>CM062091.1:5789225-6379225 GCA_031163375.1 Conogethes punctiferalis | reverse complement strand
ACGTTTTCTAAGATTGGCTCCAAAGATTCAAGGTATTTTGTGGGATTATTGAAACATGGCGGTCTATAAGAACATACAACTGTACAAGTCTCCTGTATATTTAGCACTAGACAATTTCCCTCCTGTACTTCTGGCTCGCTAGCCTTGACTTGTATAGTTTTACGGACATAGACTACTAAGCCATCATTTTGGTTTAGAGATTTTACTGTGTAAAACATTTGGTAATCAGTCAGTGGAGGCGGTACCCTATTTTCATTTGTCCAGCATTCGGTCAATATAATTAGGTCTATTGGCAAGTTAAGTGATGCTAGGAACACTAGAAAAATGTCCAGGTTTTGATGTATGCTTCTTATATTTACCGTCAATATTAAAAGAGAGTCAGTGTTTACTTGTATGAATTGACCACTCTGACCTGCATTATCTATTTTAGTACAAGACGGTTCATACATATGACTTATGTCATTTAGTATGTGTTCATCATCGATCTCGCCTGTAAAATATATATAAACTGCTGACACTTTCATGGTGACCTGTTTTGTCAAATACATAATTTTGGTTGGATGGTTAACAAAACCATATTTTTGGGTTAATTTATGATGTAGTCTAATTAAACAACGGCAAATTGGTATGATTGAGCATTCTGTTTTTTCATTTTACTTTACATACGAGACGATATGATAACACTCAGTGCCCTCATACCGTGCCTCAATGTGTTATAACCTTTACTGACTGAGTCGCTCAGTTTGCGTTACAATTTCTCACGTGAGTACCGGCCCACGTTATGGCAAACTAACATTGTTATGAGACTAGATTTACACTATTAATTGTTTATGTATGTAATAAAGAATAAGTCTGCAGATAGGAAAGGTCAGGTCAGTTATCTTTAAGACAATAGAATTTATAAAGTGCAATCTAAATTAACAATTTACACATCATGAAGTAGAAGCTGTTGTCAATATGTCATCAAGATCATCCCAGCGTTGTCGTGATTGCATCTTTAGCTTAAGTTTCCCAGGTTTATTACCATGATCCGAGATACTGCAAATTTTGGATATTAAATATAGCCCATTTGCGACCTGAACTTGACCCCGATATGAAAACCAAATGATTTACAGATCACCTCCAACCCTCCTTATATTTTTCCAAAAACTTGAAGATTCCTACTATCGATATACTAACCAGCTGGACAACCCTATTGAATCGTCATTAGGAGGTCAATAAGATATCGAGCTACTATCTAAAATGGGTTTACCTACTAGTCAACGTATAGCTTTCAGCATCTAAGTCGATTTCCCCCCTGAAGTCGAGTGAAAACGAGATATAATATCGTCAATTCTACTTGTAGGTACATTAACAAACTCGATTTATTAAATAAATAGACGTCGTACAAATTGAAACAAAGTCCCTGCGAACAATTTTACATGCTGTGCTGTGACGTAAACCAATTGTTTTTGTTCAAGCACGTGACAACGTTGCGCAGTGTCAACTGCAAGAGTATCAATTTTATACTCTGGGAGTCTTTGTGAAATTTTGGTAAAAACAAAACTGCTTTCTCGTATAATGTTACGTTATATTAGACAGTTATGTCATGGTACTAGTATGAAGAAGTTAAATTACAGTGCGCTATACGTGTAACTTCTGCGTGCAGTCATACGTAAAAAGTGGCATTGAGAGAATTCAGGGGCACGGACGAGGCACCTTCAATGACCATTCCATTTTCCTTACCTTTTAGATCTTGTTTTGGTAATTTGATGTTGATTTTAACATTCAGTTAAAGGTGCAATTTCGAAACGATTCTTGTTGGTCGTTTACGTCCGTTACGACATATATATTTCGTTTCGAACGCGATGTTCGGTTGATTGTTTTATTTTCTAACGTGGCGAATGTTACCTAGGAAGATTTTTTTTAATCTAACACTAGCTATTTTTCACTATCGTACATCTCGTACCAATTCAAGACTTTCATGCTTATCGTCTTGATAATTGGAAGTCTTCCGCGATACGTTTTGTGTTGCTTAGTGCTTTGGAATCTTTAGAATCAGCTTCCAGCTGCCACTTAGGGACCTTCAAATTGCGAGCCTACAAATTCAGGGGCTGGCAACGCACCTGTGATTTCTCTGGTGTTGCAGTGTCTCTAATGGGCTGAAGAAATCACCTACCGTCAGGTGACCCGTAGGCCAGTTTGCCCCCTGTCATAAAAAAAGTAATAAAATTTTATGTTGAATATTTTTATATGTCCTCCATTCATCTCATTCATTCAACGTCTTCAAAAACGGTAGTAAAGCCGACTTCTATTTCTAATGAATCACTTTTCAATTGTATCTTTAATACTCGCATTTTAAGTATTAATTCACCTTCATGCGCCACCTTGCTAAATATAAAGTACGAGTAATTGTATGTCTCGGAGCACCCGACCACTTTGTTTTGCTTTTGAAACCATTGTATTGTTACAAATACATAAATACAATGAAAACCACATGACAATGCATATTTAATACTTAAGTAATCCGTACTTGTACAGTGAGCACAAAGCTTTTATATGTGACCTATTTTCAGAAGTACTACTAAGGTCACGTTCACTATAATTGTTCTTTATTAGAACATATTTTTCATGCACACAAAACAACTTTAACAAAAAGGCTTTCAAAATATCAAAAGAGATATAATCAAGGCTTATAGAACATTTTAATGCACTTAAAATTATTTTTTAGCAAGTCAGTCTATTGTTATAAAGGTTCATAGTCTATAATATCTACGAGTTCACTGCTTACCAAGTACAGCAATTCGATATCAATTAAATAATTGTTGAGGGCTTAACAATTATTATGATACGGTATTGATACACGTAGACATAAAGTTTTGGTGCAGATTCAAAGTAAGTAACCTAAGCCATATGATGTATTCAGGAAATAAAATTTAACTCAATTGTTGTTGTTATCTAGATTTTTCTTTTTTAGCTAGCCTCTACTGTCCCGCTACTGGGCAAAGGTCTCCTCCTACCTTAAGTTATAGATAGATAGAAATTCTTTATTGCAAAAAAATACAAAAGAAAGGTAATACAAACATCTTGTGGTACAATAACCTAGATTGTCTATTTTAAAGGGAGGAAATATTAATAGAGTTTCATCAATTATTATCATTAGTAATAAACTCATAAATTGGTAGGTAAATAAAAAAAATAACTTTTAAATGGAGATTTGCCTATATTTAAAAGCTTTTCTTATTATCAGGCGAAAGATTTTTCAATTTTTATTTAATAAATAGGAGCCCAAGTAGGTAAATAGTAATCTAGGAAAAAAAAACCAAGCAGTCTTCTTACATGATATACGCACGAAGTACATTTTTGACAGGTTATTAATAGAAAAATATCGGTTAAGTTGAAGGGTCATGTGTGGCCGTACAGTGTTGGAGAAGAATTCCGGGCAAGGCCACGTGTGATCGATGGCGGTGCGTTTGCGCAAGCCTCGCCGCGTACTCCCGACGTCACAGCCTCCTTCTGTTTACCTTCTATATGTATATTATTTATGTCAATAGCTTCTAAAATATGATTAGCCTCATCGTTTTCTTGTGAAGGTTAATCTTTATGTATATCTTATCTCTGTATGTCTCTTAAACTGGTAGTCCGATCTTGATGCTATTTTTTGTATGTACTAAAGTTCTGGAATAAATAAGTAATGCTTACTTACAACCTCCTATCTTACAGTTGACTATTGTTCATTTTTGTCTTGGTCGTGGAAAATTCATAATTCAACTATCGAACACAGCAACGTCTGTTTGTTTAATTGGTTCCTCAATAATAGGGCTAAGGTTTTGAAATTTCTCAGATCCATAATGACGTAAGTGTTTTTATTTACTGCTGCGGCTTTACCTGTGTAAATATCAGTGATTTGTGAAATGAAGTTCTTATAAACTGTAGGTTATATGTTAATCTGATGTACGAGCTGTAATACTGTAAAGATTCATTCAAATTCGTCCAGTAGTTTCTGCGTGAAGTTGTAACAAATCCATCATTCTTCACTTTATAATCATAGTAGGATAACCTCATGTTTTGTGCAGCTTGTTAATATCTTCACCAGGGTAGTTAGGTAGGTAAGCGAGACTGTATTGCGAAAAGTAATTTTATCGGAGCGTACTGAAGGATAATACAGATTGATTTACAGACATATTAAATGCAATCGGTAAGTGGAGGCCATTATAACAATGTGTATTAGATTGTATCACATTTCGCAAAGTACAGATGCAACTGTGGATACCTATGCAGCTTGTGAGCAGGACAGTGACTAACGCGATACGCGACCGCTATCGAGTCGTGACAAAGCAAATAATGCATGCGGCCCCGATCGAACATCCATTAGCGTAATGAGTAATTACAGATGCTTTGAATCTAGTGATTGCACAGAAATACCGCGGTCCTACATAGCAGCTTAAAGATGAAGGCCGTCTTTTGCAATTGAATTGACGCCCAAAACAAACTTCTACACTGCCTGCACTTGTCGGCTTGTCTCCTAACATTTACGTACCTATTGTACGGTAACTCCTACGGGTGCTATCTTTACCAACTCAGATAGCAGTCGTTACATCATATCAGAGATGATGATAACTCTGACGCCTAAACTGGGAATGGGTATAGCTTACCCTAAGTGTTGCGGAGGTCTGATGGCAGTCGCTCTGTGTAAAAGCTTAGCCCTCGCCAAATCTCTCAGTTTGGGAAGCCGACCCTGAGACAATCGGGAATAAGGCTAGGATGATGATGTACGGTAACTCCACTACGTCTAAACAATCTTTGAAATATGTATAATTCAATGCCCAACAACTACGAGCTACGCCTTAATTCAACATTATGTTTATGTTCTAAATTGCAAATAATGGAATAAATTAGAATTATAAAAACAATATTGATCTATTAATAAATCTTATGATGAAATAACATAAGCCTACACCGATATATCGAATGACAACATTACATCCGTTAAAGTCATTGCCGAATGAATGCAGCCGGCCTTTTGAGTGAGAATTATTCATTAGGTACCTAATTTTATTTATGTTTTAAACAATCGTCTAAAACTAAGATTGTATTATATGAAAATATATTACAGGTAATAATGTTGAATGAGATACTATCAATAAGTTGACGGCAAACGAGGTATTATGCCTTCACTTTTAGCAAAATGCAACTGCATCAATGTTAATTAAACCCGACCTTTTATGGCAGCTAACGATCTCTTGATCCGGACCTACAATATCAGAGAACAACGAAACGGATTTGGTTGCAATTCAGGCATCATTTCGCAATTTCCCACGACCGTAGGATTTTATTAATGAACAACGAGGGTAGGGTTACTTTTATAGTGAACTAAGCTGATCAATTTACAACGATACAGTGTGGTATGGGTTACTAAACTTGTTAACTTTACACTTGTAAACTATATTATGGTGCTTTAAATTTTAAATAATGCTTCCACGAAACTCTAATTCTAAGAAACACGCAGGTCTTTATCAAAGCTGATAGAGATTTGTAATGATAATTTCATTTTAATGACATATCACACTCTATGTTTATACTGGATCAAAACAAAAACTTGTGATTGTGATAGAGACGACCAAAAAAATAAAAAACTCGAAACTTTATTTTACTTGAAACCCGTGTATACTGGAAATAACTTCCTGACTGTAACAGAGCGGAATAGGTGTGGTACTGTTTTCCTCAATCAACCATTTAAATTATGTTCTGCGTCGCATTATTGCGAAAGTCTTGATGTTGTAAGCCAGACTAGATAGTGAACAAGAGCATATCTAGCGTTTTAATAAGCTGCGCCGTACAGCCTCGAATAATCTCCTGATCTTCATGGACATTAATTCCCCTTGTTTTGAAATTGTCATGTAAAATTTTATTCTTATTTGTAAAATAGTCTACTTGATTATTTTCTGACGTTACATTCAAGTACATATATTGACAAATTATTATGAAATTGGCGAATTATCCGCGTTAACTCCACACGCGTGATAGAGTCCATGTGCAAATAAAAGACAAATTATTATTGATGAGTCTTACTAATAAAACGAGATGAGTATTATCATCATCAGCCTATTGCAATCCACTGTTGGACATAGGCCTGAGTAGGAGATGAGTAGATATAATGATGATAATCTCGGCATACATGTGCACTTTTCTACAGCACGGGGAGTTACAAAAGGTTAGGTACGGGCTCCATGCCTGGAGTGTATGTATCCGGAACAAATGTTTTTGAATTAACTCTGTTCTGACTCTGAGTAGTAGCTGGTTGCTGATGATTGTGTGGTGAACGTGAACGGCAATTCCAGCATTATTTATTATTTGGTCAAAATTGTTGTCAAAGCAAATGAGGAAAATATGCTTCTATGAAATGCACATAAGTTATTGCTACTATTACATTCAACTATAGGTATACATTTATGTAGGTATATTTATACACCGATATAATGATTTACTTTTATTTATGTTATTTTCATTTGCAGTTTTATTATCTTTATAGTTTTGAAACTTAAGGGATTTCCTCTCACCACCTGTCCATAGCCTCGCCGTTCCCACAATTAAATAACCGTAAATCAAATTGATTATGGGTATATTCTCCAGATGTTTGCCCTAAGTGGTGAACAACTGGAGAGGCCTGTGTCCAGCAGTGGACGGCAATAGGCTGATGATGATGATCATTCAATGGACATTTTGATAATATTTTTTTTAAAATACACAGCTAATCTTGAAATAATATTGTCTACAAAAGAAAGATTAAATCAAGATTGCTCTTTTTATCAGAACAGTGTACCATAGTTGGCCGTAGCTTATATTTTCCCACGAGCAACATTTTAATAGATATTATATTCACTTTTGTTTCTTCAAATGTACACAATGTGTGACTGATGATGATGTGACTCTTCTGCCAGTTACAATAAGTAACTACCATTCAGCCATCACTTTTAAATTTCATAATTATTACGTCAGATATCGTGTTTTTGCAAGCATCAACAGATCCACCGTTTACACATAACTTTCACGTATCTCAGTAGAATGCGTCACTAATTCGTATTATTTAATATTGTTCCAGATGGAGGCCGTATGACGAGATCGGACAATTAGTGGATTGTTAGTGTTACAAGTTGAAGTTTATGCAAACGTTGTGAAATGGGGAGTGACGCGGGTCAGTGACTTGCGGCAGCGCGTGGAAATGAAAAGAGAAAAGTACAAGAACTCTTCGGTACTCGGGTGAGTCTTTGTCACTGTCGCTCTTCACAAAAAGGCCGCTTCTGCGCGAGAGTCGGCTTTCATGCGCAATCTTCCGCGGGCTAATTGATATTATTAAAGCAGCGAAAGCGAAATATGTTATTCGTTGATTTTATAATAGCTATAAATATGCTTCGTCACATTAGATATCAAAATCCGTAGTATTTATATTACACTAGCTGTGCTCGCGACTTCGTCCGCGTGGAATAGGTAGTTATTTTTTCCCCGTTTTTTTTTACATTTTCCATCATTTCTTCGCACCTAATAGTTGCAGCGTAATGTTATATAGCCTAAAGCCTTCCTCGATAAATGGTCTATTCAACACAAAAAGATTTTTTCAATTCGGACCAGTAGTTTCTGAGATTAGCGCGTTCAAACAAACAAACAAACAAACTCTTCAGCTTTATAATATTAGTTAAGATTGTCGTATCAAGTTTGATGGTTGTATGTATACTGACATTTTAATGGTTATGCTGCCCGCCCACACTTGAAAATGTTGTGTTGCAAAATATTTACGCGGTTTTTCTCATATTTAAGGATAAGACGCTTACTCCGAAACAGAACCACACGTGCTGGCCTACGTTGTCATAGTTTCACCGTGGAAAACATCCCTTCGCGTACCAAAAAGTTCGGCAATTCCTATCTTTGCCGCGTCGTTAAAATGTGGAATTCATTGCCAGGACATGTGTTTCCTCCCTCCTTTGATATGGGATCCTTTAAGCGGGGCGTGAAGAAGCACATGGGCCGGCATGGCGGCGGCAGCTGACAGGTGACCAAGCGGTAGCTTGCGCGCTGTCGCGGCGACTTGGGCTTCTCTTTCGCTTTCCATCAGGCGCGGGGAAGCCATTATACCGTGCTACTATAAAAAAAAATACTTGAATATGAAAGAAAACCCTCGTCCTCTTTGTATTCCCAAATGTGATCTCTAGGAGAGATATCAACATTCTGCCTTCAAAATTATGTGGGTTGTAACGTAGAGTAGAGTAGAGTGGATATTGCCCAAACATTTTTGTAGTTTTTGTATTGAGAGTTAACTGCACCTGTTCTAGTTGTTGTGTATTTTTAATATAGGTTAAGTAATTATTACTGCGTAAAAAACTACTTTATATACATCTATTGTTATCAAGCTGAACCGTAGGCAACCGAACAAATCCTTAGGTCTTATTGGTAGTGAGTTAAAATGTATCTTTTAATTAAATAGACAGCCACAATGGACCCAATTTAACACTTCACTGCCCTCTTGTATCATTATCCACAAACGTGCGGCTAATTTCCGAAACCCGTAGCTCGAAACAATTGGCCACGAAGGCAGTTGATCCCGATGTTCGTTGAACCGAATATTACGAGCGATTTACATACTCTAGATGTAACTCTTACGAAACTTCACCGCGGATGTGTAGAAGAAAACTCGGAGTTTTTGACTTGCACAACGAGAGTAGCTCGGAGCACAACACCCCGTGACAAATCGTGAGAGCCATGGGTTACGCGCTGTAGCAACCGTGGGAGACAGACAATAGGCCCCCGAACGAATACGGCCGAAAACGAAAGCAAGTTAACACAACCCGGTGCAATGTGACGGCGGCGCTAGAAATTTTTGTTATATTTGATTTTATTATTAGATACCTGTATTTGAAAAAAAACAGTTTTGGAACAGTGTTAGAAGCTGCAAATTTGAAACGACTTAAAAGTTAGCAATAGTATTTATACTGGCAGTATATAGTAATATTCCGTTGCCTTGATTAATTTCTTTGACACTTGAAAAATCCAAGTAAATATGAATTTTCAAAATCAAAATGAAGAAGTTGAGCACATACACGACATTTAGCTGCTAAAGCGCCCCATTTAGTAGACTTTTAAAAGTGAGTAAAGAAAATAAAGCAAAAATATCCTTTATTCAAATAAGTAAATAATTATCCTTGGATAAGAACGGGGATGTAAGGGAGCGACTTATCACCTTTTGCTCCAAGCAATCCTCACCTGCCCGTGGTGCATCCTGCCGAACAACAAATGAGGCTCTGGCAAACCGACTGATGACGGTAAAACTATCACGATAGACGGCGTAGCTAAATACCACAGGCCGATGACGGGCAGCAGCGTTACGGGAGCAAGAAGCATGGGTATATCCTCCAGAAGTTTGCTTTAGGTGGCGAACAACTGGAGAGGCCTTTGTCCAGCAGTGGACTACAATAAGGCTGATGATGATGATGGATAAGAACGTAATAACGCTGTTTTCTGTAGATACATGTTTTAATTTTTTTGTGCATGAATGAATATCTATCAATCAAAAAAAAGACTGGTTTGAAATTATATTCTGAAATCCTCTCAAAAGTCTTATGACAAAACTTTAAACAGCTGATTTAAAGCATGTCATACTTCTTAACCTTAATCTTCTAAATATATCTAATTAATCCTAACCTCTAATGTATATTCATATGATGTTATGTGTTATGTAACGTACTTAAAGCTTAACAAAGGAAATATTTAATGCACTATGATCAAAGTTAATGAGATGCTAGTTTAATCTGGTGCTGACTTAGATTAGATAATTAATATTGTAGACATTGTGAGTACGTATATGTATAAATAAATATATAATATGTTTTGTATTTCTTTTTGTCTAACCAATAGGTACCATCAGGTATTAGTCAGTATTACTTTATACATAGTAAGTAATTAACGTATAAACTGAGTAGAAATAATATCTATATATCTACTTGTTTCCACCCAACTTCTTTAGAACAAATTATTATGCAAATGTTAACTTTGACATAATGGTTTAAATTATAACTTTGGGTGGCTCTGTTACAACCTTTAGCTTTTAGCAAAGGCATCTAAACACCTTTCGTCTATGTAAATGTCGCATTGTATGTTAACTCTTTTATTATAGATGTATAGCTAGACTAGCGACCCGCCCTGGCTTTGCTTCGGGTATTTCAGATTAACATTTCATTGGGTTACATTAGGCAATTATCTAATCTTTTCTAGCAATAAATATTGTATATGTTATACCATGGGTGAGCTTTCCAATAGTTTTAAAATGGGCACAGTCGTCTTTATTTATTACAAACATACACACAAAAACACAAATCTTTCCTTTAAAATATTTGTGCATATCTATTCATCATTATTTATTTAAAGTACTAAGTATACCTTAATATACTGTAAATATACTGGCAAGAAATTGTCATCATGAGTAAAATAGTGACGTGTTATGCGTGATAGTGTCGTGGTTGAGTGGCATGTCTTAAACTATCATCCAATTAATCGTTATACCTTTGGTATTCGATAAATTGAATTCGATAACAAAATTGAGACGTTCCGAATGTTGAAAGACATATCTTTCAAAATCATTAACATTGTAATATGTAATTTGATTGACAGAGGTCACTCGAATTAAGCAATTTGCCTACAAAAAAATTATCATGCCTAACGAAATAGTTATAGACGTATACTATACAGATATGTGTTATGTCAAGTATGCGCATCACATCTTCAAACAAACAACAACAACGACAAATTTCGAACCTCTATCGAAATATTTGTTTTACATAAGGAGTGCCGGCTGTAACAAAATTGTAGATTTTTAAAGACAAGACATATACATATGAAAAATATAACAACGAAAAGTATCTCTTCTGCGTAGAACTTCTTCATAATTTTGTGCAATTTGTAAAGTATTACTTATTTCGCTTAAACCCGACCGAGTATGTGTAGTTTTTAATAGTCGTAATAAGGTATGTGTTTAGTCATCGAATGAAATCATTATAAAAATATATTTGAAAATATTATTCAGCAACAATGCAAAAATCTAAAGACATGCAGCCAATGATTGTATCTAGCCATATTCAATAGCAATTGCATTACAACAATAGCAATTCTCGTGTAACATAATTTGCAATGACATTGAAATACCTCTATAATAATAAAACGAATAGAAAAAGAAAAAACAGGCCAGTAACATTTTGTCCGAAGCCTAGTATGCCACTTATCGGCCAGCTGATTTCGTGATGATATAATTACGGCGGACGGCGGTGACGTAAAGGCAGGTAAGGCCCGCGGCGCGCGCGCAGCCCGGGTGAAAGTGTCAACAGACGGAGCCCTGACACCGGAACGCGGCTCTAATGGCCTCTGTACACTTGCCTCAAACACCGGCTATGGGATTGGGAAATTTAAAATGCGTCGTTACGTTCGATGTGCAGAGCTGTAGAGTGGGATTAATGCATCTTGGTGCCAACTTTGTAGCTTTCGTCGGTAAATTCTTTTCATCTTTGTTCAACAAAATTTCTGAAGTGAAAATTAGTTTTTAACGGCCTGTTCTTTCTATAAATATGGAACAGCTATTTTTTTTTTGGTTTTTATAATACCTGCTCAAAATGCAGTTTAATCAACACGAAATGCTTTTAAAACCTGCGATTAAACCCTTTTATTTCTCTTAATACTTACCGTAACATAAAATGTCGCGTGGATAAGTAGTTGCAATAAGTGCTAATAAAACTCGATTTTATCAAGGACGGGCTTACAATTACTAACATTTAAGACTTCTCACGGATCTACTTTTTTATTATTCGTTGCGCCAAACCCGATATTGACATTTCCTATGATAAAATTGTATATAATCAGTTTGTTGTTGACATTATGATGTACCCATAATCAAAGATTATCTTAGGTAGGTACTATTAAAATATAGTGTGATTTGATATTGGTGCATTAAAGTTTTCAGTTACGATATTTTGACAATACAGAAAATATTAAACCAATTATAAAGTCAGTTTTCCTTGTAAAAACGTGCAATAACAGTTAAAAAAGTAGTAATATTGGAGGACCTATGTAAATACCTCAACATCTTCAACAACATCATCAACAACACTTGATTGATCGTTTGTATGAATACTTCACATAAAATAACTAGGTCTCTTTTAAATTGAAAACATCGTCACCTCTGCGACATCTTAGCACTAGCGACCGCAATTCGGTCACTTATTCACCACGATCTCATTATCTCAACGGAACCAAACCAAAATGTCGGAGAAACCTCACATCGCTCAATATCACCATTTTAGAGTAAGTAGGTACGGCGATTTAAACAATTGCGTAACGCAGTCCTTCCGATGGACATTAAAGAAAGCCGACTTTCCACAAAGGTTGCACAATGGTGCGGTGTGCAAGGTCGCCAAAGTTATGATCGAACCTTTAAGGTTGAATCACAAATCGGAGTCGAGCGGGGCGCCAGCGCGGCGGGTTATAACATAAAATATTCACGCTTGACGCGTTGTGTCCGAGAAATATATTCCGCTGGCCGCCTCTCTAGACGTATTGACCTTCAGGATGCAATTTCTTTTAATAAACAACAGCCAGCTGCATCATTTGTAAAGAAGTAAAACAATACAAAATTACTAATATAATTATTGTTTAGGCACATTAAAGATCAGAAAAAAAATACATATATATATATATATATACAATTTGTGCCTGTTCTTATGTCTTAACACAAATATTGTAGTAGCATGTTTTCCTTAATAAGTAATCAAATGTGGTTATTGCAATTATTGTCTCAGGATAGGTATATGATAAGCCCTGCTTTACATGAACAAATTAATTTTTACTTATTGATAAAAGATGGGACGACTGATAAGAAAT
Source organism: Conogethes punctiferalis (assembly GCA_031163375.1). Taxonomy (NCBI): domain Eukaryota; kingdom Metazoa; phylum Arthropoda; class Insecta; order Lepidoptera; family Crambidae; genus Conogethes; species Conogethes punctiferalis. The sequence continues at coordinate 6,366,331 of CM062091.1, read as the reverse complement.
GTCATGATGTACCTATTTATAAAAAGTAATGGTTAAGCGACCGTCGTGTCATAAGCTATCTTACCTTTTATCAGTCTGTCTAACTTTATCGATTGAAAGATCAGAATTCACTCAAATAGCGCAACTCTATTAGCACCTCTTAAAAATAAATCTCCGTAACGGAAGTGCATCAGCATAGTTCATTATGACTTTTTCGCAACACATCTTCATTTAGCATGAATTATTCAAGAAGGTGATTTAATAATGCTAAACGCCGTAGAGCACATGTGGTAGCGATTAACTCCATAGCCAGATTCAAACATATACGTTTTTTTATTGTTTAAATTTCGGGTCCGTACCTACTGCCCTTTTTTATCAATTTGAATTCTCAACGAGTCACACAGGGTCGTGTAACACTGTGACTGGTTGATAAATACACAGCTTGTGTATGTGTAATTTCAAGTTATTATAATATTCAACTTCATATAAAGCTTGTCACTCCATTACTTAATAGGTGTAACACATACGATATATACAATTTTATTTTCCTAAACCTTGTTTACTTGTGTATGTATAATCGTAGTTTTCCGAATAGGGGGAAGACCTAACGTGGCGTGGCCGATGCGCAGGCGCAGCGGAGACGTTACGAGCGATCAAATCGCGATTTGCACCAGATCCGCAGTCATGACCGTTTTGGGCGCGCACCGGAACGCCGCCTCAATGCCATTCGACACAACAGTTATGTCAATCGATGACCACTGCCAATATACAATTATTTATTTGAAACTTAACAGTCTCTGTAGGTCAATGAACTGAACCGCTTTAAAATCATAGCGGACTGAAATGGTAGTCGTAGCAGAAATATCAAAATTTAATATTTTATCTCTTCATAAATATGATAATTTTGATACACATCCATAATATCAAGAAAACAAGTAGGTACGTATAGGTAATTTAAGATTTTTTTTTTCGAGATTGAACATGATACTCGTACCTACAACCAATCTTAATTAAACTTAGACAGCAACATATGATTTCATCATCAGTTGTTCGCCACTTTAGGCAAACACCTGGAGGACTTCCCCATAATCGCCATGCACGGCTTAGCTCTAATATCCCCTGTGTGCTTAGCTTAGTATCCTTGGAGATTAGCCACTCTAACCGGGTCTGGATAGTATTATTAAAATATGGGAACTAATTAAACATGTTAACCTACAGCATATCTCCTATCTGATCTATTAGGGCAATAACATTAGATGCCAGCACTAATTACGGGCACGAGGTCGAGAAATTATATAAATTCAGTAAATATACGTTACGTAGGCCAATAGTTAGCGCATCTATTGTGCGGAACTCCGTAATGTATGGTGATTAGGTCCGGGAACGTGCGTGTGCGACTAACAAGTCGTGCACACCACGCAACCGTACTGCCAGACGGCCACAACAACCTAACCCTTATGACAAAACCCAATCGATTATAAAACTAACTGTCTAAAGCATAGAGTCCATTATAGATCAACCTAAATTGATGTGTGGCCGTGTAGTACCACTACAACAACTAATAAATGTATGAAGACGTCCAAATTCAAATTTATTGCATTAATTACATGCATCCGATTGTTAATAATATATGACCTCACTTTCTGTTTGATTGAATCGTAGATAATAAATTCTACACAACAGTTCTCCTCATTTGTGTCTCTTAATTATTTGCTTAGCAAAATAATTAATTAATTTACATTTAAACGGGGACCGAATTTAATATCATTTAATTTCATGTACGTAATCAATTATTGTAATCATACAGATAAAAATACACACAAACAATACGTTAATAAAACAACGAAAATGGATTGAGATTTGGAAATTATGCTATGATTTTTTTAACCTAAACCATGAGAAAGACTTTACAATCGTGTGGGACCTATCTTGAAAGTTTACATCTAAAACCCTTAATTCAAAATCATTCGATTCCCGAAGCTTCCCGTATATTCCCGAGCTTAGTCACACACGCTACCTCTTCAGCTCTCTAAGCATTAATACATGGCAGAGTTTGAATTACAGCCCGCTTAAGGAAGTCAGCAGCCTTAACCACTGTGCAGCCGACGGTCTTATACATTATGTAGTTCTATATGTAGATAGCAATTACCTTGGCGGCTCACCTCGGCGCGAGCACGAGCCCTCGACTCCCGCGCAGGAAGTAATCACGGTGATCATTGAGCGCTGCGCGTACATTAGCACTGCGCACACGCACAACTACACTATAAGTAAGTAATGATTTTCCGTGAGATCCTTTATGGGAAACTGAAGGTGGATCGTTAAGCTACGCCGTTCCCTGTTCCGGTTACGATCAGGATAAAGCCAGAAAAACGTTTCACACACGCAACGTGTAAACACGCGATGTATGTCACACGTGTGGCGTCAGGTCGGCTATCTACACATTTTTTTTTTATAGTAGCTCAACGTACTTAGTGGCTTCCCTCCGCCTGATGGAAAGCGAAGGAGAAGCCCAAGTCCAATTAACTGGTCAGTTGCCACCGCCATGCCGGCCGGCCCAACCCGAACCCCCCATGAGCTCCGGAAACCCTCACCGGCAGAAACACGACTCGGAGGTCATTTGGCTGCTGTATTCTATAGGGTAAACTATGAATACCCAACGAGGTGCCATGCCTGGTTACAGAGACTCCACAAACACGCGTAACGTTTCGTTGGGCGTGTCTCGCGAGTCGTGAGTAAAATAATGTTTCGAGATTTAGTCACTGGTTGATTCGGATAATGGTTGGTTTAATGTCAGTTTCCAGACCTAAACTGCTCATGCCCATACTACTCATACACAAAAACTAAACATTTCAGTACATTGTTTTAATTTTTCTCAATAGCCTTCAAGTCGTACGCATTCGTTGAACATTAAACATTAAGTAGGTAGGTACCTACCTCCGTTAAACCTCATAGGGCGTTGGCCCTACGCCTTGCCTCTGTCAGGAAATGTCAAACTGTCCTCCCATCGTATTACGCGAGTGAAGTAGCCCTGTAGAGCATACAATAGTGTACTGTAATTTCTAATGTATTAATATTATAAAGAGGAAGAATTAGTTTCATTGTATTGAAAAAGCTCTAAATTACCGGATTTCCAAAATTGTTTAGAAACTATGTTCTTCAGAGTTTATGTTTTTATTTTAACTTTATTAACGGTTTCAGCCTGGAAAAGAACTGTTTTGTTGAGTCAGAAGAAAAATCGCTACGATTCAGCTATTTAAAGCGGATGATATAATACGTTTTTTATTTTATTTATAGGTAACATTGACATTTATTTGGCTTTAGATCCAAAAGGAAAGTCACGATTCCATTGGTTTACCTATAATTAAAAAAAATATTAAATAAGGCACAATGGTGAAGCCGTGGAAAAAAATAAGTATTTAGGTAAATAATAAAATTATTATTCATTTTTCAAAGGCAGCCGTTCTAGGGTGCTGGTGGTATTACCTACTCATGTATCAATTTGCATAAATAAATTACTTTATTTTTACATGAATGTACCTTTTGTTCAAGGCTCCTACTCCTGTAACGGTAAAACATAATTATCTCCACATTGCTGTAACAGTCGCAGAGTTGCGATGTAACTGCAACCATTAAATCGCATTAAACGCAGATAAATAATGGGTAAGTGGGCTAGTTACGTTCTCACTTGAGACAATGCTGCGTTATTAGATATTGCCCATAACCGCAGCGGGGCGCGACGCGCATACGCCGAACACTGACACACAGTCTATCAAAGAACAGTAGGTAATTTCTATTACGTGCTCCTTGTACTTCACTGAGCTCCACTTGATCTTTATTTATTTATTTAAACTTTATTACACAAAATGGTTCAAAAGGCGAACTTAATGCTACCAGAGCATTCTCTACTAGTTAACCTTTCATCATCATCATCAGTCATTCGTAGTAATGCTGGACATATTCGATGCAAATCAAGTAGATAAAAATTATAATGTAATATTATGCATAATCTATAATTATCACATTTAATATTAATCATGTGTTCTAAAATAAAACATGATACATTTCAAATATTAGAAAATCTCACCAATTGACTAAACTCAGACCATAGAAGGAGAACAAGATTGGAGGATGCATGCGCAATTAATACTGGCTACTTTAGTGTTCGAAATTTAAACAGTTTATTTTGATATTATGCTCTTGTTGTTTTCCTGTCACTCCAAATATATTGGTACAGCCACGAAGAGCTGGCGTTTATAAAGCCTTAAAATCTGTACCAGTCGAAATCACCTACTTTTTATTATGTTTAACTAGACATAGGACCACACGAGCAAGCATGCGGTGCCACCGTTACACGGTGGATAATATACCTTCGCGTACCAAAAAGTTTGGTAACTCCTTTTTGTGCCGTACAATCAAACAATGGAATTCTCTGCCTGCTCATGTGTTTCCGACTTCTTATAGCATGGGATCCTTTAAACGAAGCGTGAAGAAGCATCTTGTAGGCCGGCATGGCTGTGGTGGCTGACTGGAAACTGAGGTTTCCCGCCCGCGGCCAGAGCGACTTGGGCTTCCTTTTCAGCTTTCCATCAGGCGAGAGGAAGCCACTATGCCGAGCCAATATAAAAAAAAAAATAAAAAAAAAAAATAATAAAGACGGTTGAAGACATAATAAATTAGGTACTCAATAATTCACGTACCCGCAGATGCATACGTATACATAATTCGCATAATATACATGTTCTTACTGCATATTCATGTGCTCTGCACTATGACAAGGTTATGTAAAAGGGACAATTCGCGAAGAAAGCGCAATGCAGTAGAACCTCGCAATAGGCGCCTGTGTCAGTCGCAACTGCATATTTACCTATTTATTTGTCAAACCGTCGTCGTCGTTAGTAACGGTCATTTGTCTTAAACATTCTGAAGACGCCAAGTACGGTTTCAGATTACTGTTTTTTTAATAGCACAGCATCATAATGTCGTGTGCTGGGAAGCGATGAGCATATATTATGGCCACAATACTCTTATTACATTTGAAATAGAGTTCACGATGAATCCAGATTTACAACTGTTATCTATGCTTTAACATTGCGATACTAACCCGAAGCTATGTACTATGTAACTAATCACTGTACCTACCTAATCTTGTGATATGATAAATATCTTAGGTCAACGTATGTCGGGTAAATTTAGCTACAGATTAAGCCCTAAGGCATTATATTTTAATGATTGTGGTGTGTGGGACGTACTCTTAAAATCGATAAACTACTAGGTATCGATAGTCATATAGTCACAGCAGAGTTTTCTATAAGTAAAGTTAGGACTTGTAATATGTAGTTTAACCAAGAAAAAAATTGCAAGTGCCGATTCTGAACTTTATAATTGATTGAGTTTGCTGTATCCCGCTTCTTTGCCTGGCTGTATATCGGTGATATGTGAAATGATATATCCTTTTAAATAAAAGCCTTTGTTTAACTGATGTATGAGCTATAAAGTTTCATTGAACAAAATCCAAACAGTCGTTTTAGCGTGAAAACGTAACAAACCAAGCAAACTTTTGCTTTATTATGTCATTGCTAGTGTTAAAATAACTTATACGAGTCAATGAACATTTTACCTATTATTTGTTCCGTCTTCGATATCCGGAATCCATGTTGAGTTTAGCCCTCCGTTTTTCGTGTGTTCTTCCGGTCAAGCGAGTTCCCTCTCTACGCCGGTGGCGCCCCCTATATTACCTGTCAAGTTTTGTGTTTCCGTTTCCGGGATTATAATACGCGGTTACGTTATAGATCGCGCCATTTTATTTGTCATTATAGCGTCGTTTTTCGTAGTGTTCGGAACGTCTTAGAGCGACTGCTAATACAATTTTGTATTAGTTTAGAATTAGAATTAATTCTGTGCAATTAATTGTAAATTTTTATAAGGTTTTATATTTAAAAATTAAAGTAATTAAAGTAAATTAAATAAAAGTGCTAGCATATCAAAATAGGTAAAGTGCTTTGGAAAGTGTTCCCTCTCTTTCGCAATGGAGAGTAACAACGTGGAGTACGCGGGCGGCCAGGAGCGGAATTTGTTGGAGTCTTCGACATCTTTAGTTCGACCGATGAGCAACGGGGTTCATCCGACGAGGCGAAAACTGGTAGGAACTCTCGCCAGAAACCCAAAAAACTGGCACATCAAGTAAGTGATTTAAAGTACGAGTTTTTATTACAACAAGTTGCATTCTTAACCAGTTAAGTTACGCAATCTCAGTCTAGTAACATACCTCAATCTAAGAATGGTGAATCGCAATCTCCAGTTGTAGCAACGCCCACTGACCCTGTTCGCTAAAGTTTTTTTTTTTCTTTTATAACCACCACCCGGTATATCTACACAAGGAGCTCAGTTGAATATTTCCCAATGCACAACGGTAGTGAAAGAACCCCCTTTATCCCAAATCATGTGATAAGGATACCGCCTAGCTCGGAATATTTGTTTGACGCAGACTTACTGGGTATGTACTTACAAAAAATAAGGGGGGGCTGAGAAATTATATACAGGGCCATCAACGACACGGACAACCTCCTTTCACCCTAGCTCCCACGTGTCTCGTCCCTCTAATAGCAGCGGATACAGAGGTGCGGGATCATCCTTCAAGCATCAAAAGGATAAGAATTTTTCATTCCCGTGACGATCCAAAATGTAAGTTCAATAAATTTAAATCAAGCAAGAACTCGTACGCGAGATCCGGACAATAGCCGAAGGGAAAGCCACCTCGCGCATGACTTGAGTAGGTTTCGTAGCGGCTGTTTGAAGCAATTTCAACATACATGTCTGGGTGCCCCCGAGGAAATCTGCACCCTTCTGAAAGGTATTCGCATTTCTTTTGTTTATCAGTTATATCCAATTTCGCGACAATAGTGTGTTCAATTGTCGCAACAGATCGACAGCATGATCAAAGATCAAGATCTGGAGTGGAAAGGCCGCCGAGCTATCCACATTTTCAATTGTCAACACACAACGACTGAACTTATTTGTACAAATCCAACACTTTAAATTTTTCAGTCATTTCAGTAGAAAAGTCCCCCTTTCTTTCTTTTCTACAAAATTCGGATTGGATGGTAAAGGTAGACCTGAGCCAGGTATACCTTCACATACCTTTATTTAGCGCACCAGCATCGCAGGTTCCTCAGGACGAGCTACAAGAGCGACTTTTACCAAATGACTTGTCTGTCTCTCGTTTGGCCTATCATCGGCTCCAGGGATTTTTGCTGCAGTGACCAATTGGATGGCGGAGTACCTGAGAAAATATTCAGCAAATCTGTTCTGGTTCCGACACAACGCTTAGAATTTTTAGGCGTAACATGGGACACACGAGCCAACCTCAAGTCCCTGTCGGAACCAAGATGCCTACGCTACGCAGGGCTCTATTGCAACAGATTTCGCTAGGCAGCTAGTCCCTCAGACAGGCCCAGTTCCTAATGGGGAGACTCAGCTTTGCCTCTTTCGTAGTCCGCAGAGGGAGGCTTCGTTGTCGAACAATACAATACTACAGTCGACATTTGCCGAGATCCCTTCCCCGCTAACGATTCAAGATACCAAAACCAGTTCTGGTCGGGATGAGAGGGTGGATGAAAACGGCAGCCAGTTCTTCAAATAACATTCGTTGTGTGGTGTACCTAACCGATTTTCCACTAACCAGCCAGAGCTACGAACGACTTTAGGAACAGGTAATGTTTATGATAGATTTATTGGAAGGCCTTGGATGGACGGTCAACGTCAGCAAATCTGTTTTGGTTCCGACACAACGCTTGGAATTTCTGGGCGTTACATGGGATACACGAGGCAACCTCAGGTCCCTGTCGGAACCAAATTGCCTATCGCTACGCAGGGCTCTTTTGCAACAGATTTCGCTAGGCAGCTGGTCCCTCAGACAGGACCTGCCCCTAATGGGGAGACTCAGCTTTGCCTCTATTGTAGTCCGCAGAGGGCGGCTTCATTGTCGAACAATGCAAATACTATAGTTGACATTTGCCGAGATCCCTTCCCCGCCAACGATGCGAGATACCGAAACCAGTTCTTGTCGAGATGAGTTGGTGAGTAAAACCAGCAGCCAGTTCATCACCGCTGCACGAAGAGCCCATTTCACACCTTCTTACAACGGATGCTTCCGATGTGAGATGGGGAGCTCGGCTGGGGCAGACGACAACATCAGGGCAATCGAAGCAGACGTGGCATGTCAGCTGCAAAGAACTTTATGCCGTTTATGCAGCAATTCAGCACCAACAACAAAGGTAGAGCAATGCCCTCATTCTATTACAGACGGACAACCGCACGGTAGTGGCCTGCATAAACAAAGACGGTGGCACGAAGTCAAATAAACTTCTTGCGTTAACCCGAGAGCTCCTAGCGTTGCTAGACTACCTGGAATTTAATGGCGAAGTATCTTCCAGGTCGTTACAACACCGAGGTGGATGCTCTGTCACGCAACAAGATCAGTCCAGTGTGGCACCTACTGACTTCATAAATTTTCCAGAGGTAGGGGACTCCATTGGTAATTGTGGAGTTTGCGTCGATGACGGCTCACGTTGTACCGAATTACGTGTCAGTGGATCCAAAGGGCTAAGAACCTCTATTCCACAACGCATTTCTCCAGCGCTGGAACTACAGCCTCGGTCGGGTGTTCCCACTACCTAATCTCCTACCGCAAGTGTCGTCTCATCTGAACACAGCCCAAGGTCAGTACATTTTAATAACTCCTTGGTGGGAGAAGGCATTTTGGACCGCAGACATGCAGTGAAGAGAGCTGTGCTATCACCTCATCCAATCAGAGACCGAGCACGAGTTCTCATAGACACGAGGTCGGGTCATCACCCACCCGCCACAAGTATAAACCCTACACTTGGATACGTCGCTGATTCAAGGTGGGACTTAATTAGGGTTGCCATCACCTATATCGTCGGCGCCGGATAACACAGCAAACATTCCGGACATTTAGGCGAAATATGGTTTTTTCCCCGGACATTTTAACATTTTTTATTATTTTGCCGTGCCTTTTTGTTTGTGGATTTATCGCCCATAAATCTATAATAGTTTGCGTTTCGATCCCTAGACTTAAGAAAAGACTGGACGGAAGAGGAGAAATATTTTATTATTGGCTAGATGGATGAAATCGACAACCAGCACTTACATACTAGCCTGAAACAAGTGGAAGTTTCTCATTCAATAGATTATAAATGGCAGAGCTTTTAGCAGCTGCCTGGCACCTAGCTTATTTGCATAATACTGAAGGTTTAACTTACAGGACTATTTTAGTTCATAAATCGGTAATATCTACATTGACAAAACTGATTGAAATTAATACTGATCTGCAAATTTTGTTTTAGTCTATTTTCATTTGAAAAATCAAATAGCTTGAGCCAACTAATTGGAATCCTAGGTTTTAAATTTTCTCGTTAGGCAATGATAATAATAATTTAGATGTACATAATCTACATAAAATATGAGTACTAATATAATAAGAATGTTATCTAAGCATGTAGCTGTTTTACTCCTGTTAGCATCGGGTCGACGAGCACATGACGTCACCCTACTAAGGGTCGGACCTGAACACCTTGAAGACGAAGGTATGTTTTTAATTCTATGCCATGAATCTGTCTTAACAGATTCTGCCAGCCACCGGCAGTCGGCCTGGAGGATCAAAGAGCATCCAATCTAGAGTACTTGATTCATAGGCTGATAGATGTTTCACAAAGTGGTCGTATAAAAGGTAACTTTACAGAGTTATTTTTTTTACACCAAAATGACAGTGCAATCCCGCTACGAGGACTATCATTGAAGTATGGATCAAGTCAATAACAGAGAAGCAGGTATTGGAGGCGACTCCTGGTTCGGTTCAGCCCGTTGTTTCCTCAATATATTGGGTAGCGAATTTTAATATTGATAACATTCTTGCTACAGGAAACTAAAAGTAGGAGCATACCTTTAGGACATATTAGCAGAGGCAGATTAGAGACAAAGGTATTGAATAACAAAGTAATGTTTCTTTATCACAATATTTTGAAGCAGTATGAAATGTTAGGTTAATTTATTCATTTCAATATACCTATTGGTATTACCGAGTCTCAAGTAGGTAAATAAAAATTACCTCCTATATTACATATGTATATGGTATATTTTACATTTAATTTTATAATTACACATTATAGCATCAATAAAGCAGTACCAGGAGAAATCAAACACGTCACTCAACATGGATTCCGGATATCGAAGACGGAACAAATAATAGAGAGTTTTACCTAACAATAAAACTTACCTATTATTTTTCCTGAGATATCCGGAATCCAAATAATTCCTACCTGGTACTTACGCCGTATAATGACAAATAAAATGGCGCGATCTATAACGTAACCGCGTATTATAATCCCGGAAACGGAAACACAAAACTTGACAGGTAATATAGGGGGCGCCACCGGCGTAGAGAGGGAACTCGCTTGACCGGAAGAACACACGAAAAACGGAGGGCTAAACTCAACATGGATTCCGGATATCTCAGGAAAAATAATAGGTAAGTTTTATTGTTAGGTAAAACTCTCTATTATATTCAATAAAAACTACGAATAAAGTGAAAACATTTTAGTAATAATAGCAAATTGCACCTATTTACACATGCAGTAAATAAACACTTGAACCACAAGCACATAAAGCATTTACGGCAGCATTTTGTCTCAAATGACCAAGTTATTTCTTGCTTTACTAAGAACTGCTAATGAACAAGTCGTGCACCATCGAACACTCGTTGAATGCATCATTTCATTATGAAACTACTACTTCAAAGGAAGTAAAAACTTAACGAAAGCGAAATTGGATAGCATACAGTGAATTTCATTTGTATGTAATTTTAGAAAAAATACCTACTATATTATTTTGTTTACTACAGTTCAGTGAAATGATAAAAGTAATAGTTTATTAAGTAAAGCTAGCGACTGAATGGCTAGCGAGATGCGCTATGCAAAGCATGCGCTACTTAGTTCTTGGATCTCCCAAAGCTTGGACCAATTTAGAGGCAATCTCTTTGGCGATTTTGGCCTCTGGACCCCACAGTACCAACGTCTCGACTGCAAACACCACAAACTCATGTATAATTGTAATAGTCGTTAATTTTTATATAAGACTAGCTGTGCTCGCGACTTCGTCCGCGTGGAATAGTTATTTTTTCCCCGTTTTCTTTTACATCTTCCATTATTTGTTCGCTCCTAATAGTTACAGCGTGATGTTATATAGCCTAAAGCCTTTCTCGATAAATGGTCTATTCAACACAAAAAGAATTTTTAAATTCGGACCAGTAGTTCCTGAGATTAGCGCGTCCAAACAAACAAACAAACAAACTCTTCAGCTTTATAATATTAGTTAAGATTGTCATAAAATATGTCTGCCGGGAAAGATGATACCCTCCAAAAAATCTACATAATGTAGCTACCTTATCTCACATAATATCATTATTGCTAGATAAATCTTACGTTAAGTAGATACTTTATCACCTGAAATCGGCAGAAATAGGATCTCTCTATGAAGAAATGTTAAGATACTTGGTACAAAAATACATAATTCGCACCTGCATAAACTAACTGAACTGAAGTATGTACTACTAGCAATTTAAACTATACGTAAGTACTACTGCCAGTTACTCGCTAAAGGTCACATGCGGAAGTGAGATCCGATGCCCTAGGGTCATGGGTCGGTTTCTATTACCATTGCAAATTTATTAAACGAAGCGACTCTCGAGCCTCCAATTATTATGTAAGTAAGGTTGAAAATTAAGATTAGTGTTTAATTTAAGCAAGGGAAAGGATAAATAAATTCAAGGAGATTTTAACACAAGGATATTTCCGGAAAGTTGCGACTATGGTCTGTATGTATACGGATATTAGTCATATCGTAAATACTCGTAATTGGATATCGTTTTTTAAATCGGTTTCAGAATCTGAAATCGGTTTTGACCATTACCTATCCAATTTTTAGCTTTATATGAACCAAATAAAATTTTGTTTAAACTTTTCAAAAGTTTCCTACATTCCGGAAAGTTACGCAAAGCTGGCAACTCTGCTAATTAATAGCAAGTTGGATTACTTTATTAACACTTCATTGCTATGGGACCTTGAATAGTATACATACTCGTGAGGTATGCTGAGCGGAGACCTTTTAGGTACACCTGGTATCGTATTTAATCGTGCTGTACTAGTATTATGTTAAACAAGGAACTACTTAATAAACATTTTTCACTTAATATGTGTGCAATGCCATTGATGTTCGTTTTTTTTTTTTTTTGCTTTTTTTGGCTTTAATTGTTGGAATATGTACTTAGTTCAAGACTGATTCCAAATAAAAAAGTTATCTTACTTCTTTTAAGTGACATTAGTGGCACTAACATCAAAGTTTCATTAAATCTGTACTGACACAATGATGAATGAATGATGAAATGATACTGTCATAACATTCCATAATAAATTATTTTGACCCAACTAATAACAGTCATCATACTGATTTTATCATGATACGTACATGGTTATTTGCAAACACAACAGTGATGACATCAACATAGCATTATTATATTTATCGATATATTTCATCTCATAGATCATATCTGATATTCAACTTATCATAAACATCTCAGTGCTGAGTTCCGGTTTCATTACTTTTGCAGGTTTAATTTATTACAATAAAGATTCTTTCTGACAAGAACTTCTTCAAGCTGAAGTGAACCTTTAGAATTGGATCTCTCTAAGATGTTCAACCGTGTAGAGACGTGGTGGCATAACGCTTATATTGTGGGGAATACTCTTAAAAGCTCTTCGGTATTATTCCACGCCACTCTATTTTTATATGGTTTGAGAAACCATCAACATGCTCTACAGTCAATCTTCACTCGTATAATACAATATAATGAATATTATTTGTATCGGACCATCGAGCGATGACACTCTCTTCCAGCTCATGTGCTCCAGCAAACGGCATTTTGTACACCGTAATAGCGTATGTAATGTTTATTAGACTGGCTGCGTTATGTGGATCTCCCACTTTTTATGGATATCGTCGTCTGATATACAACAGGCAGGGTGCAGTCATACAGTCATAAACGTGTTATTATAAAATATAATAAATACCACTGTATGTAACGTACCAGGATATGATCCAAACACCAAAATACTTTATGCTTTACTAGTAACGCAATTTTATTTACTTAGACAATGCTAACACGTATTACAAACAATGAATTGGCGTTAAATCCACCTGTCATTCAGAGAACAATATCGGACTGATTTAAGAAGGTTACTAAAGACATAGGTGTGTTTAAGAAACTCATGTGTCTCCAACACAGCTGGATGCACCCGTGAGAGAAACCGCCGTATCTACTTGCGCAATGCATTCCGCAGAACCGATTGTCACTTGCACTTTCTTTGCGCGCGTTGAATAAACCATTGCAGAAAATGGCTATATTACAAGAGGTAGGTATTGCCTAAAATTAAGCAGTAGGGTTATACATTTAAAACTAAGCAGGCTACCTTATAGGTCTCGACAAGCTTAGTCTAGGACTAGGAGACTGGGAGGTTCAGTAAAATATTGTTACAGGACTTTTTTTTTTCTAAATGACTATAATGATGGCTATGGCGGCCTTGTCATCATCACCGGACTATTGAGGGAGCGGAAGGCTCTCACTCCTAAATCTATCTGTAAATTATTTACTGATCTTAAAAGTTTCATCGATAACACATTATAATATTGATCCTGCGACCGGATATCTCACTGATTATACCGAATCACCGTCCTTTAAGTTTATGAGAGGAAAAGAATAGAGTGTGCATCTAAATTTGCGTACCTACACACGTGTAGTGTCGTAACTCTTCTGCATACCGTAAATGTCTAGCTTCCATAGATATTGACCACTCTGGCCTAAAGTTGGAATAAAGCACCGGGCAGTAAAGTACCCATAAGAATTCGCAACGGCACTCATCTGTATGAGTGACGCAGGTCTTAACAATAGTCTCTTAAGTGGATTTCGCTGTCAGTAGCGAGTGATGTGTCAATATGAGTGATCAATCACGATTAGCATTTGTATCTATTGCATGCCTTCTACACTTAAAAGGTATACTCTCTTTTGGAGCTCGTATCTTATTTATCGTTTCAAATAGGCCTGGTTACACTACTGCTTTTAACTTGTACCTATGTAAATAGTGTGGCTATGTCGTTTCTCTTTAGTCTTATTAAGAAAAATTCTATCCATCTAGTCGACACTTACAATGTTATGTCAAATTAAAGTAAATATGAGATATCTTGTCACTGTGATGTGACACAATGCATACATTTCTTTCCAAACATACTTTTTAGTCGATATTTGGGGTAACTTTAAAGTGAAACCATCGGTAAACAATAGAGTAATCATTGACAATCATTTTGAAAGTTGTAAGATACCTGCCTGCGCAATTAATTTTCCAGATTTTACATTGTTTTAGGCGTCAATATTATGTATATTTATTAAGTACAATTAGGACAAAATTATAAATGTTTTTTAATTGGTGTTATATTTTGTGACCGAAGTTAATTCTTATTTTTAAGGCATAATGAATAAAATTGTCGCTAAAAACATGGACGCTTAAAAAGTAATTAAAAATTATCCGGTGATTGTTTACGATAGTACCTAATTTCGTCAAAGGTCAGCGTGTTAATCAGCCTTTATAATTTCCTTCACGTTATTGCTTAATATATTGGACCTTCTGGTGTTTTTTCTAGAATCAATTATCATGACGGTACGGGTTATGAGTAGGTACATTAACATTAATATTGACCAATATATTGGTGACAACCACACATAAGTGTATTTCAGTATCATCAAGTGGTCCCAGGGCATATTAATTAATATCTAAATCAAAAACCTCTATAACACTTAAGTTACGCAAAGTTAATTATCAATTACCATCAAGGGAGGTTGATCAGTCCGTATGAGGTGACTCAAATGAACTGATCAACCCCCTTTGATCTGATACTACTTTATACACATTCCAAATAGATAACCATTAATATTATTCTTACTAATCACGTCAGTTAAAAAAATGAAGACCTTCAGATGACCAGTGCGATCACTTTCCCTAAAATCTTTACAGAAATTTAACATTCCGTGAATGACCTTAAAGTTTCAATGACACCGGACTGATTTTATTCTAAAATTAACATTCGTGTAAGCAGATTGTGAACCAATAAAGTATGGGAAACCGCTTCGCTAAACACACCTGAGTGGCGACTCGTGTCGCGGTGACGTCACGGTGCGTGACCGGATCGCTAGTGTTGCTTAGGCGTCGATAATCTCGCCGCAACTTTATTACTTGAATCATTCAAACCGGTATTCGTAAACCTTGCGATATGGCACCTGACTCGCTGGCACAGACCTTATCTTTTGCTTGTGGGTGTACACACTTGGGTGTACATGTCATCGACTTGTGGAGGTTCTGATGTGCACAAAACGGTTTAAAGCTTATACCGAGGAAATTGTTGGAAAGTGGGCTTACGAAAACTCGAACTGACTTTGGTCGCGTTTCAGGATCAGTCGATGTAGACATATCTTGCAGTCCATTATGATGGTGACAACGGGCAACAAATTTATTGTAGACTCAAATCCCTAAATATTTATTCCTAGATACCTACTTACGCGTTTTTAACTGGTAATAAAACGCGCATTTTGGTAAACGCAGAGCGTGCGTCTGCTCTGCGTAACACGCCTAGATACTCGTTTTAGAAGCTTAAACATGTGAGCTCGGGCTCCAAACTACGAACATAAAATGAAACAGTTATAAAGCGTAATTTTATATGAAAAAAAATATATCGATAAATTTGCGCTAAGTTTAAGTATAGTCAGTCAGCACTAAAATCGTGTAAATTACGTATGTACACAAAGGCGATTGCTTTGTGGAACTCATTCCGATTGAGCTACTGGATGCACATAAATCAACAGAATAACACCTAGGTGTCTTCAACTTCTATTAGAAAAGTGGGAACTAATATACCTCATCATCATCAACCTATCGCAGTCCACTGCTGGACATAGGCCTCTCCAGCTGTTCGCCGCTTTAAGCAAACCCTAGAGACTTTACCCATAATCGCAGGGCTCGTCGCTTCGGTGACGCTGCTGTCCATCATTGGCCTATGGTATTTAGCTACGCCTTCAATCGTGATGGTTATACACGCACCAGTCGGTTGCCAAAGCCTCCTTTGTTACTCAGCAGGATACAACCACGGGCTGGTAAGGGTAGCTTGAAGAAAGATGACAGTTTCTATCTCCCTTAGGTACATCAGCGTTAATATTATAATAATAGTCACTTGGACTCATTTTAAAAAAAATATTTGACTCATCGATATCTTGCGAAATCACTAATGACTAATTAATGAGACATTGAACTTGATAGCATAAACAATAAAATATGAATTTTAAAAACATTAGCAAAAATAGAACTATTAAGATTTTATTGTAATATTCATCAATATTTTTATATTGCCAATTGTGGTGTAATAATAAGTAAACTATATAATTTGAACTACATATTTAATTTAAAGTTGTTTATTTTATCTTATGTAATTAATTTGCCTATTATGCTACGATTTTGTGCTACGAATTAACTACGAAGTATTTCTACGAACATTCGAATGCGAATTTTTATAATAAGCGAGTGTTGGTTGTGTTAATTGATTTAAACTCATTTGGTTAATGTAAGCGACGAATATAAACAACAGGCATGCGGATGGTTGAATAAGTAAATATCAAGGTTTTCGCAACCAACTATTTATTAGCAAAACTTCCGCCTCTAGATTCAACATAAGAAATTAGCTATATCACAGAAAGTTGTTTGTTAAATATTGTTTAAATTTACAAAAAGTGGAGATTAGTCCAATGTCTATCTATTTTTTTCTTATCATGGAAAGACTTTTTATTGAGCAAGATTAAATGAATGAATATGTTCTTTACTAATAAATAACAAAACACTGAATAGGAGGGCTTTCAAGAAGCTAGTCTATGGATTCCTTAGTTGTCTACAAAACTTTCTTAATAAGACTTAGTGTTACAGGGTCCAATGAACTGCGGTGAACATTTATTATTGGATACCTCTCAAGCTCATTTACCCCGTTTTTATCCTGGTACCTATATATAACACACTAACAGTTACTTAACATTCGTAAGTGTAGAACAATAGGCAGTATCACGATGTCGTCGGCGTTATAAAGTACTCATACCTTACGTTAGTTTACATAATATAGTATCATCTTGCTGAAAATAAAACTCGTTTGTTATAGCAACATGCCACACACTGCACTGCATTGTAAGTACGACACTATTAACTCTCAATATATTCTTAATTAGAATCATTTGAATTACTTGTAATAGGTACGTGTTTTTTTTATCATAATGAGAGAATTTATGACCACAATTTACTTGATATTGAAGCAATAAAAACTGGTTCACGATCACCTATAAACCGCAAAATTGGGTAGGTAAATTAACGTCGCAATTAGATACATAAAATCTGGTTGTAATTGAGTATTATTATGAATGCACCCAATAAAATCAATTGAAGAACCAGGGAACTAGACTGAGAAAGTACACACATACTTATATCGTTTTATAATATCTACCAAAAGACATTTCAATTTAAATTATGGCAATTTACGTCATTATTTTTTAATAATAGTCAATCGTGCTTCTGACGTACGTATGAGCTGGCTAGCTAGCTATTGATAGCATGCCTAATGATACAAAATTTAGGTATTATATTAAAAATACATTATAAAACACATCCTATTATTAGAAATCGGTCTGTCCCCTTGCAAAGTTGTGTAATTCATTCAATTGTTGAAATTATCATAGTTTTCCTGTCGTTAGAGGTTCTGCTAACCGCAGGCTCACGACCAACTTCAGGATGTTATTCTATTACTCATAATAGTTCCGCCTGGTGCCTGCCTCATCATAAATCATAACCTTAATAATGCGCTGTGTTATTAGAATGCTATAACTTGTATGCATCCGGATCTGGCCTTTGTAACAGACTTAATGAGCGTTCGGAATGTTCCCTTTTATGTGTTCGCGTAAATTACTGGCTAAATATATATACTTACATAGGTCCACGTGCTAGCTCATATCACCGCCTGTTGTTAAATTACACTCTATAGGCTATTCTACAACATACTAATATATAGTTTTTACTTTTTAGGTAATAAAGTTTAACTGAGTTATTAAAGTCAATACATTTTGCAAAAGTCATGATAAAATCTATAGGAAATATGAAATATGTAATGTTTTTATCTTTATTAAGCTATTTTTTTAAATTGACAACATTATTCTTTTGTTTTTTTTTATCCTCTACCCTAAGGTTATCTGGCAGAGATAGCTTAAGGCGATAAGATCGCCTAATTGTACTTCAATTATCTCAACTGTTCAGTGTACATTTTCTTTTCTAAATTTAGTTCATCATCATAGTTTATCTACATATACGTACTTTCAAAGAATATTTATATACTATAATTTTTTACAATTTTACATTTTTGGCACTTAAATAAATTCATTTAGCAAACAAACCTGCTACATGAAAAAAGATAAGAACACGTTGTTTATTATGGGTATACGATGCTTATATTTACAAATTAATTATGCAACAATTCACATTCCGTGCATAATAGGCCTAAGATTAAGTAATACTGATATGAAAACCTGTTTAAGAATAGGTAAGTGATAATAAGTTCTTCTGAATTCCAATAAACTTTTGAAACATTTCTAATATTATGCCGAAATAATTTTTTAACTAACTAATCTTTGGAATATAAAATGAATGTTTTGCGTTGAACTTCAAGCTTATTCCTTTTTGTTTTATTTTTAGTTTATATGAATAGATTGTGTTTTCTGATACATTACTTACTACGTCTCATTTTTGTTCTAACCGCATATTTCAGTTTTAGTACAATTATGTGTAGAACTAAAAATATAACAAAAATTGTTATATTTTTAGTCCATGAGAATAAATTTCTTGTGTTTTATTTTACCGCTGATAATGTTTAATATTAAATACATACCTAGTAAATACTAAAATAATACTCTGACGTCCAAAATTCCTACTATCTACTACATATCAATTACAACTACTACAACAATATATACAAAGATCCGCTTTTTTTAAGGTAATAACAATATATTTCCAACACTACAGCTATACTGATAGTTGCTAAGCAAAATATATTTATAGAAAAAACAAATCTGCAAACTAGTTATAGCGTAAGCGTGTCCAAGTCAGTCTAGGCGCAAGCCGGTCTTCCCGATATCTGACGTTGCCGAATCATGTGACCGGTAATACAAATTATGGCATCTACCCAAGAACCGGTACAATAATTGATGTATAAGGCAGTCCACTAAAGTCAAATCCACTTGATAAAATACATGGGCACTTAAGTGCGCTCTCTTGAATGTTACCTACCTAAGTGCATAATTGAACTTAGGAGTACTGCATACCTTTTAACTATCCTCGTTTACTTCATTCATTTAGGTTAGGTCAACATTTAAACACAAAAAAGGTATCTAAGTAAGTTTATAAGTTGTCTAGTACCCATAGTACAAGCTTCGACTTAGTTTCGGGCTATATGGCCCTGTGTGGCTCTCAGCGTAACATGTCTCTTAGTTATTTATTTTTAACGATTCCACACTCTTTCATTCATCGATCTGCCCATTGCCGTCCTTTGCTAAAAGGTCTTCGCTGGAAAATGCCAAACATCCAGATCCTGGGCAATCTGTATCCATCCAAACCGATCTTTCATCAAGCCATCACCCGTAATAGCTATCAATATTTTTACTGTCGTAAAGGTACTCCTTTGCTGCTGAATGCTATATTGTGTGAAGTGTTAGTACTCGTCCATCCTACATAAAGTGGCTATCAAACATGATGAAGACGATACGCGATAACTATAAAGTTACACAACTTAATCAGCTTAACATTAATTTTGTACATGCCATTGATTGACTGACATGCGTATATGTCAATATGTTGTATTTTAAAACTTGACCTTAATGTTTAGGCACAATAATCTGTTATAGCATGTAATATTTCTGATTTACTACACATACTCAGCGGTTATCATTAACACAAATTCACATTGTAATGTAATTCCATCTCATCGTTTCGCACCTAAGGTCATAATCATAATGTGTAAAACATACAGCATTGAGTACTATCGGAGTGGGAAATTCATTTCAATCAGTTAATGCTTGTCGTGGCCTTCCAATGTTTTTTTATTCACTGAATGTAGTGTTCGCTGCTGAGATGCAAAGCTACTCATCTTAACGAGTAGATGTTCGGATATATTTAGCCACTATTATTTGAATGATTTAACCAATAGACACAACATTTGAATGGCTTTTATTCGTTCACTTATTTTTGAACCATCAACAATATTTTATGACTTCTTTGTTCGTGTTGAAGTATGTATTTATGAATAAGTTTTTAAAGCAAGTATCTCCTTCATTACAAATGATTGTATTGAAATCCTGTTCTGATCATCATGATGTCATTCAATTACGTTTACGTAACCAGTAATATGTTTGCTTAATTTAAACCAATAGGGAATATGCATGACTTTTTTTTATGGATTTATTGAGATCTTTTGTCTTCCAGATACATAAATATCGAAGAATTTTTAAACTATCTTTTCTATTAAGCGAGTTATAAAGCGTTAAAGTTATTGATTAGACAGAGAGATCCAATGCGGTAGTTGACGTCACGTACCGTAAGCGCCGTACTAACTCCATAGAAAAATCTGTTTCGCGAGAGAGAGACGGATATATTCACTTTCAATGACTGTATCTCGCCCATTTTTCAACCAATTTTGATTTTGTTTTCACTGTTCGTAGTAGATTTTGATCTATTTTACGATAAATTAGTAAATACCTGAAACTATTTTTCATGCATATTCCCTATTGTCCAGTCGAGTTGAACCTGCATTACGGACTGATTGATTCGTTACGTACTTAATAGGTAGGTATGGAGACATCGGGTTTCTGAGTAGATTTTCCAATTCGATGTTTTATTAGCATTTATCAGTGTTGGGTGTTCTGAAGGATTATTTTAACCCCTTCATCAAATAACCAATTTCCAACATCTACGCTACATCGAAGACACTTCGAAACCAGAATCAGGGGCCCTACTACAAAAGACGAAAACGATCGTTCGTTGAACGGATCGCGTATTTTTGCCCCATGAATCCCTCCCATTTGTCCCTGCCATGTATATCAATTAAATTGTTGAAAATCGACGTAGACGAATTTTAGTTCCTATATTCGAACACGGGAGGGACAAATGAGAGGGATTTATGGGGCAAAAATACGCGATCCGTTCAACGAACGATCGTGTTCGTTTTTTGTAGTACAGATACGTATCTGAGACTGTTTACGTTAAAATTAGATAGGTGTACACACTCACGTAGGGAACTCTGTGTCTGTGTTCCTCATTTGGTTGTTAATATTGAACTTTTATGTTATTATACGTTACACAAATATACAACTACTTAAAGGTTGTCTGAAGAGATTTTTATAGCACTAAGATAGTTTAATCAATCAATCAGCGTACCTATTGCCGTCCATTATATACGTATAGGTACTTTTCGTAGTTCTAAATCAATCAAAAGCATCTATCTGTGTTTAACTAGTCATAAAAATTACATATAACTACATACTTGCTTTTTTAAGCTTTTGGATATTTACGCACGCAAAAGATAAAGTTTCAATCAGCTTTTAAACGAAAACAATACCTACACATTATTAACTCTTGTTAATTTTATTTATTTCATCTATTCTATCTTATCTTATTTCTTATATTGTTCATTTTGGTTTCCCCTTTGGTTGGAGTAAGAATGTTGTTTATTGCTGTCTATAAATCCACCCAAGGATCTATTTATCTTGGTTCGGCCGCAAGCTGCGCTACGGGCAGGTATTGCAACGCCACGGCCAGCTGTGCGCCTGCCGCGAACTGGGACGGCAAATTGGATTGGCCACGGTTAGTTGATGTCTCAAACGATATGTCACACCGCCTGCCACGATCGCCCGACATCTATACATATACTGTACGTACATACGTGATGCACGCGAGTGTCAAGTGCAGGTATGTTTAAAATTATCACAGGATACCAGTCGTTCATCATAAACTATTGTAAGGTTTTAGGGCGATTAAGTAATAATACGATTAAGTAATATCCGCAGTTATCAAAAACGGCTTTTTTCATTCTATATTAGCGCTACAGCCTACATTAAAACTTTTGGTTCTTCCAAGTGCTTGGTAGAAGAACCTCAAGTTTACGTTACGTACGGTCATAATTTATCAATTACTTCAATTCGGCTGATAATATTTTATATTATGGACCAGTAAGATGGTTAGGTAATTGATTTCTACGTATCTATGTAAAAATATATATCTGATCATAACCAAGTAATATTATGTATGATAAATTCCATATGAATGTGCTCACTGATAAAAATATCAGGTTTTTTTATTAATGGGTTTCGGTGTAAAAAGAAGCCAAAGCCAGTGCCAAAAGATAATAAAAAAATTAAGCCATATAGTAAATTATAATTAACACGCATCTTGCAAACTGCAGCGGGTGGAATCGAATAAAAAAAGCCTAAATAACTCATCTCCTACCTACATGCAATTTTAGTTTAAATAACGATCTTTGATTGGAAGCTAATAGCTCGCAATCAATGCAACTATAATAAACGAGTAATCTTAACTGATCGACCATCAATTAACAGAAATTAAAGTGAACGTCTTGCATTTATTTGTTTTAGGTCACTTATTAATTACCTCTAAGTCGGATGTTAGTTAACAGGTAAATGATATTTTCGATTTGAAAATATTCAGACATTGAGAAGGATGTAACTGGGCTTCAAATTCACCTATATGTTCACTGCTTTAGATAGGTATTTGTTCATGTCCGAACCACACCGTGGGTTGTGGACATTTGAGGAATTTATAGATTGCTCAAAGTTATCGTAAAAGCGCCCACAGGAACCAGATTACAAAGTAGACACTTATGTAAATTAATGATGAATTAGGTACATACTTTTCAGTTCACAACTATCATAGTACCTAAACAACTATGGTAGAAGTTCTATGAAAAACTTTTCCTTTTAAATATTAGTTTAAAAATGAGGTTTCTTTGGAGATAACTTATTATGTAAATAAAATTTCAAAACGCGGATCTAAAGTTTATTCAATTATTATTTAATCCATCGAAGGTCTCACGGTACTTTTTTACATTCGAATTTAATTAAAATTTAGTAAACAACAATTTAACCGTAAAAGACAAACAGCCAAAACACTAAATTTATAATTATCTACTTAAGTACAGATCTTTCTTAAGATAACTGTTAAACATTAAGAGTAAATAACATGATCAATTGGCATTGAATATATTTTTATCATGACCATAATACATTATTAATTCAAATTAATTCGCTGTGGAAATAATAACTGACCTTGTAAAATAGGAACTAGAGAGATACATGATTGGTATTTACTTGTCTATTTTTTGCTATTGAACGCTCTAACAACGGAAAGGTCAGAACTATTTCACTTCCGACTTATTTTATCTGAGATTAGATGATGCGGAATTAATGTTTAATGGTCTCGACATTTGCTGTCAGCGATACAATCATTTATTGAATTGCATGATCTGTGAAATGTAAGTTATCGAGTATGCAATGTCAATTGAGTCTGGGCGGTAGGTAATCTTGTTTTAATCGAATTGACTTTAAATTCAGGAACAACCTTTCAAATATCTACGACAGATTGTAATAGGAACCTTTTCCTCATTGAACTACTGAAATATCGTTGACAATTATGATGTGTTAACAAATATTTATAGTTCAGAATATAATCTCTGTATAATAAACATGAATGAGAGTATAAAGGACTTTAGCTGTTAAGATATGAACTAACATACATTCGTTTAGATCTAATGTAAAATATTTTAATGTTTTTGCTACACAACTGCATATTTTTATTACCTGTTTGTAGAGACATTTTAAAATACATTATATTTGAAAACAACATATTTGTTACTAATAAAAATCTAAACTATATATATTGTCAAAATAACCCAAAATATCGTGCTACGGTTCATAGAAAACAGCTTCCGGCTGTGACTTTTCCAAATGGACATAACTTAGGGACCTTCAAAAAGCGAGCCCCCTAGTGTGGTGACCATGAACCCCGTTTGCCCGCAGTCGTAAAAAAAATCTATAGTACCCAAGTTTAACATGGCGGTTTCATGTTTAAAAGCAAGCGTTATCTACTTTTAGGTACATTTGTATAAAGATTTAGATATGTAATTTATTGGATATAAGGGAGCGACCTATCATCTTTAAAGACAACCTCTGCCCGTAGTGCATCTTGCCGAATTACAAACAAGGCGCTGGCAACCGACTGATGGCGGTATAACCATCACGATCGATGGCGTAGCTAAGTACCACTGGCCGATGACGGGCAGCAGCGTCACCGGAGCGAGAAGCTACGCCTACCCAGCGTGTCGATTATGCGTATATCCTCCAGATGTTTGCCCTAAGTGGCGAGCGACTGGAGAGGGCTATGTCCAGCAGTGCACTTCAATAGGCTGATGATGATGTAATTACTTAGTAGACTGAAACCAAATACGGCCAGGGTTGCCGTGTTGAACAATGTGCGTCAGTTCACGTGTCAATACGGTCATACGTGGGGCAAAGCACGCGCGTCCCGCGTCGCCCGCGCACGCCGAAATACATGTTTGATAACACGCACTCCGGTTTCGTATTCGGGAACAAGACTACTCATATGGTACAAAGTAAGTCAATGTTAAAAAATAAAAAAAATCTTTATTCATATATATGTATCTAAAGAAATTTTTAATATATATCAGTTTTGTACCTCGGTGCGGTGAAACACACGTTGAGTAGATTTCGATTCGTCTTTTCAGTAGTGGTCATATACTATAACGCGATTAGCACGAAGGAATCAAAAGAGTATTACCATCGATTGGTACGCATATTCTTTAATATTATTGATGTTCATTAATAAAAATGCGTACATACTATCGATATATCGGCAACACTAGTCGCAACTTTATATTTGTAGATATGTGAGAATGGTGAAACAAATCATTAAGCATATATCTAATCGAGAGGAAAATTAATATGTTTCCAAATCTCGCGTACAGATATATAATAACATCTATTTTTGTTGTTACATTATGTATACATCGTAGCACTAAATACATTCGTAGCAGACGTGTCGTAGCACCTTAATATGACAACATAATAAAAAAAATAAGTTTACTTAAGAATAAGAGAAGAATTTTGGATAAGTATATTTTGTTTGAAACGTGTATAATGTAAAAAAAAACTATTTTGTAAATTGAGACATACTACCTTCAACTGACATATTTTATTTAGGTCTGTTCGAATAGTCGTAAAATTCAGTCAGTCACGACACGACACAAGAGAGTATTTTCTAAAACAGTGCATTCGTGATGATTTCCAATGGATACATAATATAATGAGATTTGTTGACGGGCGAATCGTGAACGACAAAGGCGACGGCAGATAAGGCGCTACGTGCCGAGCGCGTGCGCGCCGGCCGCGGCCGTCGGAACCTTGAGTGCGCGGGCGCTCCTTCCCGCGTTATAATAATAAAGTGTCAGTCCGGCTTTAGCCTGCACCGATACTGCACGAACGACTCCTCCGATCGCGCCTGCACCGCGATCCCGGCATGCGTGCGCGCGCGACTCCAGACTAACCCCGCCAGTGATTGCAAAATGCAGTGACACAACCCGTATACTGATAGTGTATATTGTGATGTTTTGTGCCAACCCTCACAGTGCCATAATAGGAGTTACCTTTTTTCAGTGCAATTGCGAAAGGTACGTGAATTACGATTATACACAAGTTTGTTTTACATCTTCGGTGTGTGCGAATGAAGACATTGCCTGAATTGTCTTTTGTTTACAAACGCCGATTGTATTGAACAATTATTTTCACAAAGTATTTAAACAATGCCATTCCGTGATATCTTTGTACTGTGTTATTATCAGTCACGAAACGCGAAGAGTTATAAAATTATATGAAACTATAGTTGATTTATGTTTCCATAAGTATCGTGTCTTGTACCTATAAACATAACAGAGAAATACCTTCTGGAAAAATATTGAGACAATATTCATTAAAATTAACCTACATTATGATTATTAAGAAGTGAAGTGTTAAGATTGTACTTAAACTTTATATTGCAAATGGTTACTTTAATGACCTATTTGTAATCTTTTGATGACGAGCTGAAATAACGCTCGGAAGGCGCGCTACCCTCGGAAATTTTGCAACTATTGCAGATATTTCGCATTGCACTAACACAACAAATAGTGTTTTTGAAATGTTAAATAGCCATTGCACGGACAATTAAACATTATTATCATCATAAAAATTATCAAAGTAAATAATCAAACTTTGAAATATTGGTCTAATTTTAATTTTGCACTATAACCGGTTTTGTTTGAGTTGTATACTGGTTGCATAAATTATATTTTATGAGTAATCGTCGCATACCAATCTTTTCATTCTGTTACAATATTTTGTAATGTTTTATTTATGGTCGTCTCCAAAAAGGCAAGTATTAGTAAAGTATTAGTAAATTGTACTAATTTATCTATAAAAATCTTTGTCCAATAATACTTCTACTTCCTTTTGGAAAATTTAGAATTTTAAAGGCCCTTTTACATTTTACATAAAATCAAATTATATTTATTTGTGAAGTGTAGGTAATTATATGTTAAAATGTTCTTTCTGAAACCAACTATATTACAAAAACCAAGGAAATATTGAAACAATTAGGTACAAACCAAATAACGTTAATATAAGTAAATTATGTTTACTTTAAAATGGCACAAAAACCTTTGCGTTGCAGAAAGAAAGTCTCTACATAGGTATATAGTAAAACAAACCTAAATTGGCACATCCATCACAAACAGACATGACAGCGATGAACGATGACAACTCAAAAGAAATTGCAAGCGTCATCATTGGCGGGAATACCATTGCATCGTCATCGCCTTTGCTTTTTGTTTACCTACTTACCAAAAAACCGGTCATTTGTAGTAATGGTCTCTGTAGTCAAAACAATATTGTATTACTGAAATTTATTTTATTTGCCATACACATAAACATAAAGGGATACAAGCTTTCCATCATACGTTTAGGCTGTACAAGAACATCCACTAACATGTGTGAACAGCGTGGTGAACAGCATGATTTATGTCATCAGTTATAGTTTATCTTTTTTATTTATTTATTTAATCTATATTGCACAATAACAGTGTGCGAAAGGCAGACTTAATGCCTCAAAGGTATTCTCTATCAGTCAACCATTGGGATAAGCAGTAATAAAAGTATTGGTGGTGTGCTGCAAGTTTTTGACAAGCAATAGCAAGAATCAATTTTGCTTTTCGTGATATTTCCCAGACTCAAAAACAGCCTTTCTTCCTGCTACAATTTATTTTTATTTAGCAATTACACAACACGTAGCATTAATTGTTTCCTATTCAACATTATTAATTGTTATCTTCAATATTTTCATTAGGATCGCAGAATAAATAATTACGAACTAAAAATAATTAGGTGCTCATTCGGTATCATAACAAATTTCCCTCATATATTGTAGTAATATAATCTAAAGAGAAATCGTACTGCATTTCTGTTATAAAACCCAATACGTTAAGTTGGTAAACACTTCTTCAAAATATTCTATCTACTCTACAACATATGAGAATAATTTCGTATACGAGTAGTACTCGCAACTATGATGAGAGTGCAGATTTCGCCTCGGCAACTTTCATTGTTGACATTTTTAGTTTTAGCACAAAGAAAGTTTACATAATGTCATGGTGCCATGTTCTATTAAATGGAAAATAGAGTGGTATTTAAGTAGGTGATAGTTTAAATTACTACATCTAAGATTACTAACGCGACCTGCATTTTATAAATAAATATCCCAAGACTTGCCACGCTGGGCCACACATCGCCATCTAGCCCCAAACTAAGCCGAAGCTTGTACTATGGGTACTAGACAACTGATAAACTTACTTAGATACTTTTTTTTTGTAAATAAATACATATTATACATAGAAAACACCCAGACCAATACAAACAGACATGTTCATGCACACAAATGTTTGTACTGTGCGGGGATCGAACCCACAACTCTTGGCTCAGAAGGCAGAGGGCACTACCAAATGAGCCATCGAGCTTGTCGAAATTTTGACGAGAAAGCAGTGAGCTAGCCCGAATAATATTAATTAAGTTTGTGTCCAACTAGTCCATTTAATTCAGGAGATAAAAAGCCATGGAATAAACCAAATAACACTAAACGATCACGACGATCTGTTACTGAGATATCACTTAGAGATAGCATAATTATATTAATAAGCATCTGTAACACATGTGCCATTCGTTGTTTTGTTGTCCGTTGTGAATTGGCGAGAGAAGGCACAAATTAATTGAAAATTTATTTAATATGCTCACTATATTGTCTCCTTCATAATATACTTCTTACCTAGATCTGTTCATTTAGAGAATGGACACCATTAAGATTATTTTCTACCAAGACTAAGAATTATGTGAAATCAAAATTTAAATCGTTTTATCCATCATTAACACATCAAAAAATATCCATAGACGGTGGATAAATTAGGTCATTGACTTAAGTGCCAACCTTAAGCTGCCGTCAACCAGGGCCAGATGTTACAATCCCATGTAACAAACATTTGTGTTACCAATTTTGTTTCCTTGTATTGAAAAATGTTAAACATATTTACTTTAAAACCAGATCAATGTGTTCAAAACAAACTGACTACTCTACCCGGTAGAGCGTTTACAATTGGCAAGTAAACACGATCCGTCCGATCGATCAAGCCGAGCAGGATGTGCAGACGTGTGACCTTTCAAACAATCGCTCCCGATCCAAAGCATCGCCACAATCGAGGCACATTGTTCAATTTTCACTGCCGTTGCGGCATCGAGACGCACGATAAATCGCTGTCAGATTGTCACAAAGTCGTTTTGAAATCTGCCTTTAGTATTTACAACGATGCCCTCGATCGACCATTTCTATACAAAATACATCTTTGATTAGCTGACACATGTATTGATCTAGGTATCGATTCAAAAGTATTCGATTACTAATTCATCCACCGGATTCGATTTGTCTTGGTTGAGATTTGAACCGACGACGGTTCAAAGACAGTACTACTGAAAGAGACTATTAATATTACATCACAGCCAATAGAAAAAACATCAACGAATCAGTTACATCTGCACGAAACTTGAACGCAGAAATGAAAACTGTAATACAGATAACGTCGATTAGATTAAAGTAATGTAATTTTGGAGTTTAATTTAAACTCGCATTTTAAGCTAATATTAGTTTAACTTGATTAATGACGCGCTTAATGTAAGTGTGCGGTTCTAATTTTGATTTGTTGCTCAAGTGTAAACTCAGTTAACGATCAGGAGCCCACAATGGTAGGTTGAAGGTCTGACATATATCAACAAGATATTGAGAAATACCGTGAATTTGTCTATTAATCAAATTATTCATTCGGTAAAGCATAGCATATTATCATATTTTATTAAACTCATTAAGCATCTGTTTAGAGATTGACATGCATGAAATTCTATATCAGAAATCCTGGTAAATAATCATCAAATTGAGTGTCTCGTCATCATATCGTATTTTATAAATAAAAAGTTCTAGTGTCAGAAGTCTGCTGTAATATTTTAAGGGTAGATTGTAACTACATGTATTTTTTAACCGACTTCGAAAAAGGTGGAGGTTCTCAATTCGTCTGTATGTATAATATTTTTTTAAAGAACATTACAGAACATCTAAGGAATTAAAATACAAAAAATATATTTAGCCTACTCCATATAGATACAAATCAAACAGTTTAAAAGCCGTAAGCCTTTCAACTTCAATCAGCATAGTTTTCGTTGATGAAAGTAATGTGAATTATTATTATAACTACCTATCTATTAATCTAGAACCTCCACGAGTCGAATTAAAGGGGCCGAGTCGTGAGAAACCTGCCTATAGAGAAGTATGATTGGTGACTTCGCCTGAATGACTGTCGCTTCGATTCAGTAAAAGAGTACATTCACTATTCGCATGCATCTGTATTGATACCATCTCTCTCTTTTCTCCCTTTTTTTTCTTTTTTTTTATTTCTTTTTTTTTTTTTTTATTTTTCTTTTTTTTTTTTGTTTTTTTTTTTTATTTTTTTTTTGTTTTTTTTTTTCTTTTTTTATTTTATGCTTTTGTTTTTCCTACATTTTATTTACCTTAAAGTTTTAGGGAAGTGAGTTACTCGTACGTGTTTTCAATGTCGATAAAATTTTACCAAAATAAAAATCACCATTCAAGGACGGTTTTAATTTGATCCGAGTTTCTGGAGTATGGAAACATTTGTTTGGAATTCATCCATGATACTCCAAGGGTTCTCCTGAAGCATCACATTTCAAGAGCATTCACCGTAGGACACTCACTGAAACTTCATACTCGTAAATGGCAAAAATCATAAATGAAATGAAAATAACCTTTAACTTAATATGACTGTTTTGCACTACAACAAAACAGGTATTATGTGTTGAATAAAACACACAGCGTTAGTATGAAGAAAGCTGATGTGAACATGCCTTTAAACCAGTTGTCTATGGCCGAAACTTACCAAATTGTCTATGTTTCCTACCAGTGTGCACCTAACGAGGGTGCCTGTCACTAATGACATCTCATAGTAGTCTTCAGATCACCAGCAAGAGCATTGCTGCAACGCTGTGTGTTTTATTCAACACATAATACCTGTTTTGTTGTAGTGCAAAACAGTCATATTATGTGTCTTCTAAAACACACAGCGTTAGTATGAAGACCTGTTTGGTATCTGCTGGTGGGAAACACAAACGCTATGATGAATATGTTTATAAAAGTATTTAGAACAATTTGTTTATTCAAAATTAAAAACAAATAACAACTTAATTTATTTCTTCTGATACATCCACATACCTTGGTCTATATGAACTACATATTTTGTATTCATATACATATATGTATATTTAATTAAAATCAACATACTTACAGTAAAAGCTGTAGGTGAAACTACTAACAGTTTCTAAATGAAATGAGATCAAATGTCTCAACAAGGCTAAGTGCCCTGCAAAGAAGCAAGTTTGTTATAATTAATAAGAAAAATAACAACTTATTTGCATATTAGAATAGCTGGCACAGTAAATAAATACTGTTTGAATTGGTACTAAGTACACTATTCATTGGATGACCATTAAATAATACTCCTTAATTGCCTGAATGCATTTCAGACATTCTAATATTTTCTGGACAGGTAATCAGACAATACCCTAGCCAACTTCTTGAGGCTACAGCTGATCTGATACTGCCTGGTGAGGCATCACTCTTAGCATCCTTTAAGATACTACAATCCAGTTTGCAATAATAGTTCACCATTCTGATCATGGTATGAACAAACTAGTCTTCTGATCTGTACCCTTTCAATAGTTAGATATCCTTATATCATCATATAGGATTCGTATCCTTGATGTGACATCATCTGTCATCACAGGACAAATCTGTTGATTCGGATGCTGCCGTAGCAACCATGCAGAATGCCTGCTGGAATCAGTCTTGAGAGTCAAATTTAGACCCTATAGTAGGTTTGTCTGTCATATCTATTCGATTTTAAGAATATATATTAAGTAAGGTGAGATCATAGACTCTATGACCTGAAACACGAGGCAGAACTAAAAGGCTGCCCATCTAAAAGCAATATTTAGCAAATATTGCAAAAAATATTTAGATATTTAACAAAATCTTAGTGTCCGACACAAGTAATTTTGTTGTTCAGATCAGGCAGGAGAAAATGCTCTCAATACCTGCTGGATAAAGAAGACAATTTTGAAAACTACTTCTGATGCCATACAGTAAGTAGATACAGCTGATTTGTGCATACTGATAGTTCTGTATGCTAGCTTTTATTCTAGTCTAGAAATAATCTTGCTAGAAATTGGGCAATTTGTTAGCTCTCAGGCCATTGAGAAACCACTTGATAATTCCCACACTAAGTCAACTTAATTGGGGAACTGTATGATGTTAAGGTAGATGTCCGCCAACTACTTTTAAGTTTGTTCTCCTATGGATTCAGGGCAACTTGTTTAGTCTACCCTCAATCTTCTAAGTCAGAAGAGACAACATGTCTACTTAAAGAGGCCAGGTGCCCGTGGTGTTCTCTATTAAGACCCTCCGCAGGTCAAGTATTGGCAAAAATTGCCTGCTTCTTATGGTCTGATAACCAAAAGCACTTGGTTCACTCCGGAACAATTAACTTAGTATATAAATTCCTTTGATCCAGTATTAAGGTATTCTTGATACAAATACTAAGCTGGGTGGGGGAAATGCCCGTCCCAACATAAGGTCCCATTGTCGGCTGATGGGAGTTGCAAAAAATTTGCAAGCCATTTCTGGAGTTATATACTTGGGTACACCAGCCGACTCTCGTGACGCGAACAAATCTACGTCTGGGACACCCCCACTCTCTGAACATAGCCTCCGCGGCTGGGGGAAAAATGCCACTCTGGTACTTTGCAACACCTTGTCCGGCAGTCTGCAATTTTGTGTAATCTCTCCGGGAGATGGGTGGCTGAGAGTATCATGAGAAGCCTCTCGGTCAGTTTCAGTAATACTAGGGATTGTTTCCCTTCTGATATCTGATTCGAATAAATCATGTGCTCTGTTTAAAGTCATCCGCTGACTTTTTATTGTTGCAAATATAATTATAATTTGTAAACTTTATTGTACAAAATGGTTCAAAAGGCGAACCCAATGTTAGGAGAATTCTCCACCAGTCAATGTCTGGGTCATGCAGAGAGCAGAAAATATGTGCAGTGAGTGTATAAAGAGAACACAGTACTTATAAGCAAAAACCCCACCTATAGTATACAGGGGAGCTGGTATGGTGCTCAAATCTCTGATAGATAACTGCTCAAACGAGCTCCCTAGTCTGCATCCGCTGCATTTGTTATCAGGAAATAAAGCACTACTATCAGTACTATTGATATTGTACTTAATATTCTCTCAGTTAAAGGAAACCAGAGTAAAGAAAATTGGAGACTTGTGTACTTGCGACATCAAGGTCTACTATTCAAAATTATGTAAGTTGTAAAAGTTTTGCAAACTAAATAAGCCCTGAGCTTGTTTAGTGAACTGTTTGTGCAACTCAATATCTTGTTGATAAATTTAATTCTTTGTTACCTTCCCTAAGATTCCCGAAGTCTTATCTTGTTCTGGTCTAATGTTCCATGGGGAATAGGAAAACCTGGGATATTTTAGTTCCTGAACAGGCTTTAGAACTGACTTTGTTATACACATGCTAGCTCACTCATTAGGTTTCCAGTTGTTCTCAGTGTCTCCGAGACCCGAGTAAGAAGTTTGTCAGAAAGTCTTTCACAAGCTTAATATAATCTAGCCAGGTATAAAATTATATGGAAACCTTGAGGTCATAGGGTCTCCGCAACCCAATTAAATATTGTGGCAAACATTCTTGGAACTGATAAGAGTTCCAAGGGGCAAGCAATGAACTAAGGACTTTATTGTCCAGCCACTCATTGGTCTATAAAAAAGATCCTCTCAACTCCAGTTTGAGATAAATAGTACCTAAGAAAAGTTGATAATGCTTGGTTATACAGGAGTTTCACTTGAGGTTAACATTATAAACCTGATTATTGGGAAACTGCAAAGGGGGGTTCCTTTAGTTTGCCCCACTTGCAATGCTCCCCCCCCCCCCCTTCCCTCCGTGAGAAGAGGGGTAGATTTATGCAACTAATTTAGGAGTTCTGTCATCAACTTTTTGTTGTGATCAATCTCTTTATGTATTAAGATGTTACACAAATTACTGTTACCACTAATTTATAGTCCTTATTTTGTAATTTATAAACCTCTGCACCCTGAACCTGTAATGTGCTGAGATAGAAACTCTTTAATGCACAAACTCAATGTTATAGGAAGGTACATTAAAAATTGAACATAACTCAATCTAGGTGCACTTATTGCTACCAGCGATCACTTCCAGACAATCTTCAGGTTAGGGAAACAAATAACATAGCTCTGATCAGCCTGATTCTCTTTTCTCCCTCTCGGAAGATGTATTGAGCCAGGTGTGATAACCTGTTGTGAAGATATAGTAGCCTGTAAGGCATCAATCATCAGTGAAATTGACATTCCTATATGTGAAATGTACCTATAGATCTATCTATATGAGTGCCTCTCAAATTAGGGTTTTCTATTTCCTCTGAATCTTATACTGCCTCACTTCAAGGCACTCAGCCCTATAGCCACATATAATTTGCATTGTGGTCTCAGACTTCCTACAAGCCCGCCATGTAGAATCTAACAATTATCTCATAGACACTTCATATTAGAATCTGAATTATTTATTTTACAGAATAAAAAATACAAAAAGTATCATTAACACATCTGAAACCAGGTAATGGTCGCATTAGATGTTCCACATTTACACTATTTATTAAAACATACAGTAGGGCTGTGGTACCAACCAAAAAATATTTTTATATCAAATATTTGGGCTTGTGAAAGTCCAGACATGTAGGTATTTCATGTAATTCTAAATGTAAATGTCTCTGTCCTGAAATATTGTTAGTTAAACCTGCCAATAGGCAGTGGTAGGTAAATAACCTTCACCCTTGTTAACATGGCACAGTTCCATAACAAGTCTAAGACCTACAAAGCTCTCTTGTACTGAAAACCTTTCTACATCGGTCAAACTCTATAGGTGTGCCAGATTTTGCAGATGGACTAAATCTCGTAGACATTCCCTGTTCACTGGCTTTGTCGAAAAAATGGAATGTAAGATTATGAATTGAAATGAAGTGGGGCATTTGGTTGTACAGATGGATTAAAATCGCAAGTATGTTTAGAAACAGTATCTAAATGTGATAGTGTTAAATATTGAGAGATGTGTCCCAAATGCTGTAGGTATTAAAGCACCAACACGCGGTTCCGAGCCGGTTAAAACTGGTCTGTACTTACAAAATTTCTTGCGAGTCTCGTTATGACGAGATGATGATATGTCCTCCTCATCCTCCGCAGATAAGGGAGATGACAAAAGATCAGAAACCACGCTCTCTGAGCGTTGATCTCACCGTGAATCTCCTTGGGAGATTTGATGAAAAATTCTTGACTTCTTTACCTCTACCGCATGGTTCGACACATTCCGTTTTCATCACGGTATTTCACTACAATTTTGCGGGAAAAACATAAATCCCGAGAAATACGGACGCTGTGTGATTTTATAACACACTTATTTATAAGTTTCATTGTTACTTTTATCACAAAAATAAAATTTTGAAACTTCACGATGTTTAGCCGGCAAAATTCACAAACGCTATGAGATGTCATTAGTGACAGGCACCCTCGTTAGGTGCACACTGGTAGGAAACATAGACAATTTGGTAAGTTTCGGCCATAGACAACTGGTTTAAAGGCATGTTCACATCAGCTTTCTTCATACTAACGCTGTGTGTTTTAGAAGACACATAATATGCATAATGCAATATTAAGTTAAAGGTTAGTTTCATAGCAACTAAGTATTCTAAAGACGTTATTACATTCCTAATTTATAGCGAGCCTTACTCTGAGCATTTATACTGAACAACACGAGAGATACCTACCTTATAATTAATTTACTACATTGTGATTAGTGTCATTACCTCGAAATTGTATTCCATTCTAAAACGCAAAGTCATAATTTATTGTTATTAATTTGTGTTATAAACGATTGTTCGTGTGCGGTGTTGAAATTGATGATAGCTATTATTAAATTAAAGTCAGTGAACTGGAGGCAATTTTGACAGGCGGATACGATGTGACTGATGGGATGACTTAATATTCTTATGGTAGGTACATACCTACATACTTTAAGATAAGATTTGTGTCCTCTGGGTTAATGCGCCCCTACAAATATTTTGTAGAAAATTAAGAGTAATGTAATTAAAACTAATAGTTGGAAAAATACAACGACGCTTCCGAAAATGCATAAATGAATGAATCATTTTTGGGAAGAGTCATATGTTTTACCTTGAAATCATCTATCACTTTAAATTACTATAATATTATACGTACTATTGCAGAAGCGTTACTAATATCTACACTGTCACAATATTCTCATCAAAAACGAAACTGAACGAATACCGCCACGTATCATTAAGTCGGAAGTGTTTATAAATTCCTTTTCATTGTGCTTTTGTTTCGCAAAACCATATAAACGCTAAAATATAAACACCTGGTTTAGGTATGTCAAATGCAAATGAGCGGAGCTGCTGTGAGCAAGCGGCCTAGAGACGACCTCGCGTCACACAGTCTAACAAACAAACAAGACGAAAACACGCGGATTGAGGAAGAGGAAAAATCACTGCTACTAGCTCGGTCCACAGTCTAGTGAGGTCGAAAACAATGTTTTAAAAAGTTTGCGTAATGTTAATTACTACCTTACAACAACTTTTAAACTTATTAGAGGTTGAAACATCATTAGAGGTGAAATAGCAAAGCAAGAGTTATAAAACGAACGCTCTGTACAAAAAGGTTGACCTTCTCCGAGGGTTCCTCAAAATGAAATATCCGATAGATAGCATTATGTAAGCCTGTGGTCCAGCTATCATGTGATTGGTCAGTTGCTATTTAAATGCCAGTGCCAGGTGAATTTCCTTTTTCAGAAAACCCTCATCCAGGGTACTCTGTTCACTGTCCTCTAGTAATAAGTTCTGGAATTACATTCAGTAGGCGACGTGTGACGTCACGTTACCTTACTGACACTCTCGCTGTGTCATTCAACCTTTATTCGGCCGCAATTTGTAAAACTCGCGTTCTCAGCTGACGACTTCTGACTACTTACAACTTTGTAGTAAGTGGGTACAAAATTCAAACTTCGTAGGTCAAGTACTTTTCGAGATTTGGTGTTAGTCACACAGTCGTTGAATGATTGAATGACACTGTCTTTACGATTCTAAGAAATAAATAGCGTCTACTTGATATCTTTTAATTTACCAAACGGCTTAGGCACTCTTACCGCTTACTAGAAGTCCTTGTATGTGGTTAAATTGTAATTTAAGCAGGCTTCCTTATTTGACCCTTCATAAATTCATCCAAGTACCACAAAGTATTGTTAAAATCGTTACTTAATTCTTAAATTAATGCAAAAATAGCCAAGCTAGCAATAGCTATACCTACTTATAAAAATTACAAAAAATATTAAAATGCTTTTTCACTGGACAGAAGCAAAAATAACTAAATAAAAAGTCCTCTTTCGGTTATCGTCATTATTTGGTACGGCATCTAGCCAATCCATATTACCATCCTGTAGAGAAACAATAATAGCTCCTATTTAACTGTAATCTGTACAAAAGTAAAGCAAGGAGGCATGTGATGATAAACCGCTAACAAGGCTTGCTCAACGGCGCGTGCGCAGTATATGGCACAGAGTAACCTCACACATGCCTACACGTAAACACGTCACTGCTAAATTGCCTACCCATTAGCTTAGCTTAACTGGAGTTAGTTAACCGCAACTACCATAGAGGTATATACGTTTTGCAAAAGTCATCATCATCATCGTCCCAGCGTTTTAACTTAAATACTAATATTTTACGATATTACCACCAGACTCCCTGAACAAAGCGATATAGGGGCATCAGGCTCTTTTTCGGACGTATTCTTCGAAGCGCACATATTTTTAGACGCATCTAAGGGGGTGCACCTAAACTATACCAAAACGCAAACCTACGGCACCTATGAAATTGAAACGTTAAAAGTACATACATAGGTGATTTTAAGATTATGGGAGGATT
The DNA here is from genome assembly GCA_031163375.1 of Conogethes punctiferalis. Taxonomy (NCBI): domain Eukaryota; kingdom Metazoa; phylum Arthropoda; class Insecta; order Lepidoptera; family Crambidae; genus Conogethes; species Conogethes punctiferalis. The sequence continues at coordinate 6,328,359 of CM062091.1, read as the reverse complement.
TACTTTCCTTTGCTGGACACCTCAAAATTTGTTTATAAAATTGACTTCATTAATATATTTTAAATTTGCCCACGTCTGGTTGTTCTCACAGATGTTCCTAGTTTCTTAGAAACTAAGTGTACGATGTGCATCACTTACCACTTATAAGCAGCAAAAATCCTGAAATGGAATAGTTTTACTTCACGCAACAATGCTATTTAAAGTGGTAAATTAAAGGGAAAACTCGTCGTTAACTCAGAACCCTTACATTCCCACGTGTTTTAAACACAACCAGTTTTGTCATAGTATGTAATTACACACAAATTATAAAATCTACGTGTAATGCACAATTCGTATCTGATAAATAAATGTAGGCACGAATCCAGCCAGCAATTATATACTAACAAAAGAAGCAATCACACAGAAGCCATTCATAATTTCGTGGGGACTACAAGAGATGGCGGGGTGATATGGCGTTCTCACGTTAATTTGGATGTAACCGCATCTTGGTGTCGTAATACTTATTGTTTTGTATCATAAGATAAAAACTATTTCAACGTATGAGTTTAGGTACACATACGAATTCATACGCAAACTATATGTATCAAAAGTGACAGCTATTGATATGATAGAATACATGCCAAAAAGCTTAAGCATTTCTTTAATGGCAATCTCTTACTTCCAAACCTTTCCTTACATCCAGTAAAAAGGAAAACTATTATATTGTGTGACAAAACCGATTGGAATTCCCGACCAAATTACTGTCATAATAAGCAAAGCATTTAATGGGCTCTACTGACAAGCCACGATTAAAGACCAGATTATCGCACTTAAAGATCTACGTAATAAATCCCACTAACACTAATATTATGTGTTGCGTCCGTGTTCAATCGTTTAAAACCCAATTATTGGGTACACGACCTCAACCATTCATCGCCCCAGAGGCTTAAGCAAAGTTCCTTTTCCGCCCACACAAAGGAAAACCCACGCCGACGCGATCTGAATGCGAATCGACCACAATAAACGTTAGCCGAGCACGTTTTAATTATACGCTCCCTATCCGTTATCTGTTTAAGCAGACGGAATTCTCTTAATTCTCTTAACGCAGCTATCTACCTTACATATCTCATTACAGGACCTTGGCTCGAATACCGAGTGTCCGTTGTTTTTTATGCAGTGCTGTCATTTGAGAAGGTTGAACTCGAGCACTGCTCAATGCAAACTTGTTACACTGGCACCATCCGGGCGGCAAGCCGTGTACTGTACCTACCTACTTAAGTTACCACTCACTTGAAAAATCGCCGCCGCACCAAGATGATCCATTTCTGTCTGTCTAGGTGGACTATTAAGAAGATATATGATTATCGATAATTGATGACCTGCGCAACACATCAAGTCCGGCTAATAGACCATATGAAATGTACACCGAGTGTCGGTCGGGTAATTACAAAGTGATATGAAAAAGCAATCTTGTGATCTATGTTCGCGGTTTGTTTGTCAGTTTGACAAATGGTGGTGTATATTTTGGACTATTTCATAATTACGATAATTACTATCTACACTACTTTGAACTTGTCTAAGTTTGTATTGAAAACTTACTCAGGAAAAAATACCCTACCTATTGGTATATCCCAACTGTTTTACTACATACCCTTTTGGCCCTCTTTATATGGACGAGATAACTAGACGAATGCCTTAAAGCAGTCGTTATATATTGTAGTGCGTCCAGGAGCCGTGGGTGGTGATGAGTAAAACCCGAAATCCAGAAAATTAGTGGTGATTTTATTTACAAAAGCTTGGTCTATATTTACATTACAATCTTAGAACATGCGGGTGTTGACAACAATTATTTACAAAACAAGCTCATCAAAATATTGTGGGAGATATTAGTTTCTATTTAAAAAACAACACCCACTTTTTCAACCAATAAAAATAAGGGAACGAACCATAAATCAGTACGTTCATAACATGTTAGACCAACGAGCAAGGTCAAGTTCCCAGAAGATGGATCGGAACCCACACGTGTGGTTATGTAACTCGCCGGCCGCTGGCACTACACCAGTCTACCTTAACATACAAATTATCTAACAATATTTTGCAGTTACGAGCATCTACGGAAACGATATATCATTTTAATCAACGACCGTAACTCCGCCTTTTGTTCGCAGGTTTAAAGACAGCAAAATTTTCAATGGTGATATGATGTTAAATGCAAAATATGACATTTATCGTATTTTTATAAAAAATATTGCATTTAGTCAACGTTATAGAACGTACCTACCAAATTAATTAGATTGACTGGGAATTCTAAACCAATCTAAACCTATAATAATGAAGAAACATTTGTCTTCCATAGTTTACTTAACACGTTAACTGTCATGAGGTTCACCGATGACCAAGAAACAATTATTTTTCTATTATGTCTGGTTTCAGTGCAGTTTAAGCTTTGTTGTGTGTTTAAAATAATTAGGCCATCTACTTATTATCTTTAGATTTCAGAGGTTTGCCATGCTTTTCAAAGTTATATCGATAATCCACAATGTGTGAGTAATTAATTAAATAGTTGATGGTCTGCTACATTTAATTACAAGAGTTACCCTCACTGAACTGTTAGAAAAAGATTATATTTTGTTTGCTTAATAAAAATTAATTTAAAATGGCAGATATAGTTTGTAGACTAAATACATCCGAATCGAGAACATGGTCTTTTTTATAAAGTTGGTAAAACTCATGACTCGAAACGTGAAGCTACCACGCCTTCATTGGGTTCTAACAATAGTGCCTCACACAAATTTGTATAATGAATATACTTACATAGCCTCAAGGTGGATATTGGGTTTCAAAGTATTAATTTGTTTCGCCCTCGCCGCGCTGATGCTGAGGCCGGCCACAATGGCTAACCGCAGTCTACCGGCGACTATGTTTTTGCAAGGACAACCGTAATCTACAGATTACGATGTTTTTTACACGGCAATTAGTGTTCGTACGGAGGTTCAGCGCAGGCGTGAACAATAACTCCGCTTTAATAGGCCGCACGACCGGCCCAAAGATCACGGCACTATCTTAGCCCGTCTAAGCTCCACATTGTTTCACAAACCACGTTTATTGTGTAACCATAACAAAACAAATTGTCATACCCCACGACGACTGGAACCTAAACAAGAAAAAATATTTTGACATCGTCCCTAAACGTTTTGCGTAACCCAAAGGTTATTTGCTTACCAATTATCAGTTTTGTGGAAACCAGCCTCGAATATCAATAGGTATTAACTATTTAATCATCATGTTTGATCTTTACACATTCCTTTGCCCGTATGTAATAAAGATACTTCAGAATTGACGCCTTCGGATGATTTAGAGACTACAAACAACGTTATTGTTATCTGAGTTGAGGACAAACAGGTGCACAACTAATTTAGGTCAACGGCATCATAAAAAATAACCTCTGTTATTACTACACTGACAGAAAACGATCAAGTATAAGTAGATGGCCTAATTATTATTTGTTAAAACCAAAATTTCATCCTTATAGATGAGAAGGAAAATCTGTAAATAAAAGTTAAATAGAAATCGCAATATTGAATATATTGAAAATTATTTAGTTATAACTAAAAGCGGATTATCATCAGAAATCATCAGAAATGATAAATTAAAAACTACCGCTTCACGATCAAGTTTTTTAAAACTGGTAATTCATTCGTCGGGCTGAGTTGGGTGTAAAAACATTTCTTAATATACCTATCACAAAACATTTTTAATCACCTAATCGTAGATTTGAATCTCGTATCCAATCGCAAAAGTTTAGTAATACTCGTACTATCATTGCAAGATAGACATGGTCATCTTAGTTTTTTCGCTTGCACTTGTTTCAGTATTACCTGTGACTTAGCATGTGTTAATGTCTATTTAGCGAAAACTTTCATCGCGCTCGCGTCAGTTGTGCTATCTCCTATCTCTCTACTCTTCTACTTTTCCTCATTGCCGAGTCAGACCGTAGGAAGATGCTGTATTTTGTTTAGATGAAGAAATCATGTGCCATAATAGATAACTATCTTTTTAAACATCCTACTGAAGCATTTATTTATTTAATCTTCATTGCACAATTAAGCGGCCTTAATTCCACACAGGCTTTCTCTACCATTCAACCATTAGACTAAGCAATGGTTGACTGGTAGAGAATGCCTATGTGGCATTAAGTCCGCCTTTTGTACACTCGTTTACTGTGCAATAAAGATTAAATAAATAAATAAATAATAAATAAGCAGGAACTAATTTTGAGGTAGTGTGCCACAAAAGTTAATACTGCTACCTAAGCATTTACTTCTATGTACTTCAGCAAAAAGTACTTCACTTCCAAAATGGTGACTCCGTATCCATATTTACGTAGATTTACGCGTATCATAATGCGATAGGTTATACATTGACCTGTGCCCCCGCAAGCCTTCCAAAGGACGGCTGTAATGTCTAAATGGAGGGTACATGATATAAAGCATATTCTAGTACGACAATGACCGCAAGGTATCGTCCTCTGAACGTCCTCGACTTCGAACGGCCGTGACTCGGAACAAAGACGGGAGGGACCCTCATTAGGTGTGCCGATGTGGTTGACATTTTCCTGCGTCCGTAAACCTTTATAGAATGAAAAGGTACGCGCCTATTGTATGTACCTACATCACAACGTTTTCCTTAGTGCATTCAGCTAAATGAGCATCTGATGTCACCAACCTTGCCGCATTGGTTCCTTTTATTTTAATGATAATTATGGTAGTAGTATAACCAGTATTAATTGTCTTTGAAAAATATTAATGGAATGCCAATAATATGTAATGTTTAGTATTATCGTAAATTGTTAGTCATCTTCAGCCTATCATAGTCCACTGCTAGACACAGGCCTCTCCAGTTGTTCGACACTTAAGGCACACGTCTGGAGGATATACCCATAATCGCCACGCTGGGCAGGCGGGTTGGCGATCGCAGGGCGTAGCTTCTTGCTCCGGTGACGCTGCAGCCCGTCATCGGTTTGTGGTATTTAGCTACGACTTCAATTGTGATGGTTATACCGCCACCAGTCGGTTGCAGGTAAGGTTGGTTTGAACGAAAAGATGATTGGCCGCTCCCTTACATCCCTAAATTGTGAATAGACATGCATATTACTATTAGAATAAACGTTTCATGTAACTCTTTAACCGCGGTCTTACCTAAAGGTAAGCGGAAATGTAACCTAGTGCCCATGACGAATACTTGCTCATTTGAAATACTCGCAACCTTGGATAGATTTAACTTTTCAGAAAAAAAAATCGGTAGGCTGCGGTGTAATGCCTTTTGTATCAGTAACTAATCCGGAAGGTATTTGAAATTAAGTATGTAGGCATAGTTTTTTTTATAGTAGTGTTGGTATAAAACCAATATAATACTTGGCAACACTTTTTGTCTATTGTCTTTGATATCGTGTGTGTATGTCATTCATAAGTGCTAATAAAACTGCGAGTCATTATTCTAAAATATAGTTTTACTTATTTTCGTACAGGTTATGGGCCCAGTACCATAATCCTGTGATTAAATTAAAACGAAAAAAATAAAAATATATCGACAGTGTCAGCGCGGTTGCAAAACGCCGGTTTTGAGGTTAGGAAAAACGCGACACGACGCGAGTTCGGGACGGAAAATACTTGTTATTACAAGGACGAGACGAGCAGGAAGGAAAATAAGCACGCAATGGAAGAAAATAAGAACTTTGGTACACACATCAAGCTAGAAGGTGCATCAAATTGGAATGTTTGGAAATTCCAATCAGTCATTTTGCTACGAAGTCAGGATTTACTAGATGTGGTACAAGGTATCAAGGTAAAACCGGAAGAAACGACTGAAAAGATAAAATGGGAAAGGCTGGATGCAAAAGCTCAAACATGGCTGGTGACAAGAATGTCAGAAAGTGCGATGATGCATATTTTAACATGTACCACATCAGCAGAAATGTGGCGAAAGCTAGCGAGTGTCTACGAACAAACATCGGAAACGAGCATACATATCGTTCAACAACGATTCTTTCAATATAAATATGTGGATGGTACACCTATGTCCACATTTTTATCTAAAATCGAAGAATTAAAGAATCAATTGAAGCAGATGGGAGAAAGTATTTCCGAGAAATTTGTCATAACAAAGGTGTTAATGTCGCTTCCAGCCGACTATAGGCATTTTGTCTCTGCCTGGGAATCTGCACCGGAGGAGAAACAAACATATGATAACCTGGTTGCTCGGCTACTCATAGAAGAGGAACGTTTAAAAGTTAGAGAGGACATGCCTCAGCAGCCATCGTCATCAGCGGCGGCCTTCGTTGCAAAGAAAAACGTTAAGTGTTATAAGTGCAATAAACTTGGACATTTCCAGAGTGAGTGTAAAAGTAATCGTATAAACAATAACAATTCAAACAATGATGCGAGGTCTGTGAAAAAGTGTTATTATTGCAAAAAGGTGGGACACTTAAAAGGTGAATGCTGGTTTAAGAAAAATAAAGAAAAGGACAGTAATGCATTTGTAATTTCAAGTGAACTGTTTCAAAATTCACAGTGGTTAGTGGATTCTGGCGCAAGTCAGCATATGTGTCATGATCGTAATCTCTTTACTACATATTTCCCATTGTCTAACAAATCTGTGATTGTCGGTAACGGAAATACGATTAGTGCACATGGTTGTGGAAAGGTGGCGCTGCAAGTACACGACGGAAAGCAGTGGATAGACACTACCATAGACAATGTATTATTTGTACCGGAACTAAAAACAAACTTATTTTCTGTCAACTGCGTGACAGATAGAGGTTATGTTATGATGACAGATGATAACTCGTGCAAGTTTTATAAACAAAACAAAGTATGTGCGAATGCGAATCGTATCGGCGATATGTATTATTTGGACGTGCGTTACAAGTGCAAAGGAGCGAATGTGGCTCAAGTGCAAACAAGTCTCAAAGATTGGCATGAAAGACTGGTTCATCAAAACTTGCAACATGTAATGACTGTGTTAAGAAACAACAATATTCCTGTGAAAGACAATACTGAAGCAAAATGTGAGAGCTGCTTACAGGGAAAAATAAGTCGTTTGCCCTTCAATACTAGTGAAACAAAAACATCTAGGCCATGTGAACTTATACATGCTGATACATGTGGACCCATGGAGGTGCCGTCAGTGGGAGGTTCCCGATACTTCATTATTATGAAGGATGACTACTCCAATTACAGATCTGTGTACTTCATTAAAAGCAAGGATGAAGCAAAGAAGTGTATAGAAAACTTCATAAATAAAGCAGAAAATATTACTAACAATAAAATACATTATTTTCGAAGTGACAATGGACTGGAATTCATAAACAAAGGAGTACGGGACCTGTTTGCTGAACGTGGTATCATACACCAAACCACGGTGACGTATACTCCCGAACAAAATGGAAAATCAGAACGAGAAAATAGAACACTTGTTGAGGCTGCGAGAACAATGTTATGTGCAAAAGGGTTACCCAAGAAATTATGGGCAGAAGCTGTTCAGACAGCGGCATATGTATTAAATAGGACGAGCAAAAGTAATGAACAAGGAAAAACACCATTCGAGGTATGGACCAATAAACATTTTGATTTAAATAACTTGAAAATATTCGGAACCCCTGTTTATGTCCATATCCCTAAAGAAAAGAGAAGAAAGTGGGATGCTAAAGGGGAGAAAGGAATAATGGTGGGTTACGGAGAAGATGTTAAAGGTTATAGAGTGTATTTTGAAAAGAAAAATAGCGTGGAAATAAAGAGGGACATAGTTTTCCTGGAACAACCTAAATCGATGACAGAGCAGTTGGTGTTATTGGAACATGAATCAAATATTCTCGAAGGGACCAATGAGGAACAAATATCTGAAGAACAGAAAGATAAAAAAGAAAACATACAGTCAAATGAAAGTGTACAGCAGGTGGAATCCAGCGAGAGTGGTCCACAGTCTACGCAGTTAAATGAAACTTTAAATTTATCTACAGAGAGTGAGGGAAGTGAGTATGTTCCATGTTCAAGCGATGAGAGGTCCGATTATGAGGAAAATGGAATATCACAACGCCCAAAAAGTACCCGGATCAGGAAGCAAACCTCATTCTATACTTGTCATTATGTTTCTACTGAAGAAAATGAGCCCAAGACATATCAAGAGGCCATGCAAAGGCAAGACGCCAGAAAATGGCAAGAAGCCATAGAGAATGAACTGCAAACCCTGAATGAAAATAAAACCTGGGACTTCTGTGAAAAACCTGTGAGTGAAAAGACTGTCAGTTGTAAGTGGGTATTCAAAATTAAAAACTTAAATGATAGTATTCAATATAAAGCTAGGCTTGTGGCCAGGGGCTTTGAACAAAATGATTTGTTAGATTCGTGTGAAGTTTATGCCCCAGTGGCTAAACTGGCTACTTTTAGGTTATTTGTGTCAGTTGCTACCGAGTTAAACGTCCCTATCTATCAGATGGATGTCACCGGAGCATTTTTATATGGGAGTATTGATGAAGTTGTATATTTACAGTTACCGGAGGGTGCCTATAGTGGGGATAATAATATTGTTAAACTGAATAAATCATTATATGGCTTAAAGAAATCACCTAAGTACTGGAATGACAAATTCAACTCTGTAATAATAAAGCAAGGTTTTGTAAGATCCCAAAGTGATACTTGTTTATATATGAAACATACAAATAGTGGCAGTACTTATGTTTTACTGTATGTTGACGACCTTTTGATTTTTGGTAACAATGAGAATGAAATATTTAATTTAAAGTCACTGTTAAACTCTGAATTTAAAATGAAAGATTTGGGATTAGTGTCAAGCTTCCTAGGCATACGGGTAGAACAGGATTTAGAAAATAAAATCACAAAATTAAGTCAAAAACAATATTTAGAATCTTTATTACATGAATTTGAAATGCATAATTGTAAACCAATGTCTACCCCTATGGACTTTAATTTTAATGTCAAAATGTTAGAAGAAAATTGTAACTCTTTAACTGATAAAACTATTGAAAATAAATGTAGGAAAATAATTGGCAAACTGTCTTATGCAGCATTGGGAACAAGACCAGACATCTGTGTAGCATTATCCATTCTAAGCAGATATCAAAATAAAGCAAACAACATGTTATTGATGGCTTTGAAAAGAGTTTTGAGGTATATTAAAGGTACTATTAATTATTGTTTAATGTATAAATGTAACGGCAATAATATGTTAATTGGATATTGTGATGCTAACTGGGGGGGAGATTTAAATACTAGAAGGTCTACAACCGGTTATTGTTTTATGTTTGCAAATTGCTTGATATCATGGTGCTCAAAAAGGCAAGCTAGTGTTAGTCTGTCTTCTACAGAGTCCGAATATGTGGCAATCAGTATGGCTGGGACTGAAGCTTGTTGGCTTATAAATCTTTTAAATGATTTTAAAATAAAGAATGTCTGCCCTGTAGTAATGTTCAGTGATAATCAGAGTGCCATAATGGTTGCTAACACTGATTGTGTTAAGCGTCTGAAACACATAGATATAAGATACCATTATATTAAGGAGTTAATTAGACGGGGTAAATTAGTTTTGAAATATGTAAAAACTGAAGTTCAGATTGCAGATATGTTCACAAAAGCTCTAAATAAAAATTTGCTGTATAAATTCATAAATATGTGTAACATGTTAGATTGTTAGAAGTTCGTTAAAGTATATGTATTATATTGAGGGGGGGTGTTGGTATAAAACCAATATAATACTTGGCAACACTTTTTGTCTATTGTCTTTGATATCGTGTGTGTATGTCATTCATAAGTGCTAATAAAACTGCGAGTCATTATTCTAAAATATAGTTTTACTTATTTTCGTACAAGTAGCAAGTCATAATGGCTTCCCTACGCCTGATGGAAAGCGAAAAAGAAGCCTAAGTCGCTGTGACAACGGGCAAGTAACCTGTCGGTTGCCACCGTCATGCCTACCTACCCAACCCTTACCCCCGGCTACCAATGCCGCACTCACCCCACGAGCTCCGGTGACCCTACTCACCGACAGAAACACGACCCGGAGGTCATTTGGCTGCAGTATTCTATAGGGTGGAGGTCCTTCCCCGGACGGGCGGCTTAATTCGAGCGAAGATTCGCTATGCCCTAAGATACCTCCCTTATATATCTCTATATATACTAATATTTAAACTTCTTAGCAATTCCTATAACTTAATTTAAAACCAACTCGACCTATTCGAAACTTTTTACCTTTCAGAATAACTTACTTTTAGCTTAATTGTGAATAATATAGTCGACCTTCTGTACTATTGTATAATGACTAGTTTCATGTACATCAAATACCATGATAAACTGTCTTAATACGAATTTAATGATTATATTAACATTTGTAGGTACGATTAGGTATTATTACCACAAAAACTAATCGTCAAAACAATCATTAAAATGTAATTATCCTTAAATTTGATCTAAGGTAGAAGTGAGAAGAGATTTAAAAGCTAGAGAACTAATTCACAAACTACTTACGCTAAACGAAAAGTAATTTTGAATTATATAAAATATAATTAAGGGATTTAAGGGAGCGACCCATTATCTTTTCACTCCAAGCCATTGTCACTTGCCCGATGTGCATCCTGCTGAATAACAGAAGAGGCTCTGAAAACCGACTGGTGGCGGTATAACCATCACGAAAGAAGGCGTAGCTAAATGTCACAGGCCGATGACGGGCAGCAGCGTCACCGGGACGAGAAGCTACGCCCTGCGATCGCGAACCCGCGTCCCTAGTGCGGCGATTATGAGTAAAGCCTATCGGTGCTTTCCCAAAATGACGACTAACTGGAGAAGTACACTGCAATAGGCTGACGATGATGATAAATTAATTTGTATACGGAAAAACACAAACTCCATACTTACTTATTTCTGTAAAGCTATTCAATAGTCGCTCTGATCAATCTTCAAATCTATGTGATTTAATGGTAATTTTCAACACTTATATCCATTGAAGTATACAGCAATGAATATGCTACCTAACTAAGCAGTCAGTCGACCCTTCATTGAGAACGATAGTTCATCTCATTTGCGCAAGCCGTAACCGACCTTGTTGCTAGCCATGGCTAGTGTCCAAGGTCACTCGTGGACTGTGCATCTTGGATTGACCTCATAATAGGCTCATTGACCTGCCTGTTTTTTGAAAGAAACTATTCTTCATTTTTATGTAAGCCAACTATTTAAAAAAAATCTATAATTCAATAGAATAGATAAAAGCTTTATTTGGACACATTACACAAAGAAAATAAAAAATACAACTTTTGGTAAATAAACATATATAAATAAAGTTTTTTTTTTCTAAATGAACACGATGATAGTCAAGGCGGTCATCATCGTACTGCCCGGAGGCGGCTCATGTTTCTAGGGAGTCAAAAATTAAGCAATCGGTAAAGCAACATAGCTTAGGGCGCCCCCTAGTGGGGAGCATCGACTTGTTGTGTTCTTATTGCTGGTAGTGTCCCTACGGAGGATGTTTTGAGAAGAAGGGCGACCGGTTTTAGACCGGCGAAACCGGTCGGGAATCCTATAATCTAATCCGTTAATCAATTTACTACAATGAAGAGGTAGTAACCACAGATATTTCCCCATTTCTTTTATTTACGTAAGCGATCCTGTGGAAATATATGTACTTGTAGATAGTTACCTACCTATTTTAGGTAAATGCTTACATACAACCTTTTTCATTTACTGTCGCAGCTTTCTGAAGGTTAAGGTCACCTTTAAGAGTTACCACCTTGATCATACAGGTCGCACATTGAACTCTGCACAAAAATAATTACTGCATCCGTATGATCAAAGGAGTGTACTGCTTTATAAAGGACTTGCAGAATACCTAAACTTTATGAAAAGAACTTGATGTTAATATAAACTTAATAAAAACATGTGTGCATATTCATATGTTTTTATGATATAAGAAACAAGTCCAATACAACAACAAATTTGATTTACTACAAAAACAAGTTTTTGAAAAATAGAAGTTGAGATAATGGAAATAAATTTGTAAAAATATTATGAGCACTGATATTTTGCAGCACTAATTAAAATAGGGTTTGTTCTTGTTTCGGAAATGTGTACTTAGTGCCAGTACGAGTATTCTCCTACGTAAAGTCACGCCTGCATACGCCTACTAAGATTAATAATATAATTAAAACATTTACCTGTCGAAGGTCTAAGCTAGCTTCATAAATAACTGACTTCAAAGTATCAAACACAATATACCAATATATGTACGAATGTTTCTGCACGAGAATGCCGACACTACCTTTCTTAATGACCACTACAGATGTTCAAGGTAACGATGCAACCTGCTAAATCAACGGCCGATCGCTTCCTGGTAGATGCCACACTCTACTAAAAAACTATACTAGACCTACCAGTTTAAGCCTACAGCTACTAAGCCTTGTTATTATTTTTTTATAACCGCGATCTTCGCGTAGTTACCGGAACTCGCCTGTAGTAATTACGTTTAATATTATTTTTTTATCCCAATTACCTATTTAGTTAATTTACAGACAGTTTAATGAAAGAAGACTATCAATGTAAATTACTTCCTGCGGCTTTGAAGTAATCAACTGCTCAATAATCATACAAGCAATCTATTCCATGAGCTTTTGGATACAGCTAATTTTCTAAAGCTGTGTTCCCCGGACCCCCGATGGTTCACTGACTTATTTATAGACATTTAAATTAATAAATTAATGGCAGAAATTCAAAATTCAAAATTCAATTCTCAAAATCATTTATATGCGGATGATCTCCAATTATACATTTCTTTCAAGTCTTGCCAAACTGAGAATTCTGTTAAAAAACTAAATGATGATTTAGATTAAATAGCTACTTGGAGTCATCGAAACAATCTCGTGCTCAACGGCAGCAAATGCAAATATCTCCTATTAGGTACAAAGAGTCAAATTGAAAGCATTTCGGCACAAAATCCAAAGGTATCCATAGCTGGCGATCAACTAGAGCGGGTTCGGCTAGCTCGCAACCTGGGTCTCAACATGGATGATAGGTTGCGCTTTGAGGAGCATATTCACGAAGTCTTGTGTAACTGTTTCTATAGGCTTAGGGTTTTGTACCGTATCCGAGACTGTTTGAGTGTCGATGTTCGTGTTAGGCTGTGCGAATCAGTGATACTCTCAAAAATTAACTATGCAGATGTCGTGTTTGGTAACTGTCTATTGGCACGCACTAAGAAGGCAATACAGCGTCTCCAGAACGCATGTGCTCGCTTCTGTTTCCCCATTCCTAGCCGTTCCCATGTCACTCCTTACCTGAACCATAACAATTTAATGAAAATGGCTGCCCGACAAACTATCCACTTTGCTTCTCTACTCTTTGGTGTCATAAAAAATAAAGAACCATCATATTTATACGACAAACTGAAATTTGCACAGTGTAAAGCAAGAATTGCACCACGTCTCTTATGTCCACAGCACGGAACAGCTGCATTTCGTGGCAGTTTTCGTTATGCTGCCACGAAGTGCTGGAATAATTTGCCACCGCCGATTAGGAATTCTCAAACAGTTTTTTCTTTCAAACTTAATTTAAAAAGATTCCTTCTCGACGAACAAAATACTGCTTGATTGTTGTGCTGTGCGCTCCCTAAATATAATGAAATTTACCTTCTTTTTTTCTATTGGGCTATACCTTGTATTGTGAACTGTATATGTGCTAGCCTACTCGCTTATTTATTTATTTCATTCTATAGTATGTTACTCTTTACCTGATCATATATATGTTATCTCTTTTTTATATAAAATATGTAAACACATTATGTACTCGCATCACTTATCCATTTATTAATATAAACTCGTCCATGCATGTAGCGCTCCTCTGTTTAAGGTGTCACTGAAAACCAGCGTCGCGGCGCCCCCGCGCCACGACACATGCTGAGTGGCAGCCTATTTGGATGCATACCTTATTGTCCATGTAACTAGATTCAAGTGACCTACCAAATTGTAAATTTGCTCCAATAAATTTATTTTCATTTCATTTCATTTCAAAACCACTTCATTTAGGTATTTAGCACGATGAACAAGAGTTATTCGACTTATATGTATGATAATCTTTACCAGAAGTGGCTAAAAGCAAAAGATTTCCCTAATTCCTGTGTTTTTCATAAAGTTACCTTTATTGTTGTGCTTAATTTTTCAGAGGTCTGTGGACTGAAAAGGTTGGGAAACTCTGTATTATGAGATAATTTGTAACTAAGATAGAAGGTCCATTAAATGATTTCATCGTATTCTTTCAAAGTAGCAAAAACGATGCGCATTGCGTATGCGTATAAAATATGATATAACAAAGACTAATATAACTGACCGCATGTCGTGTTCATAGTTGTTACGTGAACGCAAACTGACATATTGCACGTTCGCCCGTTAGCACCTCGGCTCGCTGACCGGAAGCAGAACGAAACGTTAATAACCAGAAAAGTGATTCTAAACAATACGAGTGTCTACGATTTATGCGACTGTTCGCATACCTACCGCGGTTTGAGTATCTACGTAATTGTGTAATATTTTTACATAAATCTCTTTTCAGATCGTTTTCAATTGGTAAGCGTCCTGAGAAAATTTCGTACACGGTAGTTTGTTTTCACTATCGGGTAGATTATTTCACGTGTAATAGACAAGAAGCGCATACAAAAATAAATAGATGTATGATACAATAACATTTACAGCAAAAGGTACCTACACTTATTTAATATTTTTTTGTTCTTAAAATGAATATTTTCCACATCAAAACTACGGCATCACAAGCCAGCAATAAGTGGTTCACAGTTAGGTAGGTAGTTATAAACTTATTGGCTCCGTATTAAAATCCGTTCCGTTTATTAAAACTCGCTCTTTCCCTTCGGAACTCAAGACTTCTCTTCACAATTATTGAAAACATAAGATAAGATTTTTTATAACAGGCTTGTTGTAAGACATCACGAATTTTGTCAATCGAATTATTGTTAGTAATTCATTATAATAAGTAATGTTAGGACAAACTGTACGCTAGCAAATGAAAGCAAGAGATCAACCAATAATTAAAATATACCCTGCATTAAATTCCCAGTTGCATACGTAAATCAATATTTTACTTCTTGATACGTATTGTATAAATTATACCTTGACCTAACAAGTTTTGTCTAAGTAATGTTAACTTATTGGTACCTTAATTGGACAGGATAATGTTTACTGCCTCGTTTGAGTGGTATCTTTATGGCTTGCCTTATTTCGATTCCTGGTACGCAACTGCCTGTTCACCTAATTTAAATATCGACTCAGTTTGAGTTATAAATCGAACGTGGATATCACTAATTTAATTAAAGAAAAATAAAAATAATTAAGGCAGCTGTCGAAAAACAACATTCCTTTACAGGGAAGATTTGATTAACTGGAATTTCAACATGGAAAATAATTTTCTTAGAGAAAAGTAGTTAATCCTAATTAAATATAATTAGGATAATAGGAGTCTTAATAAAGACTTCTTCATAACGATTTGAGTAAGCTTCTATTAAAGAAACGGTTATTAGTAACTTAATAACCTTTCCAATTATTTAATACCAGTATTAAACGACGCTAATCAATATAGGAACAACCCAACAGACCTCAAATTTCTGTCAACGTAATAAAAAATCCAGTTCAAATCAAACAATTAACATTTCCAATTTGCCTGCCTCATACCTGTCGAGGCAATTAATACCCTATTATAAAACAAAGGTCCGCTTAGAACCTTAACAACTATATTAATCTCTCTAAGATATGTAATGCATATTTATGACATAATAAACTGCAAAGTCAATGAATTTAATAAATCAATTATGCTTCACATATGGCCTCAGTATGCAGTGCCTACGAGCAATAAGGTTTAATTACTACCAGTTCACCTTTATAGAGGTTTAAAAATATAAAGCAACTACATATAAGTCGTAGTACAATTACATACTATCGAACCCCTTATAACTCTTATTGTTACGTGAATAAAGTTTTATATACTTCAACACTGCACCCACGAGAATAATGCTGTGTACTCGTACAAGTGCAAGAAAAATAACCTCGAGTTAAATTCCTCGGATAAATCGCTCTTCCGGTTACCTACGGACAAATTATGCGCCCAAAGTACCATGGTACATACCACTTCCGACACCTGGCTTGATATGTGTCAAGAACTTATGACCGTGATCATTTAGAGGTCAATACATTATTATTTATTACATTGTAAGCAGTTAAAGATAATCTTGCTAAGTAAGCTTTACTATCAGTTGTGGTAGAGACGTGGGATGCCAGTGTCGTGTCTGTACTAGTGCTGGCAATGTTAACAAATATCAAACAATAGCACATATTAACATTGATCTGATTATAAAGTAAGTAGTGTAGTTAATCGTTCTGGGTTTATGGAAATAAAACTTTACTTAACGAGTCTAGTCGTGTCGAACGGTGTTCCCATCGAATTGTGAGAGAGACGGGATAATTTAGGCACAGTTATGTCCTGTACATCTCACTTCTTACATACTATATTAATTAGACACCTACGTATTGATGACATGATCTTGGTCAAAATTGTAGTGGATTTTGAATTTGGAAACCGCGACTCTACTCCAGAATGACAGATAGCAAATACGCTAACAGATCTATTCATGTCTACCGACTGGTATCTTCAGGTATCAACGAGAGCATCTGGTCGTAAACATAACAATTTCGAAGTTCACTGTAACATTAAATTGCATTAGCTTAACCTCAAACTGCATTCCGTCGTTTATCAATTAACAAATCGCTTCAAAATCTCAACGGACTGCCAATTTCACCGTACCTGTTCGTTCACTGATCATTAATTTATTCCCAAGTACACATTGCTAACAATATATTTCCCGGCGGGCGGTGTATTGTGCAAATCCACAATCTCTCAGCATCACGCGCATTACAATTTAATAATTTAATTACGAGTAGAGCTGAGTGCAACTACATCCGTTTCCCGAAGGCAGCTGCGCGTGAGCATTTCGCAACGTGCTACGTCACAAGATCAAGCTTTTTGCAATACTGACACAATTAGATAAATTGCAGTAGGAATGTTTTGCACTAAGTAAATAACGGGTGTACACATAAATTACATTAAAATATTTACATGTTGGACCTACTAGCTGCTGATTTTAATTTACTTATTCAGGGTAGACTGTTGATTGGTAAACAAAGCTTGCTTTTTGTTCGGTATTAATACTCGTTTATTTTTAGCTCATTATGCCTTGAACTTGAAGAACTTTGGAATTGTCAGAATGTTTTTGTTCATAAATCTTTTAGGTTAATTTTAACAATCTGTGTATATTTTTACTGAGGAAATGTGATAAATAATATATAAGGTATTTCCGGAATAAACCTTCCGTTTTATCAAAAAATAAAATATCTATAAAAATATTGATAAAATAAAGCGAAAACAATTTTATTACATATACAATAGTTTGAATTCAAAGATGCTTCTTGTATTATAGGTATATTACTAAATTTCATTTTGTTTCTTTCAATTACCATTTAGAAACTGAAGATTTAAATATAGAATAGGTATAAATAAATTGTAATTTTTCAAAAATCTTCTCTATATAAAAAATATGACAATTCCTTATACTTATTTGCCTACCCTCTAGCGCGTTTAAATTTATTTTATTGGCGGTTCTATGAAATTAAATGAAAAAAGCTTCATTCATATAGACTTAAAATAAGTGCTTATAAATAGTCAAGTAAATATAAGAATTACTTAGATTCTACCGAAAAGAACCGGCAAGAAAAACCGGACAGTTAGGTCTTTTTCAATCGCCGAATCTCGTCATGTATTACAGTGTTTATAAATAGGTATATGCAATTACCTTACCTTTGTCTGCCTTTATTGTGTCGCGATACTGAGCTAAACGTGTTTTGGGTTTTCAATGCACGGTAAACAAAAGTAATGCAACGACTCGAACACGAATTCTCATTTAAAGGCAAAACCTGTTACAATATTTACTTGCTAACGCTAAATCGAAATTATTTTCGTTCTATAAAAACTTCCGTGTTCAACTTAAATTATAATTCTAAAGGGCACTTTTAAACTGGTTGTGATAATAATTATGTTATTGTTAATGTCAAAAATATATAATTTTGTCTTTAAACTGGCTGTAAGTTTTTATCTTACCCTTAGCTGAATTTAACGTTTTTGTTATTTAAATATTTTTCTTTCTTTTTTTATGAAAAGAAAAAATTATGAAAAGTTAAAAACTACTTAGACAAAAACTTATTCATTAATTTAAAATTACGAGTTACTTTTCTGTTACGTCTTGTACTTGGAAAGATAAAGTGTTAACAAATAAATGTTTGAAACGGAATAACAACACCCACAAATAATAGTTACACAGTGTATCTACTCATAACAGTCAATAAATACAGATAATGGACATAGTAATAATTATTATACCATCCGCCGTAAATTTAATGGACAAACATTAACCTACAAAACAAAAATGACGTTGTCATGAAAACATTGCACTGTAGATAGCAATTCATGTCAAGTACAAGCACTAATTAGCATTTTGCACAGTGTGCCACGTTAGTGATTCGCACCTATTTGGTGTCATGTAGCGATCGCATGCCTCCACGGTAACCCGTTGTCCTAACCCATTGTCCTAAGTGAGCGATGGTACGCGATATGTAGCGGTGCGACACTATGCGACGTAATGCAACCAATACTTAGTCAGTGTACGACGAGACGCGACGATAAGGATTCGTTTTTACACGAAGATTTGCGACGACTGTCCTGAAATGACTTATTTGCAAAGACATTTTAAAGCAAGTAAGTGGCTTCGTTAGAAAATTATGGATCTAGATCGCCTTTCTTAGTTTCGGATGAAAATTATTAAACTTTCCAAATTTATTTCGCTCTGAATACGTGATATTTATCCTCTTACGTCTATGTATTTGAAGATTCTATAGATATATTTGCGTCGCAATCGCCGTGAAGTATTAGTCGCATTACATCGCTTCGCGTCGAGTTGCTCACCTAGGACAATACGTAATTACACAGTCTCATGCGCAGAACATAGCACACGCACCGGAACAAGCTGTTAAGAATTATAATGGATGTCGCTAATTACACGGGCATTTATTGCGCCTTTGTTTATGATTGAAGTTGTTATCTTAGATAAATTATGTTCAACCTACTGAAATCTTTTTAAATCTTGCACTTAACAATCATTACATACAAATACCGTTTTCTATACATAATGTAAGTTAAATTCATGAGTACAGTAACAACATTATGAGAAGTTTTCTCTTGTTATGAAATGCGTATATTTACCTATCTACACTAATATTATAAAGAGGAAAGATTTGTACCTATTTTTGTACGTTTGTAATGAATAGGCTCAAAAAGTACTGGGCCGATTTAAAAAATCGTTCACCAATAGAATGCTACATTCTTCCAATTTGACATAGGCTACATTTCATTTTGAAAAAAAAAATAGGAATCCTTGGTAAAATTTGAACAATATAATTATTGTCTACCC
Organism: Conogethes punctiferalis; assembly: GCA_031163375.1. Classification (NCBI taxonomy): domain Eukaryota; kingdom Metazoa; phylum Arthropoda; class Insecta; order Lepidoptera; family Crambidae; genus Conogethes; species Conogethes punctiferalis. The sequence continues at coordinate 6,308,805 of CM062091.1, read as the reverse complement.
CGTGCGAAGCCGGGACGGGCTGCTAGTCTAGTATAAAATGTAAAATAAATTTTAAAATACAAAATGTAAAATACATTATGTACAACAATAACTTAATAAAATTTCTTAATAAAATGAAAACCGACTTCGATATTATGACAATGGGACCGACTAGGAGGTCAAACAAAAAAAGAATTATCCAAATAGTCTCACAGTTTGTCACACGTTCTAGGAGATATCCGGTAACATACATACAAACAAAACAGTCGAATTGAGAACTCCTCCTTTCTTTGAGGTCGGTTAAAAAGGGATTATAGGATAGGATAGGAGATATCCGGTAACATACATACAAAAAAAACAGTCGAATTGATAACTCCTCCTTTCTTTGAGGTCGGTTAAAAAGGGATTATTTATATTGATTCTTAATCATTTTAGGCTTAATCTCTATCTTACATGAAAAAGGTCTTGAAATGATCGGTATCTGAATAATTAAAGTGCGTATTTTTGTTAGCATGATGGCACTATGGTGTGTTGAATTATTAAAAAATATTTAGAATTTAGAATTAAGGGTAAGAATTTATATAATACTAGCTTTCCGCCCGCGACTTCGTCCGCGTAAAGTTTTTTTTTCCAAAATAAAATTGTGCCTATGTTACTCGTGGATAATGTAGCTTTCGAATGGTGAAAGAATTTTTAAAAACGGTCCAGTAGTTTTTGAGCCTATTCATTACAACCAAACAAACAAAGTTTTCCTCTTTATAATATTAGTGTAGATTGTATCAGCAGGTACTTATTTCGCTAATGTACTTGTTCCAGGCTGGGTGAGCGATGAAGGGGTGGTTCGACGCGTTCCGTGAGGAAGGCGGGCCGACCCTGTACGCTTACCACAACCGCACGGCCGTCGCGGCCGACGTGCCCGCCCTAGCGCTGCTGCTGGCGGCGCTCACGCTCTACCTCGCCTTCCTCGTCGTCTTCCCGGGCATTAGGAAAGAGGTAATAAACCCTAGCACTAATTAACTATAGAAGCTTCTCGCTCCGGTGCTCGCTGCTGCCCGTCATCGTGGTATTTAGCCACGCCTTCAATTGTGATGGTTATACCGCCACCAGTCGTTTGCCAGCGCCTCGTTTGTTATTCGACAGGATGCACCAAGGGCAGGTGAGGTTGACTTGGAGGGAAAAGATGATAAACCGCTCCCTTACATCCCTCTCTAGTAGTTTCCTCAGACCTCAGGAAAGAGGTAACATCACAGCTTTAGCTACCTCAGCTTCAGTGACACTAGCCTAAAAGTATACGCTAGCACTGTAGCTTGCAACACTGACTAACCACACCATCCTCGTAATCTCCCCAAACATCAGGAAAGAGATGATGGGATGTAAGCGAGCAACCCATCATCTTTTCGCTCCAACCCACCCTCACCTGTCCCTAGTGCGTTCTGCCGATTAACAAACGAGGCTCTGGCAACCGACTGATGGCAGTACTTATTTATTTCTTTATTGCACAATTAAGCTGTATACAAAAGGCGAACTTGATGCCACATAGTACAGTACCTATAACCATCGCGACTGAAGGCGTAGCTAAATGCAACAGGCCGATGACGGGCAGCAGCGTCACCGGAGCGAGAAGCGATGCCCAACTTGGCGATTATGGGTGAATCCTGCTAGTGTTTAGATAAGGTTGTAAACAAACGGATAGGCCTATGTCCAGCAGTGGACTGCGATAGGCTGATGATGATGATAGGCGGGTATTGTTAGAACCCCCAATTTCCCTCATAACCAGATAACACCGACTCAACGTAGTGACTTTCGCCTCCCTCGTGGTACCTGGCATTATTTTAGCTTTCAGATTTCAGCTCTTTAGTCATACAGAGATGATCTTGCACATCTAATACTACACATTCGAAACGTCGCGTCACTGCAAATCTCGAAGTTCTTTTGGATACGCTCAAACAATGACGTTGGAATTTCCCTTTACTTCACCCACTACGTCATCTTCCCGGATATCAAATGACGTTCAGCAAAACTACTACCAAGTCGTGTTACCGTAAACTCAAGGACTTAGGCTTACGTGCCAATGGTCATGATGCACTTGCCCTTCTCTTGCCATTAGCTCGTTTTATGATCCCCGCATCATATATGTGGCGACATCAGCTAACGAAATGATGTCACTAAGGAGGACAATCTTCAACCAACATTATCTATCTTCCCGCGACGTTTTTGTCTAAACCAGTCCCTTTTATTCAAGGTTTGTTGGTCGAAAAATGAAACACAACAGAAAATCTATTAATTATTATTATTAAGGCTGACGATGATGAGAACATTTATTGATATTGATGCATCTAAGCGCCAACAGCATTGAAAGGGTTAAATTTAGCGATCTCATAGATTTGAGCAAGTTTTCTAGTCATAATATGTAAGCCTTTAGGATACTTACTACTTTGGAAGATACTTTTTTTTAACTTTCTAACCAAACCGATTATTATGGATCCTGTTTACTTGTTTGCGTGTATGTGGTGGATTAAGATACGTCCAGATCCCTGAACTGCCAACAAACAATTCATACCAAGAATATGTCAAACAAACCTATCCAGTCATGCTAGTCATAGCATTATACGAGATTAGTTACTCCTGCCGTTTAAATAAGCGTAAGAGGCAGATCTTACTGCACCCACGCGTTAACTTTCTTCGCCTTTTAACAGGCACAAAGGTAAAAGATGACTTCATCCAAATGACATCAGTGGAATTTTGTTACGTAAAATGCAATACAGTCCAAAGGTTTGGTAATTATTAACCTAATTAATTTCTAACAACATTAATGTCTAAAAAAGTTCATAAATAACCACAAAGACCCAGTGTTTTTCATGATACAATCGTTGACAGCCCATCAATTCATTTGATCATAATCCATCGTCAGCCTATTGCAGTCCACTGCTGGACTTAGGCCTCTCCAGCATATGCCAGCCAGCCTGCTCAAATCGTCACTCCGTCTGACCTGAGGGCTTCCTACACAAGGTTTGCCGAGAAACGGTATCCTCTCTAGAATTCATTTACCGGCTTTGGTTTTGCTGCTGATATAACCAGCTCACTGCCACTTCAGCTTGCTAATCCGATGAGCTATGTTGATGACTTTGGTTTTCTGTCAGATCACCTCATTTCCGATCCAAATTGTAGTTATTTATTTAAATTGTTTATATCATGCTCATCAGCCTTTAGGTGCAGCGCAGACACACTTTTTGTGCGATAGGGTCTGCGTCTGAGACATTTAAAAAGAGCGTCTAGGTCTGCCGACAGAATAATCGAAGATGTGCGTCGTGTGCGTTGAGTCTGTGAAATATCCGCTACAGATTTTTGCGCGTCGTGTGCGTTACTGCATATAATTGCAAAAAAGTGCGTCACGGATAGTCTGTGCCTTATGAGTCCACTGCTGGACATAAACCTCTCCCAATTATTTATATAATAAGATGAAATTATCCCATTTCCGACATTTTATATGATTTTAATTTGCCCTTTGTTTGTTTGTTTCAGAGGTTCTCCACATTCACGATAGTCACGCTCAGCCTCTTCGTGGGTACCGTAATCTTAGGTGAGTTTATTATATCTATATTCTCTTACTATATTTAGAACCATTAGAATCACGACTCAGAAATATGATAGTTATCTTTTTTAAAATGCACAAAATGAGAACTAAGTCACGTAACGAATGTTCTTGCAACGAAATCTACGACCATATTCAGGACGAGTCCGTATTAGCATATCGCGATTTAGATCGCACATTGTTATTGATCAGATTACTCATGTATCAAAAAGTGTGTCAGATATTTTGTACGCTAGTCAATGGCTTTCCAGATTACATGACAAAACAACTACTCGTATATGCTTAACGCTTCTACCGATAATCTCTAAACACGTGGTAGATAATAGTTTTTTCTATTTAATATTGGTGTGTAGAGGGAATGATCTTAAAAAAGTCAGTATAACATACCTTATTAATACAGGCTATTGCCTATTTAAAACTCTTTAAAAAAATGAGTACCTACCTACTTAAGGTGATATTTCATTTCTGCTACAACTCATATAGGTACATGCAACTGGCACTTATTTTAATTGATGCAATAGCACTAATAGCCTATTTGTTTCAATTAACTTACAATAGAATATAAGCAGTGCAAAGTCGTGACCATTTCATCACGTTAAACTCATATGATTGAGGTAAAGGATATAAAACACGATAAAATCTAATTGCGTTGCCAAGGTTCATAGCTCGGTCGCTCCAATGACTGATTGCCTAAAGTTTAAATCCGTGAAAAAGAACCTATTCATTTGTACATTTTTAATTTTGTTTCGCAAGATTGACTGTGACAAATCGAATAATTGTTTCGGATGTTCTTGGAGCTCTCACTAATTAACTTTCTAAACAGTAGCAAACAACCGTATATTTATGCCTATCTAACTTTGTAGTTACCTAAACGAATTCCCTGTCATTCTACAACTTAATATGCTTTACGAGATGCATCAACTCAACTTTACTTATAAAAAATGGATAAATCCCTATATTTCATAAAAAAAAGAAAGTCAAGAAAAAAATATGTTTTCTTTCTCTTATCGAATGTGAAACCCATATCTAGATTACGAAATACGGGAATGAATGTCCACGGATACCGATTTTCTATTAACCTAAACCGGTTGCTCATTTATCTTTGATTTCACCTGATGTTCAGTGATATAGATAACGAAGATTCAGTAAACGTCCATTCCATGTTACCGTAAGGACACCCAAATCATTATTAGGTTATACTTTGACCGCTAACTAACTAAATTAACTGAAGAAATGCCGGAAGGATGTTCCACAGTTTAGCTATTCGCATTATGAAACTTAAAGCGATACGTTACAGATATGGACCTGAAACCTTCCGGGAAAAGGCTAAAGTTATTATTTGACGAACTACCACCGCAATAATTACACCTATGTACCTAGGTATATGCCTCATATAATTTTGTGTTATTTACGCAAGAAATAACCAAGACCTCGAATCTTTTGGCAAATATGATCACTGAAACGTTCGGACTAAAGACCGAATTATTAGAATAAATCAAAACCGTGTCAGTATTAACTATGGAACTCACCAGCGACAGAGCAATCGACCTTGTCAGTACAAACTGTAATTATCCATTTATATGTATAATGAATGTGTTACGGGCTAATTACATGCATTTGATATGAAAATCTTAATGGGCAGTTAATAGTACGATAGGTAAACGTAAAAAGCTAGAACTACTCGTACTAGCTCACGGCAAATTTGACACAGGTAGTAATTATGCTTAGAATTATTTTACGACACGGCACAGACGAGTAAATGAATTCAACCTCGACACTTGGATTAATTAATGCTGTGAATTTCCACTGGCAGGATTAATTATAATGTGAATTAGAGACTTAATAGATATAATAACTTAATGGACTTTCCTCAGTAAAATAATAATAAGGAAATATACTTAGGTATTGCAACTATGCAGATAGCGGCACATCAGATGAGGTATTTCACTAAACCAGTAATTAATTGATACATAATTTAACTGTACCTACCTATGCAACGCTCTTTCATTGGGCAGCTGAAAGAATTCTATTTAATTCTACATTTGATGTTAAAATAACTGCGCTTTTATGCTTGGTAAAATAAACGAATTTTCTATAAATTACCTATTAATCACATATCTCAATAGTTTTAAATACCACCGCAGTTATTGGCTACACGAAAAATAAAAATACCTACCATATAATAAGTTTAATAGTCTACTCTACCTACAAGCAATCATTTTAAGAAGCTTTGAACGTAATAAAAAGGAGCGTTTTTGTACTATTACAGGTATGTAATAAATATGCAATCTATAATAATTTCCCGGTAATGAAGCTATTATAGTACAAAAAAGTGATAGGTCAACCAATTGAACTACATTAATGAGTGATTAAGATAAATCGTTATTTTTTGTCGACATCTTTGCGGTTTGAAGTTTTTGTTTCGATAATTGAAGGGATGCTTTCTGATTTTTTGCTTATATTAAGATAAATTTTATACAAAAAAGGGAATGACCTACAGCATAATTATTAGGTAAAGTAACTAGGCAGCGATACCTGTTCAGTGTTTGAAGTAAGTTTTACAATGTCTAGATCTAGGTCTAGCTAGATCCGGTCTTTCATAATACAATTTGCTGTAGTTTTCACTTGACCACCCAAGTGGAGAAATGAAAATCATTTTGGCATTGACCGTAAGACTGTGCAAGTCTTTTTATTCTGAATTTGATGCATAGTAGGTAGGTACTAGGTATTTCTTTAAAAATGTTATCATAAATTATTCTGGCATAATCGAGTTAATACATTTAGGTAAATGTATTTATTATTTATGAACATTGGTATAATAACTCGGCTTTATCTACTATTTTTTTCTTTTTTATTCCTAGATCTGTGTTTAGAATTTTAGATAAGTACCTACTACTACTACGATTATAAAGCCTTGACGGTCCTATTAAGGAATAATAAGATTTTGAAGATAAAATGCCCCGCATAAAACCCTTATAAAATGAGGACAAAAGATCCCTATAACTCAGGTAACATACACTCGAATCGAGCACTTATAAACAAAATCGTAAATGCAAAATTATGAAATGTCTCTCTATCTCGAAATTTGCATAGACCGCTTATAAAGAACCGACAATAATTTCGATGTTTTCGTACTCTTTTTTTTTCCACCTATTACTGATGATGAGGATTAATGATGATGTTCTTTTGTTATCACAGTTTGTGAGCACGGGTCGTCTTGGCACATAGCGGGGGCACGCGTCGCCCGCGCCGCCTACCGAGCCTTCTCGACGGAACGGCTGGACTGCTGGCTCGCCGTGCATGTCGGTCTGGGCCACGTCAATGTTACACTGACCGGTAAGACGTATTCTTTATCAACCCAATCGACCGACGCCCTCGCCTGCAGGATATAGGGACGCAACAGGAACGGAGAACAGGATCGATGCGGGCGGCAGGCGCTCGTAGCAAGACACCACCCGCCCGCATCTCACTCATTCCCATAACTGCATCCCGAGGGTAGTACTCGAGCCGTATATCTATTAAAACTATACATTACTATGTAAGTGTTGTCTGCGATTATGTTGCCTCATAGTTACCCCTTAACCCTGGCTAAATACCAGGGATGGGCAGCAGCGTCACCGCAGCGAGAGGCTACACCATGCATTCGCCAACCCGCCTGCCTATCGTGGCAATTATGGCCAAAGCTTCCAGATGTTTGGCCAAAGTGGCGAAAAACTGGAAAGGCCTGCGATAGTCTGTTGATGATACCCTTTACCTTCTTTTAGTTAGACTGTCATCGAATAAGATATTACCTTTTTCATATGTGTCACTCCATTTTGCAGCGCTATCATGGGGCAACACGTCAATAGCTGACCCCGGCGTGGACTACAACGAACAGTTCAGATGGGAGGAGGCCGGCGCGATGCAGGAGTGGTACCGCGCCGGCCTGACCCGCGGCCTGCCCTACCCCGTGCTGTCTGTGGCCGAGCACTTCGCGGTCCAGCACGAGGGCTTCGAGTGGGGAGCGAAGTATCGAGCCGCTGGTTATACTACTTCTACTCTGCTGTGGTATGTGGAAGAATTATTGAAGTCTTAGTGCGCGATGTAGGAGTGGTACCGCGCCGGCCTGACCCGCGGCCTTCCCTACCCCGTGCTGTCTGTGGCCGAGCACCTCGTGGTCCAGCACGAGGGCTTCGAGTGGGGAGCGAAGTATACAGCCGCAGGATATACTACTTCTACTTTACTGTGGTATGTGGAAGACCAAATTGTTGAAGTCTTAGTGCGCGATGCAGGAGTGATACCGCGCCAGCCTGACCCGCGGCCTTCCCTACCCCGCGCTGTCTGTGGCGGAGCATTCGCCGTCTAGCATGAAGGCTTCGAGTCGGGAGCGAAGTATCGAGCCGCTAGTTATACTACTTTACTGTGGTATGTGGAAGACCGAATTGCTGAAGTCTTAGTTCAGATAGGATGAGGCCGGCGCGATGCAGGAGTGATGAAAACTTCGCTAGCGCGTTGTAGGAATCTATGTTGTACCGATGTGGAGATTAACCCTACATCCCCATCATCTCGATGGTTTGCGATGCTTCACTGTATGAGGAACATCTTGCCTCGCGCGTCGGTTTTGTGCTTCAAGAAACGTGCGTACTCCTATTTAAAAGGCCGGCAGCGACCTCGGAACTCGATTTGAGTTGCGTGTTGCGGATGTCCATGGGCGGTGTTGACTGCTTACCATCTGGTATTACATTTGCTCGTTTGTCGCCTCTCGCATAAAATAAATATTTTTTTTTATCTCGTCATTATCATCAGCCTATTACAGTCCACTGCTGGACGTAGGCCTCTCCAGTAGTTCGCCACTTATGACAAACGCTTCCCTACGCGAAAGGGAAGCCCCAGTCGCTGTGACAACGAGCGTAACTGGTCAGTTACCTACATAAACTACTTGTTCGAAAGTTTTATGAACATGTTGCATGTTGCAGGACAGCATTAGCGCTGTGGGTGCTGATGAACCTGCTGCTGGTGGTGGTGCCGCGGTACGGCGCGTACGCGATGGCCACGCTGGGCGTGACGCTGTGCGCAGCCGCCGGCGGCTACTGGGCGTCGCTGCCGCACGCGCCGCTCACCGTCCGCCTCGACGGCGCTATGCTGTTCTTCTCGCTGGGATGGTGCTTTTGGCTGGTCCTTATTGCTGGTACGTACTATACTTTGCGTGGTGTCCGTTTATAGCATAGGATCACTCCAGCTCGGAAGTGGGTGACGAGGGTGTCGTAGAAGACGACTAAGGAAATATCAGAAAATGGGCAGCAGAGGTCAGATTATACTTACATTATTTTTAGTCTTGTAATCTCTTATTTTTACTAGCTGTGCCAGCGGCGTCCCACGCGTGGATATCGGGTTTCAAAAATAACGGACTTACATAGAATGGTGCCTAAATTTTAAGTTAGACTTCTAGCAATACAGTGATGAAATGCGCATTCTATTCCATGCAGTAGTATACTATAACCTGCCCAGGAGTATGAAGAATAATTGTACCAAGTTTCGTTAAAATCCGTTGAGTAGTTTGTGTTTCTATAACGAACATACAGAGACAGACAATAATTTTACTGATTGCATTTTTGTCATCAGTATCGATCACTATTCAGTATTCACCCCTAATAGTTATTTTTAAAATATATTTAATGTACAGAATTGACTACAGGCTTATTATAAGTATAGATAATTTAGAAGACAGACCAATTACATTTTTTCGGCAGGCCAACAAGCCTATACCTACTTGGTTTTTGGGAAAATATCTAACGTAATTAGTTGCACATACACATTTGTTTTTTTAGTACACTGACGCTTGTAGAATTGGTAGAAGTGGATTAATTCGCCAACCTTAGTTAACAAAAAAAGGTCTAACTCACACATTTTTACACATTTTTAACTAAATTTAATATTTTCAGGTGGCATATGTCTAGTCGTGGGGCTTCTAATCGCAGCGCTGGACCTGGCGTGGCCACACCGGTTCTCCACAGTACTTGAGGTGGACTACGACACTCCGTATGACAGACATGTGCTGATCGTCGACAGCCGGCAGAGGGCGCGGCCTCAGACGCAGAGTTCGCTGCCGTCGAGGATACTCAGGTATCCGTTGCTTTTCTGATTGCATTTTAATTGTTGTTTTATTTTTATACCACTGCTACAAACAAGCTTACGGATCACCTTACTTACTCTGATTCAATCTTATTCTCTACACAAATACAGCACATAAATATCTTTTAAGAATGATATATGGACCCATGTCTTTCAGAGCAAAATCAGTGTCACCAAATGCCAGGAGAGTCAGTCGGTTGCGTTAAATATTCAATTGTATGGCGCTCTAACTTTACGTCATGTCACAAATTAACAAAATTTCTTTATATTTCAGGAGGCTTTCATCAAAAACGAAGGACACAGAAGGCCAAGTATCCATGACGGTGGTGAGTGAAAACGAACGAGGACGGGACAACCCGGCTTACCAACACGATCACCGCAAACCCAACTCGCCGTGGAGATATCCTCTGTTCAGGCGACAGATTGACAGGTATAATCTTCCAAGATAATCTGTAGTTTTTATTTATGCGAGAGATGGCAGACAAGCATGCCTGATGGTAAGCAGTCGACATCGCCCATGGACACCCACAACTCTAATGAAGTTTAGGGTCGCTGCCGGCCTTTTAAATATGAATAGGTACGCTGGTTTCTTGAAGGTTCCCAAGTCGTAGCTGTTCGGAAAGACTGTCGCAGGAAGTTGGTTCCACAAAACTAAGGCGCGAGGCAAGAAGTTCCTCATAAAGCGCACAGTCGAGGATCGCCAACCATCGAGCTGATGAGGATGGAATTGCAATTGGTTACGTGAGGGGTGAAGAAACTCAGTTGCAGGCAGTAAACCAAACAATTATTCAGAACATTCTCCATGATAGATGTGGTAGAGAAGGCACATGTATGAATCTGTAGTACGAGTATGATGGCTTCCACCACGACGTTACAAGCTGACAGGTGCCTCTTGAGGACATAATTTTATCGCAAAAATATTGTCCTCCTGCCTTGCCAGTACAAGTTCTGAGTAGAATGTCAGCTTTGGAAGCCTACCACGCATCTGCTGGTTGGTTCCCTATGATATACTGTATAGACAGGCAAGAAAGTTTGGGTACGTGGCTGGAATTCGAATCAAACGTACTTAATTACGTTCCTTATACGTACTTAAAGTACGTTTACGTACAAAAAAAAGTTACCTTAATTAACAAATTTTATTTCAGAGCGGACTCCGCGTCCAGCCTAGGGTCGAGTATAAACGGACACAGCACGGCTATCAGGATGTCGCCGCTGGCCACCAGCCCTGCTGGCTCCTCCCCCGCGATACCGCCTCACAGGTAATCAGTCAATTAATGTTCCAGAATATATGCACTGCACACCAATCATCCAATACCGAGAGTAACTCGGATCGTATGAATTTCTATAATATGAGAAGGGCTATTAGAATTGATTGAAATGCGTCGCGCTGTAGGCAGATATAGAGCCAAAGAAATAACTTCACGGGGATCCATCCACGAGCCTCGCTCAACAATTATGGTAAACATTGGTATCGTAGTAATAGAACTACAAAATGCAAAAAAAAAGTTTATTCAGGAGCGTCCTAAGCGCCCTTTCTGGCATTATTAGAATTTTGTCAGTTGCTGTTCAGATCAGCCCAATTAGTATTTCGCACGGCACTAATTCTAGATCTATTGCGTTAAGCAATCCTCTTCTCTTTCTCCTTCTATTTCCCTACAATTTTCCATAATAATAATTAAGGAAATAAAATAAGTAATAGTCACGTTTTCATGATCAAAATTTCATGATCATTCACCTGATTCTTGACAATTGAACAGTAAAATCCTTACTTGTACATTGTAAATACTTACATTTTAGGATATTGTGTGTAAATTAATGAATTTATTACAAATTGACTAATTTTCACATTGCACAGATACCGTCCTCAAATACCGGCTACGGAAAGAGTCAAGGATATGTGGTGATTGACGGTACAATCCGTGTAGTATTATTATCTAATTCAACGAGCAGCTTAGTGCCACAAGTGAATTTTTCTACTGATCTCCATGAAGGACACTTTGGACTCGTGACTGGTGTGCCTATAGATAAACCACTTAAGTAGCTGTCGAGGTGCCGGACTCGGTGGGAGGACGAGAACGGGGGAAGGCTGAGGCGCGGGCGGGTGTCGCGTTACGCGCATCCCGCCCGCACCTTCCCGCACGCCTTCCCCCGTTCTCGCCCTACCTCCGCGCTCCACCACCCCGCCGGCAACCATTTAGGGCTTTATCTATACTGTAACATAAAAAGCAAATCTTTCTGTAACATAGGTAGGTAATTTAAATTGTAAATATGTAAATCTTTAGCTTAGTAAATATGATTTCTAATATTAATTTGTAACGAATCCGTCCAGTGTCATAAATTATAATTCCTCTATAATATTGAAAACTGTTATGTATACCTCGTATGTACTTATTTAATTATTTTGTTGTTACTAAGACAAGAATAACAAATATACCAAGACACAAGTGAATACTTTGTGCCATTTAAATAATTCCTACTTACATAAAATACTAGACACTATTAAATGGTTATCTAAGAGACCATAATTAAATGGTTAATAAGAAAATTAGTACTATATACTCAATTTTCGGCGTATTTTTGAAAATAAAGTATTAAAAACTGTGCATAAATTAGAATTCGATGACAAACTCGATTACTAGAACAAAGTCATTTAGTGTATTCTTTTAGTTTTAAGTTATTTATTTGTAATAGTTCTTGATAAATTTGTTTGACCGCATATTGAAATGTGATATTCATACATCGGGTTGATATCTTTTACCCAATAAAATTGTACCTAATAAGATATTCTACTATGTCATATTAATGTTAATTTCACATCACAGGTCATTTTCAATGTTGTGAAAATATATTTGCAACAGTGAATGTGTGTCGTACCTACGCCTAACATTATAATAGAAACTGACGATTATTTGTGAGGGATGTGTGATAAATTGATGATGTATTATTTATTGTGATTGAAAAAGTAAAACACGACATTTTAAAACAAACTGCATTTTATTCGTCAAAAATAAAGGTGTACCAATAAACATACTAGCTAGAAATATACTTAGATATCTACCTACATGAAATTAGGCTTTTCCAGATACATACCTACTGGTACAACGATGATAATTTTGGATACGAAAATATTGTTACAGCATACCGAAAAAATGAAACCTGACACGTAGGTACTTAAATTTGTTGGTAGTCAGCACATATGCGCCATGTCAAATAAACTGCAATTTTGATTCCATAATAATCCTTAACTGTACAAGCCAGTTACAAGATTCCGTTTAACCTAAGTATCAGGTCAGTTATCTATGTTTGTTCTTTGACGAGATGTTCCAAGTTGAGTTGGCAGAGGAAAGCATTCCAGTTCACAAAGCCGTCCTGTATCATCGTCTCAGCCTCCGACCAAAGCTTGCACTAAAAAATAAATTGATAAATTAGTTTAAAGCAAAATTCAAAACGAAGATTATAAATTATTATATTATCACTAGCTGTGCTCGCGACTTTGTCCGCGTGGAAAAGTTATTTTTTTCTCCGTTTTTTTTTACATTTTCTATTATTTCTTCGCTCCTAATAGTTGCAACGTGATGTTATATAGCCTAAAGCCTTCCTCGATAAATGGTCTATTCAATACAAAAAGTTCAATTCGGACCAGTAGTTCCTGAGATTAGCGCGTTCAAACAAACAAACAAACTCTTCAGCTTTATAATATTAGTTAAGATAAATTACATATTAATCGGTGACCTTAAGTAGCTTTACCCTACACTCTGACCGAAGAGTTAATTAACTCTTTTTTTTAAATAACGGAATAAAAACCTGACTTTTTTATAAAAGACAATGTAAGTAGGTACCTCAGTATATTTAAGAGGAGGTGCATGTCGAACCACTTTCTCGTAGTCTGTCTCGCTGAGATTGAAGACGGGGCGAGTCTTGAAGTCGAGGAAACCCATCAAATCGTCATACTGAACATTACACTTGTCGTCCTTGTTCAAACTGTAAGTATTTTTCATACACTTACATTTTATAGACTGAGGAAATGCAGGGTTAATTAAGCCCATTGAGCAAGTACAAAGAGGAGCTGTTGCAATTAACATTTTCTATGAAACAATTCATGTCATTTTCAGTTTTGTGTGTCAAACGGACACAAAAGCAGGCCACGCTCACTAATGATGTTGAAGTGATGACGTCAGGACCTAGTAGAGTATCACAGTGCACAGTTGCTTAGGCCTCTCATGTTTGTTTTTGCTTCATGGTTAAGCCCCAGCAGAAAGAACCGCTGAGCGTAAGACGGTGTAAGCGAGGGCCCTGTGATCCTGAACTTTCTCCTTGGGATCTTCGAATCTGCCACTAGGTGGACGTCTTATACAATGCAACACCGAAATTCTATCTCTTGTAGCGTAACCTTAGCTCCAAAAGTTATCCAAACGGTAAGTGAGAAAAATAAAACTCTGGGGTGATGCGCCATGCGCGTCACCGGAACGAGAAGCGACGCCCACGTTCGCCAATCCGCCTGCCCAGCGTGGCGATTATGGGTAAAGCCTACAAGATTTGACCAAAGTGGCGAAGAACTGGAGAGACCTATGTTCTGCAGTGAACTGTGATGGCTGAAGATTATGATGATGATGGGATGATGATGACTTACACTTGCAGCATACAGTCCATCAAGTCAGGGTTGATGGGCAGCCGGTGTGCTCGCAGCAGCTGCCGGAGCCGATCCATGGACAGGACCCCAGTGCCCGTCTCGTCGGCATGCATCAGACCTTCGCGCAGCCTGTCCCGGTCGTCCCAGAGACCGCGCGTCAGTTCCGTGAACACTAAGGATCTGGAAGAAATAGTGTAGGGTCAGCCTAATAGCAACCTACTTAAGCTACCTACATACATTTTAGAGAGGAAGGGCACAGCGAATCTTCGCTCGAATTGAGCCGCCCATCCGGGGAAGGACCTCCACCCTATAGAATACCGCAGTCAAATGGCCTCTGGGTCGTGTTTCTGCCGGTGAGTAGGGTTTCCGGAGCTCGTGGGGGGTTAGGGTTGGGCCGGCATGGCGGTGGCAACTGACCAGTTACTTGCCCGTTGTCACAGCGACTTGGGCTTCTCTTTCGCTTTCCATCAGGCTTAGGGAAGCCATTATGTCAAGCCACTATAAAAAAAAAAGAAAACATAATATACAGAGTGTAAATAAATAAAATAAATAAATAAATATGGGCAGAAGTGGTCACTGACCATCAGGTGACAATAACAACAAAATAATAATGGATTATAAAATCTTACCTGATCATTTCACGTCTTGGACTCTTCTCCTTGCCAGGATCGCCGCGAAAGTATCGAATCAAGGTCAAAAATTCATGCTCAGTCATTTTTTCACACATGATCTCCTTCAAAGCCTGCCTTTTAAAAAGAAATAATGGTTATTAGCCATCATAGCCAGAAAGTGGGAAAGTGCGATAGCGATATTGAAAGAAGAGTGAATGCTGGTAATAGTGTGAATGGAGCACTGCACACCTTTGTGAGCAGCCAGAAGGTCTCCAAAAAGGCCCGCCTGGCGGTTCACAGGGGAGTGCTAGTGCCGACACTAACGTATGGTAGTGAGAGTTGGGTATGGCAGAAGAAGCACGAGAGTAGAATTAATGCAGTGGAAATGCGAGCGCTTAGAAGCATGCTAGGAGTGAAATTGAGTGATAGGATTAGGAATGAAACGATTAGAGAGCTTTGTGGTTTGCAAGAAGATGTTGTGACTAGGATTGAGAAAGGTATGCTTAGATGGTTTGGTCATGTAGAGAGGATGGATGAAAGTAGATTAACTAAGAAAATATATAGCGAGAGCGTGAATGGATCTGTTGGAAGGGGAAGACCTAGAAGGACATTCCAGGACCAAATAGAAAGTGTCCTAAAAAAAGGTAACATACTAAGTACCCTAAACCGACGAGCATGTATGAGGAGATTGATGAATGTGGACGAAGCAAAAGCTGTGTGCCAGGATCGTCGCAAATGGAAGGACGTGGTCTCTGCCTACCCCTCTGGAAGAAAGGCGTGACGGTATGTATGTATGTATGTATGTAGCCATCATGGTGCAGTACAAATTGAGAGTTACTAGGATTCACCGTAGTGTTTCTTATGTTAAAACTGGGGCTCTCCCCAGTGGAAATCGACTAAATAGCCATGAATACACTTACTTGAAACACCTCACAGACATGAGTTCTCTGTTGTTTGGTAACACAGCCTCCATGTATTTAGCTACGAAATTCTTGTAGCCATTGTCTTGTGATGCCAAGATACGACGAATTTTGTCCATTATAAGTGCAATATTAGCCATAGGATACTGTATAAAAAAATAAACACGAATATTTTTTTTTCTTTTGGTTGATTTAACGAAAATCGATAAGATGTAAGTACCTATAAGAGGCATTAAAGTCATTCACGAAGACGAGGCATTTATCCAAACCATTCACGAAGACCAAGCTCTTACCCATAGGCAGGACAACTGTACCTATAAAACTTCAACAACCTTTCTCACAAACAAGGCCTATTCCACTTATCACCTTAGACAAATCTCTACCAATAATACGTATTGTATTGCCATAAATACAGTACTGAATAAATTTACTAAATACCTCCTCAGCATGCAGTTCCAGATATCGCAGTGCATACTCGTCAGCGGCAATAAGCCTGAATCTATGCTTCCGGATCACCAGCTCATTGCCCACCCACATGTCTTTGTCCGTATACGCTGGCGGCTCTTTAGGCACGAAGAAATTTACATCCGGTAAGTACATTTTGTCGCGACGGAAAAATTTGCCACCCTGCAAAAGAACTCATGCTTAAAAACTTACCTAGGTACTTACTGCATAAATAAAAGGTATTATTATTATTATTTTTAGGAACTTCTACAAAAGACAGATTCTACTCTAGAAGTTCGTATTGGAACTCCTGTCAAATGAAACTCTTGCCTCGGTTTTGTTGAACCAACTTCCTGCGACAGTCTTTCAAAACAGCTACTTAGCTGAAGTACGACTTGGGAACCTTGAAGAAACGAGCGTATTGTTATTTAAAAGGCCGGCAGCGACCTCAGACCTCGATTTGACTAGCGGATGTCCATGGGCGGTGTTGACTGCTTACCATCAGGCATGACACTTGCTCGTCTGCCGCCTTTAGCATAAAAAAAACACGTAATATGATTGTTTGATGGCCTTACCTTAAATCCAGAATTCCTTTCTCCTAGTTCAAAAACTCCGATGGTATCGTCGCAGAGGAAATATTTTATTATAAAATATCGCCTCTCATCCGCTGGCTCGTCGCTGATCAAACGGGCCGCAAATCGAAGGACATGAGAATCGAAGCCCACACTAATAAGGTAAAACCAAGTACAAGTAGGCTAAGTTAACTTTCAAAGACTTCACTTAACTAGATATGGCTGAGGTGGATTGTAACTTACCGATCTTTATGAAGAAATTTAATAAAGTCTCTATGTGGAGCTTTGGGTTCGACGGTCCTACAGTTTTCTGCGGAATCCTCGTACGATCCGTATCCGTTCCATGGCGGTAATTGGCGATCTGCCACACTGGCACTTATGCACTGTTTCTCCTCGTCCGGAATGGATAGTGGGGTGAAAGCATCTAAGGACACAAAGATAAATATTTGTAAACTATTTCTTGAAATACTTATTATCATCAGCAATACAAAACTGGAGAAAAATAGGTACCAAATCCGTATGTGGTACGATAATATTCCTTAGTATAAGGATCACAATCGGTCAAAACCACTTTTCTGCCGTACACATTGAGGACAGCTCCTATACTCAGGTCAGCGGGACTGTACGAAGATACTTTCGGGCCTCCTGTCATTTCTACACGCGATGGTATTTTCTAGAAATAAAAGGAAAGAAATTAATGGACCTGCATGGTACAGATACATGGCCAGGTAGGCAGTACCCGCCCTCAACCACTTTGACCCGCTCTCAATCGCTTTCGTAGTTTCGTAGGTTACTGACATATCTACGAAAACGATTGTACCAACCTAGGTACTTACAGTATTAAACAAAACATATTTCTTTCTTTCTAAAATTACAAAATCTTAGAACTACTCACGCGTGGGAGTCTCATCCTTTTCAGAAACATGGGACCAGCTTCCATACCAGAATTAGCTGGCATTTCCTCTTTAATTTCTATTGTATCGTCTCCCAAAAAGTAGTGAATCTCTAGGTAGTGCATCATTCCGAATTCGGAATCACGATCATCCCAGTAGCCGTAAAATCTGCTCATAAATATAAAGCAAATCATTATCGAATTACCGTTATACCTACCAATAATTTTCAAAAGCAAAAGTACTTATTCGATGTATTAGTTAAAGTATCGATATAATTAAATATTAGGCCACTACTGTTTATTTTGGTATTACCTTAAAACCTGTCTATCGAAATCTAGAAATTGTCTAAACGGTCTATGTTTTGGACCACCACTTTTCGTTGGAGTTCTCTGAAAATTAACAAAAGATCTTTCCCATATCATCAGTTAATTAAAGCTGACACGTTCACAGTAGGTACCTACTCACACTAATGTAATTTCACAAACAGTAGCAAAAGTAAACCTATGTCTGTCCCTTTCACACTCATAAACTAGACCATGCGCGAGAGAGACAGGCAGACTTTTTATGAGATACGCATGGAGTACCACGTCACGCTGCCCGCCTTTTCACAGACACTAGTGTAAATGTGTTGAACATGCCAGCTTTAATTAACCAACCTGTACCTACTACATAATTATTTATTACGGTATATTACTATACGTACCTATATTTTGAATCTGTACAAAAACAATCCACAAAAGCATATAGGATATAATCCTTACCTCTATGGCGTCAGGCCAGTTAATTGGATCTGGCACATTAATACCCAGTCGGTTTAGGAAAACTCTTGTGAAATTGTCACAATTTACAATCTGAAAAAAAACATATTGTTAATTATAAGAAGCAAATCGAAAGTTATCTTAATCTTAACTAATATAGCTGAAGAGTTTGTTTGTTTGTTTGTTTGTTTGAACGCGCTTTTCTCAGGAACTCCTGGTCCGTATTGAAAAATTATTTTTGTGTTGAATAGACAATTTATCGAGGAAGGCTTTAGGCTATAGGTATAACATCACGCTGCAACTATTAGGAGCGAAGAAATAATGGAAAATGTAAAAAAAACGGGGAAAAAATAACTATTCCACGCGGACGAAATCGCGAGCACAGCTAGTACTAAATAAATAGTTAAATCAATGGTAATGATAAACCTTACCTTAAAAACTTTTCCAAAGAAGGTGACTTCTCGACCAATATTCAAATCAAGCACGTCATAGTACAAGTCATATGAGTGTGGCAGTCGAATCCTTTGGCGAGCAATCATTGTACCTGTAAGCCATAAAACTTAAAACTAGCAGAACAATGAACAAATTATTTGAATAGAAAAAAATGCTCTACTTACATTTCAATTAAATGACCTACGACCTACCTATCATGTAGGTAAGTACGCTCAATGATATTAGGTCTAAGTAGTAAATGATACCTTACCTTGCAATAATCCACTATTTTCAGTTCTCGGTTCCATGACTTTAATGGTACCATCCTCCAAGAAGAAGAAAATATTCACCTTTCGCAGAACGGAAGCCGCACTTCGCATCTCGTGAAGAGTTTGTTGGAAAAAAGCTTGAAAACGCAAAATCTAAAAAACGATTATTGCTATTTAGGTATAATAAATATAAATATCAGACAACATCACATACATTGCTCCGATCCCAAAGTAAGTAGCTTAAGCACTTGTGTTATGGGTATCAGAACAACGAAGGTACCACAAATACATACTTAAATACAAATACAAACACCCAGATACGGAACAAACACAAGTGTTCATCACACGAATGTTTGTCCCGGGTGGGAATCGAACCCACGACCCTTGGTTCAGAAGGCAGGGGTCACTACCAATTGAGCCACCGAGCCAGTCAATAATAAGGTAAAGTACCTACCACCGACCACCGTTTCCCATAAAAAGGTTATCGATCTACTTAAAGACCCTTAAAAGCACTTAAATAGTATCTACATATGTGTCAATGAGATACCTACCCACAACACTCATCATGTCTTCGACCAAACAGTGGATACGTTTCAACGTCTGTCTATTTCACACTAAGAAAAACCACTCATCATAAAGTGCTTACATTTTTATCGAACATTATCCAAGTGGGCAAATCCGGCGCCTGCTTCCGGCAGTAGAGAGACGGAACGCGATTCACCCCCTCCGGTTTGTCCACCAACATATTCACCCGGTCTATGGACGTGAACACCGGACGGACGCCGAAGCTTTTCTTCCCGATCTGTAAAGTGGTACTATCGTGACGTACCTATACATATGTAGATAACTACTAACCTACCTACGACTTTATGCAGTCTAACTAGTAACCTTAGATTCCGTATGAGGTACCTGGGCAAGTTCCTACATTCCATTCAGTAATATTACTATTGCATCATCTTCATCATCATCAACCTTTTGTACCTACCTATATGATAAACATTATATGCTGCTCTCATTGTTCGCCACTATGCTTTTTTATCTTTGTTCTACATAAACCACCATAACAATCATGTAGGTACCTACATTAGAACAAATATTGAACAATACTTGCCAGTGGATTAGACCCATATCCAGGTAACAGGGGCAACCTAGGATTCCGTATCGCCATTTTTAATTGACAAATATAACAATAAAGAACAAAATATTCACTAGAGCTCAAAATAAGCTAAGTAAGCAAATAAGTGTAAAATTATCAAATTAAAACTGAATGTCGTCAGACTGAAGCGCACGAATCTAGGCACGAATTAAACAAATTATTGTTTCCATGGCAACTGTTATTAAAAAAACAGATGGCAATTCATTCAACCTGAAGACGGTAAATTTCAAAATAAGTATTTATTTACTTAATTTGACCTACAAACCCAATTAAGCTTAACATATGGTTATGAATGGAGCTCCGCACATAAGGGTGCGTTTCCCCAAAAGCGGGACTGTGCGGAGTCAAACTGAGGCTAATCTAAGTAAATGCTCAATGATATTGTCCTGTAGATGTAGGTATGATTTGTACCTACAATATAATTGGTCCAGTTTTATTTATGCCTTAGCTATCTCTGCGCAAACCGGCTTCTGTGGAAAAGGTTTTCTTTTCCTCTTATTTGCTATACCTAGTATACTTGTCACCGACCGCCACCAAACACGCCGCGCCTTAAGGAGCCTCTCCATGAAAATGTTTCCAGGTAGTCAAAAATCAAGAGGAGAATATGTAAAGAACACTGTATCTACCTATCTTACATAATTGCTCCATTTTGATGATTATTATAGAGACACTCTAGACGATAGACGATTAGGGTAAGCAATGTTTTCTTGGTCACTTACCTTTATAATGTCCATAAATACTTGTAGTAATTAATGAATAAAGTACCTACCCTCGTTTTTTATTTTATATTTTTACTGTAACTTATGATAACACTACTCTACAAAAAAATTGGTATGGGACGCAACAGAAAGCTGAGTACTATATTCTGGTTAAACTGATATCACTAAAGCCAAATCCGATGCCCAAATTTTTCCATCACGTCAGGATTTTCTGTTATTGTACATTATTTTTTTTTACTATTTTCAAGGTATTCTCGTGGTTTGGTGATGTAAAAAGTAAAAAAAAAAACAATTAATTGCAAACATTTATTTATTAATTACAAGAAACCTGACAAAAGCTTATAGTAAAAAGAAAAAACCAAAAAATCAGGTGGATTTTTCTTTGCATATGGCGATTTTCTTATATAATTCAGGTCAGTTTCTCTCATGAGGAACCAACAATGATCTCCCAACATCCCTGGATCCCATCGACCTTGGTGTCGTTGTTCCATAGTAAGGATGTGCTGATGGAACCTTTCGCCCTGTTTATTACTTACAGCTCCTAAGTTTTGCAGGAAAAAATCCAAATGGGAACGCAGGAAATGGATTTTTAACAACATTACCTTTGTTTTTTCTTGAAAAGCCCATGATATTTGTTAAGCAAAAGTAACAGTCCATATCAAGGCTTGTAGGCTTACGCCAGATCATTAGGATAGTAAATGGCATTAAAGAACGCTTTCCATTCATCCAGTTACTCAAATTTGTAATACATGTAACACAACTACGGTGTGGTGCCCATTCTTTGTTTTGGTGACCGATAGTAAAACCAAAATAACTCTCATATAACATCTTAACATTTTCACAGATTACTCTTCTTTGTGTAGAAGCTGTAAACGAGCCGTATATAAAACAAAATGAATCTGGAGAATTGACACAAGTACGTTTAGCGATTTTAGCCAATTTTAACTAAAAAAAGTAAAAATGCTACTCGAATTCAAGAAGAACAACTCACGAAATCGATTTGAATGACAAGTGACAATCGTAATAAACGATTAACTTACTGTACCGTCATTCGAAGCCTAAACAATGAGAGAGGCAACTCGATTTGACGACGCTGTGGCGGAAATAGTGCTTAATTTGACTAACAATTCCCCCGACGTATCCGGTACAATATTTCTCTAAACGTCCACCAGGTGGCGAAGTTGAGCTGTTTGAACGGAGCCATTTTAAAATCATTGGTGATTCGTTTTTCGAACTGTGCGGACGCACAACGGACAGTTGTGTTAGTGCTATACTGCGTTCAAAAAACGTGAGTACATTATTTATTCCTGCATGTTTAACGGTGTTACCGTTCGATTTTTCTTTTTATTACAGTTATTGGATATTGGATTCACGAATTTCTTTGAAAGATGTGGCTATCTTTCTGCCCTTCTAGTGAATCCATTCCCCCGAGGAGGCGTCGGTGAAAATAAAGGCGTGTAGTGTGAGGCCATAAGGCTAAGCGACTTAAATAATGTCCTGTTGGTTTTAAGCACAAGCTGGTTGTGTAATTAATAGCAGATTTTATTTTTTGCTTGCCTACCGACGCCTATGCTTCCAAATAGAAACGACGAGGGAAATTCAGATTGAAATCGATTTATGTATACTCATTAATGTAATTACGCCCTTATATACCGCATACCTGCTATGCGCTTAGCCTATATATATGCTTAATTTCAGTTTTACATTTAATAAACGTTATACCTATGAGTATGTACGGATACCTAATGCTTCGCAATCTGAAATTCAAATGTTACGAAGCAATGGTAGTTGCTTATTTTTAATTTTAACTCAACGACACTATATGGGCTGTAATTACAATAAAATATCGGGCGATCTATTGCTACATATTTACAAATTATGTTGACTAGCCGCCGACATACCACTACGTAAGTGTATTCGGTTGGAGGCATTGCTACTTTTCAGCCTACTCGGCAGTTCTATATAAAACTCTGGAGTGACTGCTACCTGCTCTGTCTCTTTATGGCCCAATGTATGCAAAGCATATTTGCATTAATAGCCGTATTGCACTCCGATGTGAATGCGAAGTTTTAGCCTACTCTATAAGGCAGTACAAAAATACAAGCGGGCCTGCGCGCAAGCCAGTCCGTCAAATATAAGAACCCGCGCAGGGTGTCTTTTCACATTTAAGTCAAGTGACTATTTAGAACCAGCTTGTGCATAGCATGTTTGCACACATTAGGCGCATTGCGCTCTGCTGTGTATAAAAAGTTTTAGCATATACTACAATGCAATATAAAGATTATGATGGGGCTACTGCACACGGTAGTCCTTCGAATATTTGATGCCCGCGCAGGGTTTTTCAATTTTAGAGTCAAGCGACTCTTTAGAACCAGTTTGTGCAAAGCATGTTTGCACATTGGGCGTATTGCGCTCTGCTGCGTATATAAAGTCTTAGCGAGTGTGTGCAAGCGGGCCTGCGCGCAAGCCAGTCCGTCAAATATCAGAACCCGCGCAGGGTTTCTTTTCAAATTTAAGTCGAGTGACTATTTAGAACCAGCTTGTGCATAGCATGTTTGCACATTAGGCGCATTGCGCTCGGCTGTGTATATAAAGTCTTAGCATATACTACATTGCAATAAAAAGATTCAAATGGGGCTACTGCACATGCTAGTCCCTTGAATATAAGATACCCGCGCAGGGTTTTCAATTTTAGAGTCAAGTGACTCTTTAGAAGCAGTTTGTGCAAAGCGTGTTTACACATTAAGTCTTAGCCTATGCTGCAATGCAATGTAAAGATTCAGATGGGGCTACTGCTCATGCTAGTCCTTCGAATATAAGATACCCGCGCAGGGTTTTCAATTTTAGAGTCAAGTGACTCTTTAGAACCAGTTTGTGCAAATCATATTTGCACATTGGGCTTATTGCATTCTGCTGCGTATATAAAGTCTTCGCCTATGCTACAAGGCAGAACAAAGAATCTGAAGCGGCTACTGCACATGCTAGCCCTTCGAATATATGATACCCGCGCAGGGTTTTCAATTTTAGAGTCAAGTGACTCTTTAGAACCAGTTTGTGCAAATCATATTTGCACATTGGGCTTATTGCATTCTGCTGCGTATATAAAGCCTTGGCCTATGCTACAAGGCAGAACAAAGAATCTGAAGCGGCTACTGCACATGCTAGCCCTTCGAATATATGATACCCGCGCAGGGTTTTCAATTTTAGTGTCGAGTGACTCTTTAGAACCTGTTTGTGAAAAGCGTGGTTGCACATTAGGCGTATTGCGCTCCGATGCGCGTATAAAGTTTCAGCCTATGCTAAAATGCAACACAAAAACTTTAACGGACCTACTGCAGAATCTAGTCCGGCAAATATAAAATACCCGCGCAGGGTTTATAAATTTTAGAGTCCAGTGACTGTTTAGAACCAGTTCTTTGCAAATCGTATTTGCATGTCAGGCGTATCGCGCTTCTATGCGTATACAACGTTTTAGCTCGTGCTACAACGCAATACAAAGATTATATCAGAACTACAACACATATAAGATACCCTCGCAGGGTATTTCATAGATTTTAGAGTCTGAGACTCTTTTAGAACGAGTGTGTGCAAAGTAACCTGGCATATTACCAGATACAGAACATACCAATGTTGCATCCGATGCGTATACAAACCCTTGCCCTAGCCTTTCGGGTCTATACAAAAATTTGAGCAGGTGATCTGCGTCGACTCATCGAATAGCCCGTTCAGGTTTCTACGCTTCAAGAGTCAGGGAGACTTGTGGTGCAAAGCACGTAATGGCGCAAACGTATACAAGCCTTACCACTACCTTTCTGTGGCATGCCTATCAGGCCATTGTTAATACTTCGCCGGGATCGAATTATCCTTGGTATGAAAATTTATACGACGGGTTTGCGCAAGCCAACCTGACACAAAATAAGGTTACGCTTCAATACTCTGCAAGGGCAGGATATCTACCGATCTAACCTTATACTTAATATATGCTCATAATGACCAAATTCTATTCTATATTGGAAAAGCGTATTGGCATATTCTACCCATTCCGCGCTTTATTCCACAACGCCCCAAAGGGTGGCTCATCCATAATGTGTTGCTTACTACAAAAGTTACCCAAAAGCGTGGTGCAAAGCCATCGCCAATATATAAATACTCCAAGTCCTGGCAGGGCTAAGCTTGAGGTTAAGGTTACAGCTAGCAAGAATCAATTTAATCATATCAAAAGTTATCGCTCGAAGCGAAGTTTGCTTAAAGTTTCTAAAGCATTTCTAACGTATTGGCGTATTATATTTGTCAAAGATACCATGGCCCAATACCGATCTATGTTGTTCTGATTGTGGAATCTTATTGGAATATAGGCCTCCCCTGTGTGTGCTAGTGCTCGACTATCGAAGTAACAGTCTCGAACCTATATTACCTCACTCAGTTCAAATGAATGTACAACTTCAACATTCAACTTTATTCATAAATATAATTCTGAATCAGCCCGTGTCAGTCCACTGCTGGACTTGGGCCTAATGTTCGCCACCTTGATCGATTTTGGGCCTCTCGCATCCAGCACTTGCCAGCCGTCCTGCGCAAAGTCGTTTACCTGGCCTGAGGGCCTAGATACCTATAAATCTGAACAAAATGGAACTTGAATGACAAATTCGGCACATGTAAGACTGCTAAACAATCATGGTTTCTATTTCTAAGCTGAGACCGGAAGGATCCCTCTCCTAAACGAAATATCTGGTCTATTGAGACACTAGCCATTAATAAATACATTATTCCCCTAATGGGGTTATATCGGAAACGACATAGTAGTTACAAAACTGCAACAATCAAGTTTGATCAAAGTACCGGTACCAGTAACGTTATAGCCACCGGCGCCGCAGAGCTAGCGCAAGCCAATGCCCAAGTCGTTGACTAGCAATATGCCACGGTTCTAACTAACACTCATATAACATCTTCTTAACTAATACAAGTCTTGATTGGCGCGTCTCAATGAGACTTGATGGTTTTCAAGACTTCGTCTCGCTTTGCGTATTCCTGGTTGGAGCCAACTCAAGCAGAACTTTCACACCAGTTGTAGCTGACAATGTGAACATTCCCAGGTATGGGAAGGGCCCTTACCATTTCCAGTTCCTAGTGAATTGTCGCATTCAATCACAGCGAACAACGCAAACTTATATAGGTGCTACAAATTTGTCCACCGCCGAAACCTACAACTTGTATACTTGTTGATTTTAATTAAAGCAGTTGTTGGAACGCCTGTTACCGCACCAAGATATAGTTTTCTGGCTCGCCCAATGGTTGGCTGGAACAGACTGCCCCAGGGCATTAAAACCGGCATTTGTACTTGTCTTTGTGCAATAAGATTAAATAAATAAATAAGCCTACTCTGATAGTGTAGCACAATGGTAGCCAACTTGATTGGACCAAAGATTTACTTACTTCGTGCGACATATTAATTATTATTACTGACTGCTGGTTATATATATACTAAGTAATATAATTGTTTATATGTATCAAATGTTTTGCCATACCCTAACAGGGTCTATATTCTATACTAGATAAAAGTTGTTTAATTATGTATGAATATAGTTGCAAATAAATGAATATGAATATTACTATAATCATACTAATAGCCACGATCTACTGATTGGCCAACCCCGGTGTAGCATTAATATGCTAATGGATAATTATTTGTCTAATGACAATCTATTCTTAAATTCTAGCTTTCTTTTGCTTTTAGCAAACAAATATTCTATCCTATTCTAGTCTGCTAAGCTTCTCGCTCAAAACAAAATAGGAACAAATAAAATTAATAGTTTGGTTATTAAATCACTATACAAATTGCAATGATTTCGATACAAGGCAGTTTCAGAATATGGTGGGTCTGTTGTCCTATGCCACTGGCTTCCGCTACCCACCTAATGCACTGTGTTTTGTATGCATGTTGACTAAGGTGTAATAGTATATTGACTAAACTTAGGTGGAAAAATCGCCATCGCCCAATGACAGCGATGATGATAGTGGCTGACTATTTTGTTAGTACCTCGCCTACTTTGGATTGTATATAGGTAGCTGTTTGTATGTGTGTAGCACAAACAGCTATGATCTGGTCAGTACAATAGCTGAAAACTGCCAATCATAACCTGTGGTTAATCTAGGCCGGTCTGAAAGACTGGATTTTAGCTGGTTTAATGTCTATACGTATACTACTAAGCCAAACGAATACTACTGTTTTCCTCCATTCATTACATATTATGTACAAGAAATTAGACCTCAACAAACAACGTGGTATCTGCTATGGCCCCTCTCATAGCAAATTAATAATTATAACTGACAATTACAAATTGTATGTTATATAACTTTAACGGCCAATTTCTTTACATACCTACTTATATCCTATTGGCATTTCTATCTCATCAGGTAGATTAATGACAATGAATATTTTTTGGTTTGACCGTTATGTCCTATTCACCGCTATTAACTGTCGTACGTGTACACAATATAAAAACTACTAGTCATTACGTTATTGTAATTGTACCTGTTCCATTACATTATAGCAGTATTAACCATATTATCGGGTCTTTTTACCATGTTATATATCATTTTATATCTTTAGACACTTTACTACTTACACTTACGTATTAGTGGAACACTTCAGGTGTTGTTGGAATGATGATCTATCCCTGATTGTGCTTACTCGCTTTAATACATTTAAACATATGGTGTTACATTCTTAAAAACATCCACCAGGCGATATCAAACATCCTCTCATTGTTTAGGCTTCGAATGACGGTACAGTAAGTTAATAATGGCGTTTTACCTTACAATAAAACGCTTATTAACGTCTTACCTCATTCGAAGCCTATTTTTAAAACTGCCTGCTGGCAAATGAGATCACAATGATTTTAAAATGGCTCCGTTCAAACAGCTCAACTTCGCCACCTGGTGGACGTTTAGAGAAATATTGTACCGGATACGTCGGGGGAATTGTTAGTCAAATTAAGCACTATTTCCGCCACAGCGTCGTCAAATCGAGTTGCCTCTCTCATTGTTTAGGCTTCGAATGAGGTAAGACGTTAATAAGCGTTTTATTGTAAGGTAAAACGCCATTATTACCAACATTTATTTTAATATCTACCCTCAACAAGAAACTAAAATGGGTCGAATTGCATTTAATTTGGTCGTATGTCACACATTTTCACTGTATATATTTTTTTTAAAAACCTGACGTGTAGGAGGTTTTTGGTGATTATATTCGTTATCAGTAATGTTTAACTAGGCAGAAAATATATACAGTTACTCTGTTGCGAAATCTTGTAGAGTAGTGTAATTATGCTTCTGCATTATCGTCACATTTAACAGCTTGTTTATGAGCCTGCTATGCAGATGAAATGGTAGGATAGAACACAAAAGAGCGACCTCTACCTTATTAGCCAGGGGTAGTGGGTTCGATTCCCGCTCAGTACAAACATTTGTGTTCATGAACATCTGTTTGTAGGCATTGGTCTGGATGTTTGTATGTATAATATGTATTTATTTGCATAAACGTATTTATGTAAGTTTATTATTAGTTGTCTAATACCCATAGTTCGGCTTAGTTTGAGGCTAGATAGCGATGTGTGGTGCGCCAGTCGCACGTCGCCATCTAGCCTTAAACTAAGCCAGCGTGGCAGGTCTTGGGTTAGTTATTTATTAGGTATGTAAATAATTTTCAACACGAATACATACCACTAATCTATAGAATATCTCTATTCTTAGATCTTTGTCTCGCTCGCTCTCTATCAATGACAAGTAGGTACCTAAACAAATGCTTTACGCTCTAATATTTCTTTGCATTTTGAGTACATATTAAAAAAGCAAAAGTCAATATAAATGTATTATGTCATCTTGTGACAGCTTGAGGTTTACTATTTTACCGTCTGCAAAATTTTAAAGAGTTAAAATTTAAATGCATAAGTCAATTAATTATTTGACATGTTCTCTAACTATTTAACTAAACAATATGCAGTAAATATCTACGGATGAATAAAATACTAAGGTCTACAAATATTTTTGGACTCAAAATAATTAATATTGGACTTAACATGATAAGTCACAAGCGCGCCCGGTCAAATAACACTAACAGCTTGTTGATAGGTTAAGAGAACCAAAGCAAAATATTTAGAAAATTACAACATAAATCATTATTTGATTTTATTCTCTGAGCAGTTTATTCAATATTTTGTTGTATTTGTGCAACCTTCGACAAGATAAATAACACATAATTAGGATGAACACTTTATCTCCTAGCTTGTAATAGTTTTGTAAAAACTTATATTGTTGTACTTTCCGTAAATCTTCTCAGTGATAATAATCAAGATGATTGATGTAAAAACAAAAATAAATTCATTTTTTATATTCAATTCATCATTCGGCCCAAGAGAAGGCGAAGTAAGTTAATAGATTCGATGTATGCTATGGTGTTTTATCTTTGTGTACAACATTATTATGATAATTGGCTTGCAGGAACTTAAAAGGATTTTATTCTTTCATCCTAATCAAATCAATATAGATGCTCGCAAAAAACAAGTTGGACTATGTGAAGCTGTCGTGCAGTTCATGTCGTAAGCACTAACTAACTTACTTATTAATTTTACTCATATTTTTGTAAGGTAAATGATAGTAGCTAATACAATATTTCATTACATAGCCTTGTCATTGTAAACCCTAAGTTCTCAAACTGTTTTTACTTCATAGACCACTTCAAAAATTGTGTTGGTTGTAGTGTACCCCCTGCAGCTATATTACTACCATATGCCCAAAATTCAAATGCCTACTCTTAAAATAGGGGATTCTGGGCCCCCGGGACTCGAGGGGAGTCCTAACATAGAGCTCTGGGGCTCCACCTGCACCACAGTGAGAAATTTATATTGTTATCAAAGTATATTATTATTATACAATTTCAGAACATTTTCAACCGAGCCCTGTGAAGCTCTTCAAACACAAACTAAAAGATACATCTTCTACCAAGCTGAGAAAGGGTTTTGGATGGTGCTGGTATGTGAAATTATCTTTGGCTATATCCATCTTTTATCTGAATTAGGTAGAGAGTACATCTCATTTAATCAATTTTATTGTTTTGTCTAAATTGTCTTTTGTGAATTGATTTGGATTATTGACATTGTTATTATTTTTAACTAATTTCAAAATAGGAGGTTTTCAATTCAACTGCTTTTTTTGTGTATGTTTGTTTCCACATAATCTCTAAGAATTATGAACCAATTTGAAAAGTTCCTTTTTTGTTTACCCATTGTCACCATATTGAAGTCAGTTTTTTATTTTTTTAGGTTGTCAGAATTCCTTACACAACAAAAGCAGTCCCTGCTATTGGAGAGAGTAAAGGTGATGTGGTAAGTCTTTTAATTTTTGGTTTAATTTTCCAGACAATATAAAATCATTTGTTTCATATTATATTGTATCCATATAGTTATGGTACATTACATAGTTACAATCAATCTGCTCATAGTTTTTAGCAATTTTTATTAAATATGTGAACTTTCAATCATTTACTATCAATTATCTACATCTACACTAATATTATAAAGGGGAAAGATTTGTATATTTGTGTGTAACTAATAAACTCATACTGGACTGATTTTAATAATTCTTTTTTTATTACAAAACTACATTATCACTGAGTAACATAGGCTATGTTTAGTTTAAAAATGTTTATCTGAAACACCCGAAGCGAAGCGAGGGCGGGTCGCTAGTCATACATATAAATAATAATATCAAATTTTCTACATCTAAGGTGAAACATTAAATGATGTACTATGTCCTGTGTGTATGAGGCACTGACAGTGTTTTTTGCCTCAGATAAGGGTTTATCTTCCTTCTTCATTGTTGCAGTTGAACCCATCTGTTATGAATGACTTACTGATATCTGCATACAAAATGTTCAGGATGTTCATGGGACCTTTTAAAGACATTCCTCTTGACGAGATATACACAACATGTGAAGAATTCTTTACACCAGTATGTACAAATAGAAAATATCAGTCAACTTGTTAAAGAAGAACATTTCTGGTTTAAGATCTTTATTATTCTCACAACATTTGAATTGATGTAATATTATAATTTTTCACATTTTCAGTTCATATTGTCAAAAAATATAACCAATGATATACCAGATGTAGTTCAAGGCATCAGCTATTTACCTCTGGACAAAAACTGCTTCTTCAAAGTGATGTGTTTCATAGATTTATTAGAAGTAAATTATCCTGATTTCAAGTGTATATCTTTTGTGTATAATGATCAACTTATATGGTGAGTTAATTTCATTGTTGTAGAAGTATAATCTAACATAAATTATTTAAAATATTCATTAATAAAAGATTTTGTTTGCAACAATACCTACATGATATTCTTTCGTTGATAAATTAGAAATATCCAATAATTGAACTTGAATAATGTAAATTTATGTTTATTCTTTCATTAAATTCCGTCAATTGTATATTTTACAGGAATGGCCTCTCCACAGATGATATGTTGACATTGTACCAGTACCTAGTTCACACGTTATTACCGAAACAAGTTGAGAAAGAGATACAAGGAGGAGCCGTGGCAGCAGCCCAAAGACATGGACGCTTCATCAGTCCTCCTGAGGGTATCCGAACTCAAGACGATTTGAGAAAGTTGGTCAAGGTGCACCTTCGAAGGGAAGACGACACTGAGTCGAAACAGTATTACCTGATCATTTATAGGACCCTGAGTGCAACAGTTTGTTTCACTGTAGATGGTAATTTTTATTAGTTCTTTTCAATCTCTTTTCTGCTGCACGTTTCCTATCCTTCTTTGTTCTTTTAGGTTTAACAATTTTATGGAAATGATGTGTGTGGCAAACAGCAACCACTTATAATACACCCACTTAAAATACAAATTGTAAAGTGTTTATCTAATTAGTCTACCTCTGTCTGTTCTGAATTTATCACAGTTAAATAACTTGAACTCGACTAAGCCAAACAATTCGACTAAACATACACATCGAATTAATGAAATTAGTACTTGCCTAATTGCATGACTATTATTTCCAGTAAATTCTCATTTGGAAATTGAAACATTCAAATCCTTGGACGCGTTCGTCGGCCCGCAACTGTCAACGATAGCGTCCACCATCAGTGAGCAGTGTGCTATACACGCTTTACAAAATGCTCACCTTGCAAATTCGGAGCACAAGTTTGTTTACTTCAACAGACTGAACTTGGCTTTCAAAACTTCTGTAAGTTTTTTTTCGATTTAGTTTTAATGTCCAAGTTGTTAGTCTAAAGACCTTGCTGGACCTTGATTTACACTGATATATTTTTGCAATGGTATTAAAATTAATAACATCACAAAGTTGTAAAAGTCATGTGTTTGATCCCATCGCTTGTCTGTATTGTCATGTTAAAAAATATTGAAATTATCCATTTTTACTGTTCATAGTAGTAACTAGTCAGTCAAATAAACTATTTAATTAAAAATTAAATTCACTGTGTCTGAAGTTGTGTTAAGGGGATTGATAGCCTATAAAGTTATAGCCTGAATTGTAGGCGTAACAAGCACATTATACAAATAACTATATAACTGTAATATGTTTATTAATTTCAGCCTCCCTTTAACAAATTGGTCCCATCTACATCAATAAAACCTGAAGTTTTAAGTATTCTCGCGGAAATCCATGCAGACAAGAAAAGGTAAGCATCATGTCATGTTCATTGGTCCATCTATCGTCATTAACCTATCCTGCTTCCCAGGCATTCTGTCCTAAGTCTTCAGATATTTTTTTAACTTCTATACCACATTCTTCTGTCCTGAGTCTACAGATATTTTAATCACTTAACTCTATACTGCATCTGCAACGACCACACTTACAGAGTGATAAAGTAATATTATGTATGTATGTAGATTCGAATGGAAACATCTTCGAAAACAGTCAGAATCGATAAGTGACAAAACTTATATTTTATTGTATTACTTGCTTTAAGCTATTAAGTGCTTTTAGTTAAGTAAATAATTCATCTTAAAAACCATAACCTAACTTTGAATATTTCATTAATTTAGGACTCTATTTCAACCCAATAAGGTTCAAAATTATATGGCATCTATTTGTCGCCTGGATCGCCTATGAGTCTATACTCAGTCTGCCAGACAGATGATGATAGAAACGTATAGAGGTTTTTAATGTACAGACTTTGATCTAGGGTTAAGGGGCTGCGCAGACGACAGACTTTTTGTGCGATAGAGTCTGCGTCTGAGACATTTAAAAAGAGCGTCTAGTGTGCCGACAGAATTATCGAAGATGTACCTTGAGTCTGTGAAATATCCGCGACATATTTTTGTGCGTCCTGTGCGTTACTGATAGTCTGTCGTCTGCGCTGCCCCTTAATGACATAACTTGCAGAGTGCACAGTTTGAAGAAAAAGCTTTCGGTTCTGTAACCGACCTATAAGTGCTAGTTCTACATAGTCAAATTTATATACTTTTTTTCAGTCTGGGGAACTATGGAGAGGTTATAATAAAAACTCCTGATGAATATTGGATAACAGGCAAATCTTCAAATGATAGAGAATTTTATGTGATCATACAAGAGAAAAATGCCAATTTGAAAGAAATATCAGGTATGGCTTAATTATTATTGTAATGTGTACCTGTCGTGGCCACATCGTTGTATTTGCCCATTTCATGAAATGTTCACTATCTATTGGCCATATCATAATGTGCCCAGGCCAGATCAATGATAAAAACTCGTTCGACGATAGAGCCAGCTAGACTGCTATTTCATGAAATGGTCAGTCTCAATCGAACATATCGTGGAATTATTTCATTGACTACTGGTAGAGGCGCTGTAAGCGCCAGTGTTGCCATATTAGCATACTAGCTGTGCTCGCGACTTCGTCCGCGTGGAATAGTTATTTTTTCCCCGTTTGTTTTTACATTTTCCATTATTTCTTCGCTCCTAATAGCTGCAGCGCTATGTTATATAGCCTAAAGCCTTCCTCAATAAATGGTCTATTCAACACAAAAAGAATTTTTCAAATCGGACCAGTAGTTCCTGAGATTAGCGCGTTCAAACAAACAAACTCTTCAGCTTTATAATATTAGTTAAGATTATTTTATGTCTCAGCATATCAAAAATTGGTGCGAAGTGGCGAGCATTGGGAGAGGCCTATGTCCAGCAGTGGACTGATGTGGGCTGATGATGATGATGATATCAAAAATTTGGGTGAAACGAGATTTTTATAAAATTTATGTAATTTTTAAAGCGGGGGGAAGGGGGCAACCAAAAATACACTCTTTATCACAGATCTGACACAGTTGGTTAGATTAGGTTAGACTTGTGACCCTTTTTTACGATATGGT
The DNA here is from genome assembly GCA_031163375.1 of Conogethes punctiferalis. Taxonomy (NCBI): domain Eukaryota; kingdom Metazoa; phylum Arthropoda; class Insecta; order Lepidoptera; family Crambidae; genus Conogethes; species Conogethes punctiferalis. The sequence continues at coordinate 6,274,348 of CM062091.1, read as the reverse complement.
CAAACGTGGGTGACCAAATCGCTAAACGTTTATCGTTTAATGATTTGGTTACCATTAGTTGGCCACTTCATAAAATGATCAATTCGTCGATTTGGCCGCGGGCAAATCGACGAATTGATCATTTTATATCGTCAATGCTTGTCGAATGTAATTAGGAGCTGAAGCAATTAAAATGCACATACAATTAAATCGTTATCATTTGTTTACAGATGAAGTGAAACGTATTTGCGAAGCACAAATGAAAGGAATCTTTTTTTATCCTATGTAGAATAATATCTCTACAAATTATACCTATTAATTAATTATTTATGTAGATTCAATTATAAAAAAGAGATGCTGCAATAAAACCTTTATGATGAAACATAACACTTTGTTTATTGTTTATTATAACACACCATATTATACCTGTAATTTACATACATTTAATATAAAACTTTAATTAATATTATACATCTTTATATCTACCTATCTACTGTACCAAACATTAGTCTGAAGATAATAATCTAATGCTAGTCTTGTGAATCTTTTTCATCTCTTTTATTAAAAAGTTTTTTATATATTTTGATGACAAGTTCTTTGTTCACGTATGCCCATGCACAGATTACAGAAATGAAACATATTGCCCCGATAACTATGTGCGTAACAACAGAATGTTGCGATAATTTGTTTTCAGATAGTTTACATATACATCCAGCAGCAAACAAGGTCAATATAAAACTTTTCCCAACATAAAGACCATCCAATGGCTTATAATCTGTGCCCTTATACTTATTGTTTATGAAATGAATACTATGCATGATTCGAGCAAACATATTAATACAGTTAGATATAATAAAACCTACAGGACCAAAAATATAAGTCAAAAGATAGGATAAAAATAAGAAGCTAACTGAAAAAAATACCATCAAATAATTATAACTGTTCAACTGAGCACTAGTCATTGTAGCAAATGTGTAACATTCAGTAACGCCATTTATGGCCAATAACACAATCGCTAAGCAGTGACTCCTGAGCAGTTGTACTGGAAGCCCACTTGCTACAAAAGCTTCTCCTCCATATAATAACAAAAGTGTCCGAGAATAACTTTGGCCAAATACCAAAACTATCAAACCAATAGAAGTAACAGTTTTACAAACTTGTGCTAAAACATTACATGACTCATGAATTTTGTTTTGATCTTGTTTATGAAGAGGTAACTCTCTGCTCACCATCTGCGTAAAGTAGAAGTAACTACTATCTTCAATGGGTCTGAATATAAACCTTGCAGCTAAACTACCCAAATTGTTGACTACATCGTAAGTAGCTTGTTCACTGAATGTCATCACTGGGCTCACTGACATAACATATTTTTCACCTTCTGTTAGCAGCTGCTTTACAACTCCTTGTTTTGCAAAACTAATTGTAAGTGTACTTAACTTTTTACTGAAGGTTGAATTCATTGTGCCCAAGTATTTAGGAAAGAAATCTTTCAGGGAAGTAAATTGAAAGTCATCCATACTCTCATACAGCATTTGTAAAACAAAGTCGGGCACAATTTTACTCTTTAGTGCGCCTTTAGCATAAAGAGGCTTATTTTTAATATACCAATAAAAGAATATGTAATAAGTAATAACTATAGTACCGATACTTCCAACTTGTGCTACTGAAAAAGCTATTAGTGCTAGAGACCTATCATAAATTATTATAGATAGAAACAATGTAGTTCTGACAAAGATATGTAAAGTGTCTAAAGCCACTTTTAATTTCACAAAACAAAATAATTGAGCTACAAGGACCATATTTGCAGAACAAAGTTCTAGGACACATGAGATAGCAACACTCCAACATCCAAAGGCATATTGGAATGCATATTCAGGGTTGCCTGAAGGCAGAACATTTAGCCAAATGTACACAAACACTAATGACAATATACAACTTATAGGGACACAAAGCCAAATCTGATTGATTATGTGGCTCCAATTAAATTGATCTTTTTGCCCTATGCAGGCTCGATTAAAAGGTTCACGACTTAAAAATAAAATAGTACTCTCCAATAATAGCAATCTAACATTCATTATACCCAGTACTTCATGGCCCACATTCCTGATTACCCAAGCATTAATAATGAATGTAACACATCGAAATAAAATTTGGAATACAATATTAAATGATGCATTTTCCAGACTGCTCATTAACAAATTCCGCCCCATCTTTTTGTCTTTTCTTTAATTTTCATACATTAACAGTATTCGCGTCTGCAGGTGTTAATGGTATTGTTCTCTTCACTACATAAATCTTCTTGTTGGAAAGACAAATCACAAACCAGTGATCATCATAGGTTATTGATATTTTCTTGAATTGTTCATTTGCAGCAAATGCTAGTGGATCCACCCTGAAACAAGATTGAAATAAGTCCTAGCAGTGCAAAATTACCTATGTATGTGGCCAATATACGTAAAACTATTAGTTCATATAAAGAACAATGAACAAGTACAATACTCACTTGTTAGATAAAGTGATGAGATCAGTTATTATCGTAGCAACACGTTCATCATTCTCCAACTCACCGCCTGACTCTAGAACGGCCCCGTCTTCTGTTAAAACCAGATAACCGATTTGGTCTGGAATTTTATCCATTATAGCTGTAATTTAGACAAAACTTGGTAACTTTTAAAAGATAACAATAATGCGTAGGTATTTATAAAAATAGGTGCCTACCCAGTTCATCCAGCTAGGTACTTACTGTTTGACAGTTTCCTGTCGATGTCCTGTCACCTGTCACTTTCGTGCAGATACAATTTGATTGTTACATGACAAAAAAATTATTTTTCTTCTTTGTGCTGTACATATTTTTGCCATATTCTTAACGTAGTACACATATTGCAAGAAAATATTTATAACCATTTTGAACAAAATGTCCAGCATAAAACGTTTTATTTGACAGTGAGATCAAACAAAAGGTTTGCACTTGTTTTTTTTTCTGTGGTTCTATTGATTATTGTAGTCTATGGCGAAATATAAAAAAATAATGTCAAACTGATTGACGTAATCCGATTTTGCATTTCACAATTTATTTGTTGTAGAGAAATTTTAGATTAAACATACGTTTGAAAAATATCTAGTTATCCATGAAAGACGCTTAATCGTGAAATAATTAAAACAGGTAAGTTATTCCGATCAAAAAAAATGTAAATCAATATGTAACAGAATAAATAGGTATAGGAGTATCTTCTACGTTTTCCCATGTTTGCTAATAATTTATTGATCAATACTAACATTGATTATACATTCCAGATAAGATTATTTATTGTTGTCCAGTAAATAAATCGAACAATAACCAACCTGGAATATTAAACAAACAAGTTATAATCGAATACCTATTGAATGTCCTCATATTTTGATCTCGCATATTGTGTAGTTGTGCTAGACGAATTTAACCCTTCAGGCTACAATCTTTAAAGCTGTTATATTAGTCAGATACCTCTACAATTTGCTTAAATTGCTTTATCCCAACTCTCAGCTGTTGCTTAACAGCATAAATTTTGTTAGAAACAATATAGGTTCTCTTTATTTGCACTAAAATGGTTTTGTGTAACCAATATCCTTGGTTGAGGTAAACTTAAATATGTACTTGAAGTGCATAGATTGCATATTTCCACATTATTACTTAAAATACCTAATTCAGGTGACGCATGTAACGTTTCGCGTAGCTGCAGTGCTTAGTCAGTAGTTTTATTATAAGTTGATTTTATTTTACACTCAATATAGAGCCACCATACTCGCAAGATGTGTATCATTTACCCTAACACCATAATAACCTAGAAGACGAAGTGAAGATATCTTATACTGCTTTGGTAAATAGTTGTAAAACTTTTGCCTATGTTCAATTATTGTCTTTCAATACTTGACATTCCCAATTTCCTATTGTATAAAAAGAAATATAGATCAATTAGACTTTGATGAATTAAATTCAGTTAATTCCATTTTAGTGTATACTTTTATCAATATATACTATGTTGATTGTTTTCCTAAAAATTGTTAATTTGTTTAACTTTTCCAAAGTATATTTTTAATGGTTTGCATTAAATATTACTGGCAACAGGCGATGGTGATGATTAAATATGTATTACTAATGACATAATAACTTGATATTCTATTACAAGTCCTATTATGTTTCGTCAATATGTTTTGATAATAAAATGATTCATAAATTAATATAGAATACAAATTACACTGTTCTTATGAATGTGGCATATTTATTTAAACAGTACTATGTAATTAAATAATTTCGCTTTAAAAATCTTGGTTAAAATTAATTGTACAAAATATATTTCACAGGTGAATATGTTGAGATTTCGGCCCAAACTGGGGAGTGAGCGCAACAGCGAGTGGCGTTGCTGTTTCTGCCTCCATGTGCGTACTGGCACAATTCTACTTGGAACATGGCATTTGGTAAGAATCTGGAAGAGCCTTATCTAAATACATCTTGTTTTAATTTATGCAATTGGCAACAGTAGGTTCATACAGCAATATAATTGTTTAGTACTGGCGTACAGTCCTGGCTGGTCGATAACTTTCACACTGAACTGAACTGAAACACTTTTTACTTAAAGATACTTTTATTGCACTGTTGAACTACTTATTTTCACTGGTGATCTTTCTTCCGAGGTGCATGATTGTACTTTAGTTCTAAGTAACTATTTTGTAACATTATTTATACCTGTTTGTGACCCCTTTAGTTCATACGTACAATAACAGATGGCGCTGTGCGCAATTACATCGCGGAGGCGTTGCGATTTTATGATTGTACTAGTCAGACCAATATTTATTTTTAAAATATACTCTCTCAGATTAGATCACCCTACGTTTGCGGTTTTATTTATTTTAATCCCAATAATTGTAGTGGCTTTTAGTACAATAGGTCAAAGGGTCACTGACATTGGTCCTTCGAGCCGGATTTTTGGAACGGCGGCGGGTCCAAGTTAGGACCGCCTTTGGAGTACTTGCAGTGGATCGCTGCAGCTAAAGTACTCGGTGACGACATCGACGACGGTGGTGCGGTATTGTGTGGAGTGTTTTGGTGCCGGGCGGTACTGGTACAGTACAAGAAGAGGAGCTATCGAGGTCAGCTGAGCGTGGTGACGTCAATCCTGACGTGTGCAGCCTACTACGTCACAGGACAATTCAGTGTTAGTGAGTGCAGTGCGGCAAATTGTAAGTACAATTTTGAACTTTATTACCAAGACAACATATAAATTGAAGATTCATCTCAAGTGTCAAAGTGCTTAGGAAATTTGGACCTTATTTGTTCGTAGATTTTAACTTGTAGTTTTATGAATGTTTGCGACTTTCAACTTAGAATAATTTTAATTGCATGTATTAGGACTTAGAATAATTTACGAAAAAACGGAAATACGGGGAACCTATGCCCGATTTCACCCAGGTTCATGTTGATAAAAAGACTTAGAAAATTTCGATTTCATTAATCTTAAAGGTAAAATATTAAGTAGATTTTGGACTTTAACTGTAAAGATGGAAGGTATTATCAATGTGCAAAAAGATTTGTCTAAGTCTATAGAGAAAGGGTTAATAAATTTTAAGAAAAGTCCTAAGGACAGATTATCTTTAGAATATTTAGAAACAAGATTAGAAAATTTGGAAAGAGATTGGGAACTATTTCATAAAAATAATATAAAATTATACGAACTGTATTTATTAAAGGACATACAAGAAAGTAAATATGTGTGTGAAGATGTCTACGATAAAACAGAGGACAAATATGTTGTTTATAAATCTACTATGAAAACCGAAATAAAGAAATTGTCTATAGGTCAAAAACAGAACATAAAGGAATCAGTTGCAAGTGAGTCTTCTAGTTCCTTCGTTAAGTTGCCGAAAATCACAATACCAACATTCTCCGGTAAATACTCTGAATGGCCCACATTCAGGGATTTATTTGTTTCGTTGGTCGACACAAATAAATCACTAGATAGTGTACAAAAACTACACTATTTGAAGGGGCATCTTACCGGAGAAGCCGAACAGTTAATTAGACATACGCCTATTACTGGAGCTAACTACAGTCAGTGTTGGGATTTACTGGAAAGGCGCTACAACAATAAAAGGTATTTATCAAATTGTATATTAAAGAGACTATTTGGACAAAAGAAATTAAATTTTGAGTCGGCTAACGGTTTGAAGGAACTATTAGACAACACAGCAGATTGTTTAAGTGCATTACGTAACCTTAATGTGGAGGTGACTACATGGGACATTATTGTAATACATATTGTCACGTTCAAATTAGATCCTGAGACTCGGAAGTATTGGGAGTTGAGCGTTTCAAGCACCGACTCCAATGAGCTGCCAACTCTCAAACAGTTTAGCGAGTTCCTCGAAACACGCTTTCGAGCATTAGAATGTTTGGATTTTAAAAAACCGCAGCCATACCAGGCAAACTCCAAATCGTTATTAGTCACAAATAATAACCCGACCAATTTTCGTTGTGAATTTTGCAATGAAGGTCACAAACTGTGCTTTTGCAAAGAATTCTCTAAGCAAAGGTACGAGCAAAGGCGAGAATTCGTAGTTAAAAACCGTATGTGTTTTAATTGCCTAGGAGGCAACCATTCTGTTTATGAATGCAAAAAACCTACCACCTGCAAGTTGTGTAAAAAACGCCATCACTCATTATTACATCCCCCTTCATTTGAAAATAAAGCTCAATCATCTACTAAATCAGATCAACCTAGTACAAGTTCATCTAAACCGACGGAGACACCCTTTGTTAGTTGTTTATCTACAGGAAAGTTAGAGAGGCCTAAGCAGGTATTATTAGCCACTGCGTTAATAAATGCCAAGGCTAAAAATGGCAAGTTTCAGACCATAAGAGCGTTACTCGATCAAGGCTCACAGTCCTGCTTTGTGACAGAAGCAACTGTGCAGTTCTTAAAATTGCAGAAAAGGTCACTTAATAGTATAATTTCTGGTATAGGGGAGAACAAATCCGTAATTGCAAAGGGAGTAGTAGAGTTTACCATTCAGTCCAGAGTTAATCCGTCTTTTAGAATTCCTATTAAAGCATTTGTGTTGAGTAGCATCACTTCACAGTTACCTGAAAAATCTATGCAGTCAGTTGATTGGGTAGATTTAAGGTACTTACAACTAGCTGATCCGCAATATAATGTATCTGGCAGAATTGATATTTTGCTCGGTGCAGAAGTCTATAGTTCCATCTTGAGAGACGGTGTCAAACGCAGTCCTGTTGGATCACTGATTGCTCAAAACACTACGCTAGGATGGATTCTGTCAGGAGTAATAGCAGGTTCAAATTCAAATCAGAATGAAATTAGGGTTATGCACGCACAGGTCAACGATGATGAAGGATTAAGAAAATTCTGGGAAATAGAAGAACAAAAGGCAACAACCAAGAAAATACTTACGGAGGAAGAACAACGTTGTGAAGAGTTTTTTCAGTCAACAACTAAAAGGACATCCGAGGGTCGTTATGTGGTAAGGTTACCTTTCCGTGATGATTCTCCACAGTGCAAAAACTTTGGTTCAAGGAGCATAGCTGAAACAAGGTTCATATCATTAGAACGAAGATTATCAAAAAATGAAGATCTTAAAGACAAGTACAAGAATGTAATAAACGAATATTTAGAGCTTGGTCATATGAGACCAGTACAGGAGGCAAATGCCACGGAAGCAGTGTACTTACCACACCATGCTGTTATACGGGAAGATAAGGTCACAACAAAGGTCCGTGTGGTGTTTAATGCTTCTGAAAAGAACAGACAGGGAGTGTCCTTAAATGACACTCTGATGGATGGCCCAACTTTGCAGGCTGATTTGCGTCATACAGTTTTGAGATGGAGAGTGCACCCATACGCGCTGGTGGCGGACATTATTAAAATGTACCGTCAGGTGCTAATAGCCGATGAAGACGCAAAGTATCAACGCATATTATGGCGAGATGAACCTGAAAATAAACTAGAAGAATATGAATTACTTACCGTGACGTTCGGGACAGCCTCGGCCCCTTATTTGGCTGTTAAGGTTTTGCAGCAGATCGCCCATGATGAAGGTAATTGCTTTCCGTTGGCAGCAGAGATAATTAAGAAAAGTTTCTATATGGACGATTTGATGACAGGTTGTGCAACCATTGCAGAAGGAATTGAACTGTACAAACAGATAAGTGACATATTAGAAAAAGGAGGTTTCCAGTTACAAAAATGGAATAGCAACAATTTAAAGCTAATGAAGCATATAGAGGACATAGGAAGGAACAGTGAAAGGACAAAAAAGGAAACGGAAAAGGATAAGGACAAAGAGTTTTCGGACAATGGTAAACAGGACATGGAAATTAAATTAGATAAAACTATAAAAATTCTGGGACTTACCTGGAACCGCGATGATGATGTTTTCCAGTACTCGGTGAATCTTCCGTCAGCTGCGCCGCCTGTAACAAAAAGATTAATTATTTCAGACATTGCAAAATTATTCGATCCATTAGGTTGGATCGCACCTACTATAATCTTAGCAAAGATATTTATTCAGCGACTTTGGTTGGCTGGTGTGTCATGGGATGAAAGGCTATCTACAGAGTTAATAAACGATTGGGCTACTTACCGGCATTCATTGCAGGAACTTACCAGCATCAGGATACCTCGTTGGGTCGGCACTGCACCTGATGATGTAGATGTCGAACTGCACGGATTTTCTGATGCATCGAAGTTCGCATATGCTGCAGTGGTTTATATTAGGACAGTGGATGCAAAAGGTCAAGTTAAGGTTAATCTTTTGAATGCGAAAACTCGAGTTGCACCAATAAACCAAATTTGTACCCCCAGATTAGAGCTGTGTGGCGCGGTGCTTTTATCGAGATTATTGAGGGAAACTGCGAATGTCCTTAATATTCCTAAAGAAAAAATCAGAGCATGGACTGACTCAACTATTGTTTTGGCATGGTTGAATAGCCATCCTTCACGCTGGAAGACATTCGTAGCAAACAGAACATCTGAAATTTTAACCAATTTTAATGCTTCACAATGGTTTCACGTTTCAACGAAGAACAACCCTGCAGACTTGGCTTCTCGAGGAGTGCTGCCGAATATATTGAAGGACAGTAAGATCTGGTTTTCAGGCCCTGAAATGATTAAAGAAAAAGATATAATTTATAATAAACCTACTGAGATCAAAGAAAATTTAGAAGAATCTATTAAAACGCATTTAACTACAACAAAGGAAAAGGATGAGTCTATTTTAGAAAGATTTTCGTCATTGCAAAGATTACTCAGAGTGATAGCTTACTGTAGAAGATTTTTAAAGAAAGGAAAGAATGAAACAGAGTACTTACGTAAAACAGAGATTGATGATACACTGAAATGTTGCATAAAGAAAGTCCAATTAGAATCTTTCCCGACCGAATATGCGCAGTTACAGAACAACAATTTAACCTTATCGAAGTCCAGCATATTAAAGTCATTATGTCCATTTCTTGACAACGATGGACTCATTAGGGTAGGTGGAAGGTTGCACCAGGCTGACATGGAAGAAGATGTGAAACACCCCATAGTTATACCCAAAAAACATCATTTCACTCAACTTCTAATAGCTGACGCGCATAACAAAACGTTGCATGGAGGTCCCCAATTGATGCAGAATTATTTGAGATCAGCATATTGGATTATAGGCGGGCGAAATGTTATTAAAAAATATGTTCGTGAATGCGTTGTTTGTGCAAAACAAAGAGCCAGCACCAAAACGCAGATGATGGGATCATTACCATCCGTTAGGTGTTCACCAGCCAGAGCCTTTCTGCACAGTGGTGTGGATTACGCCGGTCCGATAAATATCAGGACTTCTAAAGGTAGAGGTCATCGTTCCTATAAGGGCTACATTTCCCTATTCGTGTGTATGAGTACCCGCGCGATACATTTGGAATTAGTAAGCGATATGACTACTCAGGCTTTTCTGGCGGCCTTTCGGCGATTTACTTCTAGGCGAGGTCATTGTGCCCATATGTATAGTGACAATGGCACAACTTTTGTAGGAGCTAGTAAAGAGTTACAGCAGTTAACGTCCCTTCAGGTCGCCATTGCTCAAAATTTGGAAGTGCACGGCACACAGTGGCACTTCATACCTCCACATGCACCGAATTTCGGCGGTCTGTGGGAAGCCGGCGTGAAGTCAGCCAAGTTCCACATCAAACGTGTTATAGGAGATTCAACCCTAACCTTCGAAGAAATGAGTACGCTCTTAACTCAAGTGGAAGCTTGCCTGAATTCACGCCCTATTAGTGTGATTAATAGCGATGATCCTAATGAGGTTCTTCCGTTGACTCCTGGTCATTTTTTAATCGGAGAACCTTTGTTGAGTTTACCAGAATCTAGTTACGAAGATTCTCGTGTGAGCTCTTTGAGTAGGTGGCAGTTCATTCAGAGAACAATCCAAATATTTTGGAAGCGTTGGTCTCAGGAGTATTTGTCTAATCTTGTCAATAGATACAAATGGAGATCTCAGTTACCAGAACCTAATATCGGCGAAATAGTGCTTGTTAAGGAGGACGACTTACCTCCAAGTCGATGGTTGCTTGGGCGAATTGTGGAGAAACATCCAGGGGCAGACAATATAACTCGTGTAGTCACGCTACGCACTAAATGTTCTACTATTAAAAGACCAACATCTAAGTTATGTATACTACCAGTAGCTGTTTAACGAAATAGTGCTATATTACTAGCAATTAAGGTTTAGGAAAATAGTTATAAAATAAGTACATAGCAATAAATATAAGTAAAGTGTTAGATAAAGAAAGCTGTAAATGAAGTAAAAGCGTATAAATGTTAATTTCATTACAAAATGTTAAGTTTATTATAAGGTTTTATTGTAAATGATTTCCACTGTAGCGGGATACAGATGCAACGCCTATTTATATTTCTTTTATTTTTCTTAGGACATTTTTCAATAATGTCCTAGGGGGGCGGTATGTTTGTGACCCCTTTAGTTCATACGTACAATAACAGATGGCGCTGTGCGCAATTACATCGCGGAGGCGTTGCGATTTTATGATTGTACTAGTCAGACCAATATTTATTTTTAAAATATACTCTCTCAGATTAGATCACCCTACGTTTGCGGTTTTATTTATTTTAATCCCAATAATTGTAGTGGCTTTTAGTACAATAGGTCAAAGGGTCACTGACAATACCTACTTATGGAGTGCAATAAAGAATATGAATATGAATATTTTGAGTATTTAGCAATGTTGTTGTATATTTGAGTATATAGCAAAACTTCACTCGTATTGAGCCGCCCGCGTGGGGAAGTACCTCCACCCTATAGAATACTGCAGCTAAATGACGTCTGGGTCGTGTTTCTCCCCATGAGTAAAGTTTCTGGAGCTTGTGGGTTGAGTGCTGCATCGGAAGCCGGGGGATGGGGTGGGCAACATACGCGTGCGTGTGATGCCCCTGGTGTTGCAGACATCTATAGCATAGGTTCTTCTTATAACTGCTGAACATCAGGCGAAATAAATTGTGTGGTCTGGCCTGAGTGGCTTAGCCACTCTTCAGTATACTTTGTTTGTATCCCTTATGCAAGCCTGAAGGTGTCCTCCTCTTAAACCCTCCTGTTTTCATCAGTCCAACATCCAATTCGTTCGGGTGATTTGCAACTCACTTAGTCATTGTATAGTTTGGAATCAGGATATAAAGATCATTCACACCATCTAATTTATAGCCTAGTGCATATTTTTGTCTATTGTGCTCTCACATAGCCACTTTTAAACATCACCAATGTAAGTGTGGGCTAAATCTTGTTTGTTCTTTGTTGTTCAGATGCTACACCTAATAGCCCTAGGATTTCTGGCGGTGATCGTTCGCGATCCGCGCCTACTGGATGAACTGGAGCGTGAAACTTCACCGGTAGTCGACTGGAGCGATGTTGGCCGGCCTAACAATGTGCTGCCAACTCCCTTGTCAAATGTAGAACCACCACCAAGCTCTTACCCTCAACATTCCACACAACCGAGAGACCACAGTCTTATTTACCGTGAGTAAGCTACATTTGTTTAATATTTTGTTGTAACTACATATATTTATAGTTGGCTTTTACTGCTAGAATCTTCTGTCTAATCTGAATATCTCCCAAAATCTGGGGAGTTCTGTGTAGGGTTAAACTCTTTGTCCACCTCTTTTCCTTAAAACCATATTGAACTGTATTATAACAGCAATGACAATTGTCATTGTTTTTGTTTATTTGCCTGCCATTCTTTGCTGACCAAGGCATCGTCGTGAGTTGGTGACTGCAGTAGGTTCATCATCATCACTATTGCAGCCCACTGCTATATATAGGCCGGGTTGGCGATGAGGCCGTAGCTTCCAGCGCCGATTACCCTGCTGCCCTTCATGGGCTTGTTTAATTTAGCTATGCTTTGCCTCATGATGGTTATACTGCCACCAGTCGGTTAACGCTGCTGAGACCCACGGGATGAGAGGGGGTAGTCCTATTCTAAATCCGGAAATCACAAGGACCAATACAATGTATAAAGTTACTAATAATTTGAGTGTGTCCATACTGTAGATGAAGTCGATGTGGGTGCACTGGTTACAGTATGCACCCTGGCAATCACACTCATGCTGATATACGGCGCGGCGCGCGGCAAGCCGGCCCATCTGCTGCCCTTCTTCTGCCTGCAGACATTCGACTTTGCTATCACTGTGTAAGTACTCCATAGCCATTTTATACTTTATTAACATGGGAAACAATAATGGTGAATTGTGTTAAAAAAACCAGGGTTGAAGCCAACATAGAGCTGGTTTAGACATATGTCATCATATGTAATGCTTTTAAATCGTTTAGCCATATAATGCCTAATTCGCAAAATGCCCACTGAGTTAAAAAGGACTACTTCAGAAAACGCCCATTTAGCTAAAGGACTACCTAACATTTTGTCATCTTTGAATGACATCAAGATTTAGAATAAAATTTATTATGAATTTCTGTATTTATGAAAGTGCAATAAACAAAGTTAGTGCTATTGTTAATCCTGTTGTACTTTATTAATCAGGAAATTTATTATTAGTTATTTTTATTATTTCAAGGAAAGTGTAGTTGGAATTTTAAATGATGAAACACATTTTCCTTATGGAGCACGCCACATCATGCATTTACATTGGATCACTTCAAATGTTAATCAAAGACAATTTTTCCTTGTTGCTATTGAATGCGCTTTCCCGTACCCCGTACCCTCCTTTTCACAGACTCTCTGTGTTAATAAGGCTCTCCTGACCGAAATTAGACCCCAGCGGCCATACTTTAATTAAATAGGCCCGCCATCTACCCAAGCGATACTAAACTACACAAGTCCTGTCGTATCACAGAAAATGAAGGAACAGAGAGTGCGCGAGAGTCTTTGCGCACACACTTCTGCACTTTAATATCTCCTGCGCGCTTAATCGCATAATGCATAATTCGCAAAATGCCTACCTAGTTTTAAAAGACTACTTCGATCAACACCTACTTAGCTAAAGGACTACTTCGATCGAATCGAAATCTTTCCAGTCGCATTTGTAATTTGTATGTAACCAATAGCTAGGGTTGCCATCACCTAAATAGAATGGAAAAAAAACACATTTCGCCAAAATGTGTTTTTTTCCCCAGACACTTCAGAATTTTTTCATTTATTATTTTGCTGTGCCTTCTTGATTGTGGATGAATCGCTTATCTATAAGAATTTGAGTTTCTATTTCAAAAGTGTCAGGATTTTACCTGGATACTTTAAAAAGACCTGTCCGGACGTACCCCAACGCCCTCCAAACTTCTTAGGACAAATCGGAGGAAAACCAGGACGGATGGCAATCCTACGATATCCTTACATAGTCGTAACATGAGTTGTGTTCCGTCCAGTGTGACCGCGACGGGCTACCTGTGCTACCTGCGCTCCATCCACCGGCTGGTGGCGGAGACGCGGCGCGTGCCGTTCCGCGCGCAGCTGCTGCAGCTGCCCGCGCCCGTGCTGGGGCTCGTCGTCGTCTCCGCCTTCCTGCTCGCCGTGCTGCTCAAGGTACATTTGTTTGTATAGTGTAATGCCGCAGCCACACATTGGACTCAACTTCGCGTCCAATCGCTGTCCAATGCCCAATACTAACGCGCTCAATGTTTTCATTGTGTTAAAGTACCGATACACATCAATGTGTGTATTGGTGCACCAATTTGCATTGGGCCCAAAACGTTATGTGTTGGTGCAAATATCTCCAATATGTGGCCGCGACATAAGATAAGAAAAGGGATGTCCAGTGGACTGCTTTGCTTGGCTTGGTGGCCTTGATCCAAGATTCAAGGGTTGGATCCCGGAACAAACATTTGTGTTTCTTTTGCGTCTGGGTGTTTATATTTAAATATAAGTATATTATTATATTTGTGATACCTTCGTTACTTTGGGATGTTTATTTATTTATTATTAACTTATTTACAAAAATAAGTATTGTCAAACTTGGGGACTCTTAAAGGGGTGATGAACGGGCGTCCCGTATTGTAGTTGAATTATTATCAATAAATAATGGATTCTGGTGTATACAGTTAGTATTATTTTATGGTCTAGTAATGATTTGTGTTATCTTATCAGACACCACATATAATACTAGGTTTACACGCGTGCCACGCAGCCCGTCAAGTAGCCTGGCAAGCAGCTCGGCGAGCAGCCCTGCCCTACAAATTGCGCACGCACGTGCACATTCAAACAGACGAACAGCCCGTTCACATGCTTGTGCTTGTGTTTGTGCCCGTTGAATGTCGTATTGAACGCGAGCGTGTAAACGCGGCATTATATTTCGCTCCCCCTCGACAGGCGTACTGCATCAACATAGTGTGGCGCTGCTACAAGTACCTGACGATGCGCACTCACGCGATGGCGAGCCTCACGCCGTTCGTGATATCGAGCGCGCCCGCGGCCGCCGCCCCGCCCTACTACGCGCCCGCCCCCGCGCCGCCCTACAGCAACCTGCCCGCCTACGACGACGCCGTCAAGCAGACGCCGCCGCCCTCCTACCGCGCCGCCACGCGCATGGCCGCCGGCGACCCCGCCCTGCTAGAGGTGAGCCACGCCCCCTGCCCGCCAAGACAGCCATCAAGAAGCCCTCTTCAAAACCACTTTTTTTTTCACCAAGAGCAGAGGCGCCTTTTTGTGAAAACTGACCCCTTAAACTAGCTTAAACCATTAGTGCCGCCCAACGGTTGCGGGATCGATCCTCAATCGACTTTAAAAACGTTTTCGTGGATGATCTGTTGGTATTAGTCTGGTTTACTTATGCCTAGTAAGTATTCGCAAAAAAACTATCTTAATAAGTTGATCAATTTTATAGTACCCATAGTACAAGCTTCGGCTTAGTTTGGGACTAGATGGCGCTGTTTGATACAATATTGCATGTCTTGTTTTTTTTTATAGAAATGGGTTTGCGCTTGACTGCTATTCGCCTGATGGTAAGCGATATCGTAGTTTACGATAAAACGCGTTCACCCAGCAAAAATCGGTTCACTCTCGCCTTGAACATTGGAAGATTATAGGAACAAGGAGCCCGGCAAATAGTTTCATAGTTTAGCCGTTCGCACAACGAACGATAGAATCGAAACGCGCTGTGCGAATAATTGGAACTTGCATTATATGATCCGTTAAATGAAACTTCGTGAGCTAAGCCTCGACAAAGCTAGGTAAGGTAGCTTAATACATGCTCCGTTTCGTCCTCAGCCGGAGACGCCCCCGCCTACCACGGCTGCCCCCACACTCGCGGCTCCCGCCCCCGCCGAGACCGAGGTGGCGCTGCCGCAGCAGCCGCAGCAGCCGGCGCGCGTGTGAGCGTCTCGTCCCCAGCTCGACCCTCGGCTCGTCCCTCAGCTCAACCCTCCACTCGCCCCCCACCGAGCCCCTCCCCCCTGGCGGGCTTATATCTCCGATGGTTCTTCGGTTTGGTGAGGGAAAGAAAAAAGAATCGGCGGCGGGACCTCCTATCATCATCATCATCATCAGCCCATCGCAGTCCACTGTTCGACATAGGCCTCTCCAGCTGTTCGCCACTTTGGGCCAACATCTAAAGGCTTTGCCCATACCTAATCGCAACGCTGAGCCGGCGGGTTGGCGATCTTGATGGTTATACCTCTTAAGCTGGGCATGTATTATGGTAAAGGTCTGAGGTTCGTATTAGAATTGATAAGTCAGATGGGTATTACTTATTAAATTTCAGAAAAAGTAAGTCAGCTTTTTATTGGTCAAAGCTTTCAAAGGAAAGACTCCTTGACTTGAATTTTTTGTAAATGTTGTTGAGCGCAATTGGTAATACACATCAAGATGTTAGTTTTGTTTTCAAAAATAAATTATTATGTTCTCTTTCTGATTTGATCAGCTCGAGTAGTTTAGGTACTCGTATTTGTAACACCATACAACGGATAGTCTTTAAGTGTTGACGCTGCTTGTATACCACAATTAAAATCAATTTAGTATGTGAAAGAAGTTTCAGTAACTACAACTGTTCCGCCAATTTAAGCACAGTTAGAGGGAATCCAAAAATTCTGTACATTTTTTAACCTGTGCTCTTGAGAACATAGATTAAAATTATTTATGAAACCTCAACATCATGTAATGGTTACTCCCCCGATTCAGTACCTTCTTATAAAATTTCAAATTAAGGGTTTTTTGTGATGAAACTTTGGTAGGGTGTTAAGGAGACGCCCGGGTCCTTGGTCCAATAAATGATTTTATTTTTCGTTATAGATCTATGTATGTGGCTTGCACCGCATGCCAGGTATAGGTAGTATATTATTAAATACATATGTTAATAATAAACGGGGTTGAACAAAATATAATAAAATACTACTACTAAACAGCTTGAAACTTTTCATGAAACCAAATAGTAATGCATTTCAATTGGTCATGATTTCATTTCACACGAGTTTGACATCAAAATCTCCAGCCATCTTTATTCAAATGCCATGAATACTTTATGTAGACTAACACAGAATATCGTTAAATAAAACAGGTCGGTGCGATAGTGTATAATCACTACCGATCCTTGCCTGTGCCTATATTTTTAAATAACCTAATTTTAGCGTTAAAAGATCCTTTATAAGAATACGGTCATATCTTGAAATCCATTAACACGAAATTTAAAAATCTTCGAGCTTGTTCAAAGTAGTCGATCAACCATATTATAGTTACCATTTAAAGTATTTGGTTTGTCCCAAAAATGTGCGATAATTATATATCAATTCTATATATATAATTATAATATACATGAAAAAATAAACTTGGAGTTTGGCATTTAGCATCGTTATTTATTCTAATGGGATTTTCATAATGGGTTTCCAGATTCGGCCGACCTTTAGTTGTAACGAAACGGTAATGGCATTTGCGGCCGGCACCCCAAAACGAGGTAATAATCATCTCTACCTACTCCAAAAGTGGTGCCATCACGTTGTTTAAAAAAAATATTTTCATATTGTATTGTACCTAGCCTAAATCATTAGATTTATATTCCTTCTTTATTCAAATTAGATTTAAAATGTCATTTATTTTTGTAATCCTGAACAACTTCCTATTAATACATAAATAATAGCGTAACAAATCGGAAGATGTAAATTAGTTACTTTTCACTTAATAACATTCCTTTTTACTTATGAGAAGTAATCTTAAACCTTTATTTTTCTGTTTAAATAAACTTTATAACAAAAGTAACCAGTTTGGTTGAAATATTTTAGATAATGAGTAGTCAATTGCATGGCATAACACCGTCCATTTTTAAGTCGAGACAAGAACATTACTACGGGATTTCTCATTTCCTACATTAGTGAGCATATAAATATTGCTTTGTCAATTGGCGATTGTAGCATAGACAGTGATGATGGCTTTCTAAGATGTCGTCAGGGAAACAGTTTAAACTATTAGCTATTACGAGTATCTAGTTTAGCCGGTGTTCTTGCTATAATCATATGTGTCTATGAGATATTAATAACAGCTATTGTGTCTACGGTTTGGTAAATAAACCATTAACAGAGCCAGGAAAAGTAAAATGATTACGTACCTGACTATTTCCGTATCCCATAGAAATAATAATATGTAGGTATTTTGGATAGAACGTTTTAAAGGCCGTGATTGTAGGGCAGGTTTTAAAAGGACAGTTATATCAGTTGGAAGTATTATTGTATGTATATGGTATTTTGTTGCTTTCAATCTACATTTTTCACAAAATTATAATTTACTCTCAAAGTTTAAAAGGCTCTACGTCACATAATGATGATAAATGAACGCACTGCAGTGTAAACTATCGTTCTGATGGGTTGTCAAGTATATAGATCATTATACCTTATTCCGGCTCGGAGCATTTGCTTGCGCAGTGTCAAATCTTGTATTTGCCGCTTTTCAAACATTCTCTAAGATGTTTATGAAATGTAATATAATGACTGCTATATAGAGATTTGGCACATACAAGTATTGCTTAGTCATCTTTCAAAACATACTGAATCTTCAATCTGTTAGGTAATATATGGTTTATGTAAAGTTGCTACTAACGAAAATTGTAAAAGATAGATGTAGACTGGTAATAATGAGTGTTTTAGAAAGTTGCTTGAAGTCACTGCTTTGCTCGTTTAAATATGGTAAGAATCCGTGAGTAGTTTCAAAATGGCCTAAAATAAATAAAAGAAAATACTTGCATTTTTAATCTCTGCAATGTAACCTTTATTTTCAAATTTTGCGTTATAAATATACTTAGAAATTAATGTTAATTATTACCATAATAATACGGTATTATCATAATATTAAATATTGGCTGTAATTTCACCTTGTTATTTTTAAAAATAATATAATATTTTTTGGTTATTAATATCGACATTACATTATTTGCCGTAATAAATAAAAAATGTTTTCAGTAGATACGTAGGTATCAGTAAATTGCTACATCTTTAAAAATTTTAAACTATTTCTTTTTATTTACGCATAATTTTCATGTAATGTTATAACGGTCTTCTTAATTTAATCAAATACAACGTAAAAGTAAAACTGGTGTCATGCGTACGGTAGTGGGTAGTATGTAGGTAGATACTTTTTCTGATTGCCTACTGTTGCCGCTCTATAACTTAGGTCCAAAACACAATTAAATAATGAAACACTATAATATCAGAAACCAATCGCAATTCTCTAGAATTCCTTTTATATTTAAACTTTCGTTTTACCAGATTGCGCTATATTTCATTGTACAACATTATACTAGACAAAAAACATTTCTCATGCCCTAAAAATGTCGAAATATGATTTTATTTCTTGATGATTTAATGATCATGTATGAGCACTATACATAAATTGGTGTGTAATACTAATATTATATAAGTATCTTTAAATTATTGAAAATATGTACCTAAGATAAATCTAAATTAAAAATAAAGCGTATTATTTCAAAATATTATAAATTTTATTTTAAAACCGTGAAACCTTTAATCGTTCGACGATATCTAAAACTGTAGACAAGAGCTCAACACTTTATTTACCCACAGGTGTAATAACATGTACTGAAACTCCCGTGATGCCGCCTATCATTATATCTGTCACCGGAAAATAGCAAGAATCGTATGTTGATCAATTTCCTAGGTAGTTGATTAACTTTCGGAATATAACAAACGGTAGTTGAAATGTATTATTTTACGCAATGGATTTCAGTTAGTTGATCAATTTACGGTAGCCTGACAGTCATTTAATAATTTACGATATTGATACAAGTAAAATCGTCCTCAAATGGGCCAATCGTTGCTCAATGTTCTATTTTACGGTGCACTATTACCCGTAAATTAATCCACTGTTCCCTGATTGGTTGCCGGGATAACGCCACGTGAACCATTGAACCAATCAACGTTCACCTCACCTTTTTCGGATGATTTTACGGCAAGACCCCGTAAAATGATCAATTTACTAAAATACATACGTTAAATAATACATTTCAACTGCCGTTTATTATTTTCCGGAAGTTAAGCAACTACCTAGGAAATTGATCAACTTACGATTCTTGCTATTTTCCGGTGACATATCTATGTCATGGACTGTAAAAAATATATAAAAATAGATCATTGGCGTGGGACATTAGCATGGCGGATCATACGATAGTTAAGTTCGCTTCATCTCAGTACGCCTGCATCTTTTTTACAAAAATACCTGCTTAAATTTTAAAATAAAGAACAAAAAGCAAAACAATATATCCTTAGGATCTCAATTATACCTACTAGGGTGGAATCGAAGCTCATCGAAGCGTCTTAGCTAAAACTGAACATAACAGTCATCAGCATCAGTCTATAGCAGTCCAAAGCTGGACCTCTCCAGTTTTTCGCCGCTTTGGGGAAACATCTGGAGGCTTTACCCATAATGGCCACGCTGGGCAGGAGAGTTGGCGATCGCAGGACGTACCTCCTCGCTCCGGTGACACTGCTGCCCGACATCGGCCTGTGATATTTAGCTACGCCTTCATCGTGATGATTATACCGCCACCAATCGGTTGCCATAGCCTCGGCCGCTATTCAGAAGGAAGCACCACGGGCAGGTGAGGGTGGCTTGAAGGGAAAAGATGATGGCTCGTAACAAATTCAACCTTAACCCCAACAGCGTGAGAATAATGAAAGAAATTATGTGCGTTACGCTGTGGAATTGAATTTGTTAAGATCAGTTTTCCATAGACGCTTCGACTCTGTGGTGGTATAAATTGACCCTTAGTTGATCGATTGATAAACGTCGATTCGTATCAACGGTATCCGTCGATCCATAAAGCCATCGATCAAAGGTCGATCCATTGGTGTGCTAACACTCTTAATAGACATATTGGCTACTTAGTTATTCATTTAAGTTATTTTTATAAAACCAAAAACAGTCTAAGGGGCCGGCTAACATCTGTTACATAGTTACCTACGTAGACTTTGGTCATCAAATACCTACCTACATAAATTACTTACTTACGAGTGTACATACAATATGCCCATCCAGCTATAAAACACGTACCTAGGTAGGGTACTTAAATAGGTACCCTATTAGATGACAACAAAGTTTAGCACCGCATGTAATAAATCTGCATTATTATGACTATGTTTTACGTCCTACGTAACGATGGTTAACAATAAATTTTCATTGTTTACGCGTAGGTAACTGTTCCTCCTACCTATAGTTAAGCCATGTAGCAGCCTAGATCTGCAAGTCTAGCGTATTTGCCTAATAATGGCATCACTATTTCCGGCGTTGCGTTGCAAAGGTCGCCGGCAAGCGACGAACGTAATTTACAAACAATCCTCCGGGCGCAGGCGCGCACATGGCAGCCCTGCAGTGCACGGCGAGGGTCGCGGCCGGACGCCGGTCGAGACGAGACGCGCTGTGCATTCTCTATTTATATCGACACTCCCCTACCCGCCGCACCCCGCGCATGCGCGCAGCACACCAGAAAACGAGGAAAGTGAAAATTGCACATCATGGTGTCGTCCGGTGCACGGTGCCTCTCTCTAGTGCCGCCGCGAGAGAACCGCTAACCGGCACCGGCAGCGCGGCGTCCCGGGCGAGCAGTGCGCCGCAGGATGGCCGATGCCCGTCAGGCGACGGTCCACTTCGGCACTGCGGTAATTCTGCGTCACAAATCAGCTGAGTCGCCGGCGGAGACCGCGCGCTCGTGACGTTTCTCCCGGGTCGCGTGCGAGCGACACCGGCGTCGCGATGGCGTCCACTATGCAGCTCGAGTTCACGCAAGCGATGACAGATTTCAAGACCATGTTCCCGGATATGGATGACGACGTTATAGAGGCGGTGCTGCGTGCTAACCAGGGGGCAGTGGACGCGACCATCGATCAGCTGTTGGCTATGAGTACTGACAATCAGAACGAGCGTCTACGGCTGGAGATGGAGCGCGTGGAGAGCAGCACGCCGCGGCGCAAGGATCGCCGGAGTGGCACCAAGCCGGCCGAGAACGGGGATGACAACGACACTACTGCCCTTGTGTAAGTTGAACTCTCATCACCTTTGCCATTTGTTATTTATTATTATCAATCTTCATTATATTCTTATCTAACAATTAAGTACCTATAGCTAAGACATGCATGGATTCTTATTGTTGAATCACAATTACTTACTTAATATCTACCTACAATGTACTCATTGTTTCATGTAACATCCAACCAGAAATTATTTTACCTAGTTTCAGGATGCGTTGGTTTATGTTATGCAAGATAATATGTAACCTATATTTCCAGTCTAGTCCACAAAATGAACAAAGCAACAGGTTAGCATGACGAGCGAAATAGCATACGTACGACTAATATACTTACCTATACCTAGGTAGTTTATACGGTGAAAACTCATTGTATATTGTTAGGTAGTCATTGTGTCCAAATATAGTTCGGCTACGCAGGATGAATGTCGGCAACTACATTTGCACACTGAACGATCCGAAGCCAATTGAAGAGAAATTGATATGCCCTTGTCAAATAGATAACATATTAGGAGCACTTGGTTGGCAGGCAGACTATGGTTGTAGGATGTTTAGTTTACAAATCGTTGTAGGTATTTAGCAACAACGGGTTCATTAGGTCTGCACCCTATGATACGTACCTACTTCTAGACCTTAACCTTTAGTGTTTTGTAACAATTTATTTACACTTTAAATTAAATTGAATAATTACGATAAAAATAAATCCATTTACTTTTTACTGCTAATGGATGTTGCAGATCTGTACACATTAGGTAGAAGTGTACCTGTTTATCTGCAACCTATTTATATTTTAATTAACCTTTTCACTGTCCAGTGTCCACCGACCAGACGCAAGAGACTTTTAAATGTTATGAATTAAACAAATGGGATACACAGGACAGGGGTCCGTACGCTGTGGCGAATGACGTTCGAGCAAAAGGTCGCTGTGGTCAAAAACTTTTAGCGTGGTACTCTGAAGCGTCAGGTCGTTGAAGCAAATTCTTCCAGGACGAGTGACACTGCAGCAACAAACGTTGTGGCGAAAAATGTTGGAACTTACATGTATACTATGGCAAATTTAACGTAATCAATCTGACATAAATGGTTGATGTCCAGACAGAACACTGTCGACTAATCAATCAATATACCCGTTGCCGTCCATTACTGAATGTAGGCCTCCCCTAGAGGACGCCATCCATCCCGAATTCCTGATCCTGGGCAATCTGTGTGTTCACCATGGGCCAGCACCTTTCAGGCATCGTCCCATCGTGTCGTCGTGTGTCGTGAGGTCGTCCTCCTTCACATGATCAAAATTGTTTCCACTTCAAATTAATAATTTCGCCTGAGCCCACTCGTAAGGATCATAAATATGTTTTGTTATAAATAAGGTACCTATCACCGATATGCCGTATAATACAAAAATGTGCCAAAAAATAACTCAGACTAAGGGTTTCCTTTCTCTTGTACTTTAACCAATACTGCTTACAAGTTCATTTCCTATATTGACGCGACCGGGAATCGAATCTGGAAGCCTCCGATTGTCCGCTCTAACCATGGCGCTAACGAGGTCGTCATAAGGTAGGCATTTTTCGCTGCAGTACAAATTTTTCAAAAGGAATTTCTTATTGGTACATTTCAAACACTACAAGGAATGTTTTACACATTTCTTCGAAACGTAGGTCAAGTTGGTTGTTAAAATAGTTCACAATTTGGGTTGAATTTGTATTCCATGAGGGTTATTTAAGTTTTTATTCAACTTATACTCGCTTTACAAAGTCTTTTTCTTATTAGGTAGGTATGTCGAAATGTCAGCTTTTTTAAATAAATAGGGCACATATTATCATCATTGCCATTGTATAGCTACTGCTAGGCTAAACGTTTGATTCATGTTAAATGAATTCGGGTTCATGCTATTGTGGAGTAATGTGATACTGTGATATAAATAATACTGCATAAGAGACACTAACAGCACTTGTAATACAAAAACAACTTTACTGCCTAAACTATAGCATACTAAGTAGATTAGATACTTTTGTAGCGTCAGGTGTGACCTTCTCTACAAAACCTGCGCTGGCACTATCATGGGAATGTTATTAAATGCTATTGTTACAGTTACATGTAACTTGTACCTACTCTACAGGTAGGTGACGATAGTTTTAATTTCTTAATATAACTACACGGGCTACCGCCCACACAGTATGTTTTGATTAGGTACTTACTAAGCATTATGGCAACTGAAATATCTTCCAGTTCCATACTGAAATGTTTTATTAAATTTTGTCATAACTGAAGAAGTAGGTAACTAAAATATTTTCTTCCATGATAGGCAGACATCCTTGATATTACCTATTCTATAAATTTGGATGGCGTCATCATATTTGATAGCTTTATTTAAAGTTACGAATACAGTTTTGGAAATTTTGCCAATACCACACAAATATAGCCCTCCCTGTTCTCCCTTATCTGTGGACTATCGTATCCAGATCGTAGCAACCCTGATGTTAGAAGATGTTACAGGCATATAGGTGATATAGGTACAGCACGCCTATGTAATATGACTCGTCCATGCATAGTCAGCACCCTTACAGTACCTACCTGTATTCATCCATCCCACTCACCTAATCTCAGTCTCGTTCATCCGCCAGCTCTAGACGGCTGCCTCGCCTAGAGTCGAATCTTTTAATTTTTAAAAACCTAAATCACCGTAGACTCTTAATAGTTCCTTTCCGTGGGATCAGGTTACAGAACTATGAGTTTTTTTAACAAAATGCGTCTTTATTCCAGAGATATCGACGACGAAACGGTACCTCTGTCGGTGCGGCGAAAATGGGTTCCCAGAATGCTTGGGCCGCTCCCGCCCATGTTCCTGCGCATCCCGCCGTGCACCGACGCGCGCATTGACCTCAGCCTCGAGATGGACGACGACCGCATTGCCACCTTCCTCCAGAACGAGGAGTTCATGGCGGAACTGCGCTGGAACCAGGAGTTCATGGCTGCGCTGGACAGCGAGCAGGGGCAGAAGACTAAGAATCATGACGACGAAGCCGCCTTCAAGGAGCGCCTCAAGAATATGGGCAAATGTAAGTACATATTGTATTGACCAATGGCAATGTTGACTAGCATTTGTGCTACCTTTTTATATTCCGATTAGGTAACATCACACCACAGTCTTGTATTTTAGGTAAAATTATTAGAGATGTACCTACCGGCTGTCGGCCTAATTTTACTTGTACATAATAATATGTTAAAAACAGAAAGGAGGATGGAATTAAAATCTTTACTCATCATCAGCCTATTGCAGTCCATTGCTGGACGTAGGCCTCTCTAGTCTAGTTGTTCGCCAATTGGTGCAAACATTTGGGGGATATAGGTACCTACCCATAATCGCCACGCTGGGCAGGCGGGTTGGCGATCGTAGGGCGGAGGCTGTGCTGCCCGTCGACGGTCAGTGGTAATTAGCTACGCCTACCTCTACTATAAAATCTTTACTATTACTACTTAACTTTTTACTTCACATGGAATCAGTTTTATTGTTTACTTACAATCAGGATCATCTAGAAAAAGCAAGAATACTCGTATAAAAATGAGGAACTCATCGTTTTGTAAATAAAATTGTATTTGATGTATTGATTGAAATCTAGAAATTAAATTACCCAAGTTAATTCTTCGACATGGCGCAAACAACAAACAATCAAATAGCTCCATTTCTAGTAAAACGATAGACTGTGTTAGCTTTGTAATGCCACAAATTAAATTTATTTTAAGTTAAAGTTAATGCAACGATCGGCTGGCCCATTCGTCTGCCGTTTCGTAGCCCATTAGCCGGCTAGACTGCCAAAGTTTTTGTTGGCCCATCTCTAAAAATATTAATATTGAGTCATGTAACAATGATTCGGTCACATTATAACGCTCCTAACCACCACAGCCTTTCACGTGATCTCAATGCAAGGTATACAAACTTTCCAACAAATGATAGATCGGTTAGATAGACCTACTACCTAGGTATTTTCTCTCATAATCACTGCAAAACAGATAAAGTTTGAACCACACAGCGGGTGTTGCGGACTGACGTGACAGTAAAGCGCCATCATATGTTTGTGATATAAAATATATCACCCGGAACGAGGCGATTACAACGTTCCTTGACCTGAAACAGTCGGGGGCACACAACGGTTCTATGTGCTTTTTCGGTCCTATAGTTCTGAAGATTAGAAACACTGGTTTCTATAGCTGAGTGCCGTCTATACCGACAAATTACATCCACATTCTGATTGTATACGGTTATGCAGCCGACCTAATCTGATGATAGATACTGTACCTACCTAATTTCTTATACCTACCTCCAGTAAGCTTTTTCTTTAGGCAGCGCGCGTTTGAACTAACAACGCTTTCGCTATAACCTAACCATAATAATTGAAAATATATAGATAGATCTTTTACTGCTCACCAACTGGTTGACTTAAATACAGAAAGAAGAATAAATATGTTTGTTTGGGACATAGATTTAGTCTTAGTTAACACAATTATTATACCTACTTATACTAACAAACACAATAAAATCTAGGTATAACTGACATACTTAAAAATTCAATACGTACTTAGAATTCATAGAGAATCACGCTTTTTCGCTCACCGTGCTATCTCTATTCACAGTGTCCCGAAAGAAGTTTGCACAGCTGACACGCCTGTTCGCGCGCGGGGGTCTCCGGCGAACGCACACACCGAGGCCGTCCCCCCGCGGCCCTCCGGACAGCCTGCTGCTCCAGGAGGAACATAGTGACGACGAAGAACGCCCCCACCATGCCAGGGCATAACCGCACACACCTAAGGTGGACGGGGAATAAGGACGGTGATATACCAAAGCGCTCTGATGGACGAAACTATTGTCTTGTTTCAAAGTCTCCAGCAGATAACTTCAGGATTTAAACGTCGACCAGGGTGTCGAAACATGTTGCTGCTTTAGGGTGTCTGAGACGCTGCTGACTACGCTCGAATGGATGAAACATCGTATTGTTTAAGATATAGAACGTGAAACACAACTCCGAGAGTGAATGTTACCGCGTTGTTATGCTTTTGCTCAGACAATGTAATTTCCAAGCATTAAGCCTACATGTAGTGCCATGTCGCATATGGACGATGCCAAACACGTGTAGGTAAGCTGAGAGCAATTGTTTGAATCAATTAGCTGAAAGATATTAGACCTCTGGGTTACTTAGATAAGCTGTGTGGAGTTATGGTCTGGACGAAGGCTCAAGACGTCTAACACAAACTGGCGCCGGGAGAAATTGTTAGATAAGTCCAACTTAGTGGTATAGTAACGGTTTTAGGATTAGACAGAATACACAAGGCACCAAAAGGCCGTATATGTCGATAGGAAACGAGGATGCAAACAGCGTTTAACATCGATACCACACCACCACATTCCTGTAATTCTAAATGAAAGATCTATAAGACCAAATAAGGTACACCTATTAATTTATGTTTGGCAGCTACTAGCTATAGGCTATTTATCCACACCATATGATATGGTGATCTGACTGTATAGATCTGGTTTATTATCAAGGCTATCTGAATTTAATACAAGGAAATCTTTTAGCTTTGAGCTAAGTTACAACTGTAACCAATCAATATTTTTGTCTAATTTAATAATTCATTATGAACACAGACCCGCGTCTCAAATTACAAGTGGACCTTTGAATAGATAAAATAGTAGAAAGTTATTTTACTAGAGGCATGAATTGAAAATTAGGTATAGATTCAGAACATGTCTAGTCTACTTATAAAAGCAGTGCATAAATGATAACATTTAGGTAGAGCTCCACATAATGATTGGTCATGAAAAAGATTAGTTACTTCTATTCGAACTTCGTATCATAAATTCCTGTCATGTCTGCTATTAAATCAGCAGCAACTTTTATCTACCTCTAAATTAAGAAGTATAATTACGCATTAATGATAGTTTTTATGAAACTTTATATTAGTTCTCCCAAGATACTATCATTATTCACTCATGTCATGATTTATAAATACGTTTGCAATTATTATTCTTTTCATTGCCAGACCCAAATACTAAGGTCATGCAAGTACGAGACATGCGAAATTATGTAGGTTTTTGTGTGCACCTTGTGATAAATACAGGGCTAAAGCTACTAAACGCCAAGCAACAGGTCAGACTGGTTTTTAATTGCCGAATCTGAAGGCTAAGTTGGGATCGCTCAGCCTCCCCGAACGCTGGCAAGTCCTAATTGTACCTAATTGCACATAGTCTTCGAGAAATTGGGTGTTGAATGAGCAACCATTTGAGATGGATCCTTAATGTGAGGTAGAGCCTTATTATAAAGGCCTTATTGAGCGGTTGGTTTTACAAGGTTTTGGATAAGACTGGGATTGTTAGGTAAGAATGATATCGATATTTGTTGTTGGTGTAAAAATCAATTTATAGATGTAAATCTAAAACATCTAAAACTGTGAGAAAATATATTTGTACATGTGGAACGATATCGGTAGTTTTCCAAAGAAAGGCTGACAAAGATTTGTATAAAATATCCACATCGTAGTTAGATAATGTAAATAGATAGCTGTTGTAATAGATGATCCGATAAGTAGTGTTCGCTTAGGTCTACGAATTCAGTTACCGTTAAGGTTCTTGTTAGGTCCCCGCTGATCCCTCGCAATTTAGACAAATATGCGCTATTACCTCCCCTTGCCTCCCTGGCCGCACGCTCCGCGAATTACACTTACTCCACTGTTATTAGACCCATTATAACTGGAAGCGCACGTAGGTATTTGTTGGTTTTTCCTATTGTTTATTATATAAACAAGTAAACATTACCCTTATTAAGAAATAATAAAAAAAGATCAGAAATTCGAAAAGACAGCTCTTGTTATCCAAAATCCGAACCCTGTGTCATGTGCTTATCAAATTCAACAATGTAGGTTAACCTAACCTAACCTATATTTCTTTGAAGAAATCCATCAAATCTAAATTCTATTTGTAGATAACTTTTAAGACTGTAGCTTAGCCATAGTAGTGCCTGTTTTGTTTATGTAAATTACTAAATAGTAATTGTCTTATCTAGTCTCAGTCCAAAGTCATAGAATTACTTTTTTAATTAAATACATTTCACTAATCTGAAATTCTGCTATCAAATCAATTCGTGATATTTTTTGTATTAAAGTCTATTGGGCAAACATCGTCCATGTTTTTTATGTTCTAAGTAGCTTCCCATTGATAATAGAACTAGTTACAGATAAAACAAACCATTACCTACTGTATAACTTTCTTTATCTGGCTGTGTGTAAACTCGGTGTAATGTACTACTAAAGTGACTTTGTTTGGTAACTTAATGCTGACGATGGACGTTTAATTCTACATGAGTTACAATGAACTCCTACATAATGTACTGAATGTGACATGATTGTGCTAACATTTCTTGTGCGATTAATAAATGAATATTATTTATAAAATCTAACTTTAATTGTACTACATAAGCCTTTGTTTAATATTTATAACATATGATATTAGGACATTCTTAATCTCATTTGTGTTTCGTTTCAGTAAAATTATTTAGCCCGTACCGTTTAACAGTTGCGTTTATTAATTTTAATAGGTAATATTACCTATTTATTTATTTATTTTTGGATGTCTATTATCCTTAGAAATTACCTCGCCCGTTTAATTCAATCTTGGAACAATGATAAAGAATAAGTAGGTACCTAATAATTAATTAAATTATTTCGCTATAACAATGTCAGATTTGCGCCAAATATATTAATCTAGTTGTTTGATGAGCTGTTATAAATACACATTAATTGTGTAGTTGAGAAATCATACACATTATTATGTGCATTGCAAACACAAGCTTTAGAAATAGGTATGTATATTTAATTGTTTTAGATCGTGCTCTACTTTCAGCGCAATAACTCATTAGAGCCGAAGAGTGACTATGATGTTTCGCTTTTTGTACTTTAATTGTATCGGGTTGTTAAGTCTAAATTATGTCAGCTAATTTTGAAGTTTTCTCTCACAGACAAATAAATAAAAATAAGTAAATCGATAAGAAAGGATAAGTAGTTGGAAAAAAAGAATAAGGTGTAAGCAGTAGGTAGCCTGTATCTATACAGAAATATGTCCTTAATAAAATATATTTACTCTAATATTATATATTATAAATCACCTGTACTTTAAACATAGTTTAGGTTAGGAGTAGGTTTATTTATTAATGCGTTAGAGACAAGTTGATCTTGTTCCAGTGTTTCATAAATTTAAATAATGCGATTAATGATAAGTGCTTATATTACACTGCGATTAAAATTAACCAGTTTTCTATGACTTACTAAATAATTATTTACATTAGACGGTCATTTCACCCGTTCGCTAATTAGGTATTCATTCGCGTGAGTCGTCTCGTTGCAAAGATTAATTTCCGAACATCGATACAGTTTGTTTACAAATAGAAAATGGCGTTTTCCCGTGTAAAATGGTTAACATGCTTGAATGAATGAGGTTACATATGAGAGTAATCGGGCGGCGCGCACACCGCGCCCGTCAAAGAAAACGCTCGTCAACGCGCGCACTCGACGTGAACGGGAAAGTAGCTGGATGCCACAGTGCACTATCACCTAGTACGGCCAATGTACTGGCCATCACCAATATGACGACCAGGAGCTTGTCAAAACTAACTAGGTGGTAAAAAATAACGTATCCCGTTATAAAAGGGGACATGGCAAGTACCAGCTATCCTACGAGTCGTGTGACGTTATAAATTCTACTAGATCTACTGGTTGCAAAAATCATTACTTTATTACGTACCAGCTGTGCCCCTGCGGCTTCGCCCGCGTTTTACCCCTATTTTACCACTATTACGTCATCACAGAAGACATTTTTAATATTCCATTAATTTTAAAAGTTACTAGGTACTATCAGAATGTATTATAACGCTCGGAGGGGCCAAAGGCGAGCACGCGCATTATTTTAAAATATCAAAGTTTGGATAGTGATTAAAAAAAGAGTTGGAATTAAATGTACAAAAATCACGATCAGAACGTAGATTGAGAATCGCCGTAGTTGGCCTGTTGTATTCAATTTTACTGTGACGCATGCGACAATATCGCTTTGAGCGGCATCAACTCGTGTGAGTAGGTAATGCGTAATAAGTGTGAAAGCCCTAATGTCAAGAGCTTCGTGCCTATTGCCAAAAGATAATACCTACTGAGCAGCACGCACGCTTTAAATACTCGTACATGTATCCGTTATGAATAGAAAATAATCATAAATACAACACCTTTACTTTACCTACTAAATGATTATGAATAGGTACCTATATAATAGACAAACTAGGTAGATATTATGTTGTTAGACAATTAGTAGTTGAAAATTTACTCAGGAAAGATGGTTTCGGCTAAGTTGAAGTTCTGCTGTCTGTACCCTACCCTTCGATATTCTATAATACCTATAGATCAACAAGAAAGTAAATAATGTTTATTTCAGCTTGTTTTATATATTATAGGTAAATCATGCATTAAAATAATTAATAGGTATGCAAAAAATATTTATACCTACTACGATTAAGTTGTAATTAGGTACTTTTGAACGAGGATAGTATTTTTTTATTCACATTTAATTTAAGTGAATACCTATCCACTGCTCGCACAAAGCCTATTCCAAAGTTGATATCAGAAATCCGAAACATTCTCCTCTTATAAGAGATTTCCAATTGGAAAATTCTGTCCTCGTTCGGACATCACTTTGTCACGAACGAATTTTACCGGGCGTGCGGAATGAATAAGACGAACGCGAACGGCCAATTATACACACGCTTACCTATCTGTTATATCAGAGTGATGCCATGCAAAACTGGAATACTTGCTTTAACGTAAATAACGGATTACAGTATTGTATTACCTCACATCTGACGCAACTGAGGCTTATCAGAAGCCCACGGACCAGCGAAATTGGTATCGATCATCGTAGTGGAGGCTCCGCGCAGCTACGAGATGCGCCGGCGCACGTGCACTCGTCACGCACCGCGGACACCCAGAAATTCGTTCAGTTTGTCCCTAGACTCCGCGCCGCTCGCACACGCGGAGAACGCACACTTTTCCCGCGTTTTGTGACTATGATATATCAAGTTGGTGATGTACACATCTCGCGCCCGGCTTTAGTGCAATCAGATCTGCAACGGCTCTGAAGTAATTATTTCGTAAGTATCGCGTTTTATTAGGCTTTTGACCGTCGCGTCGCCGGCGCCGGGAGCTCCTCCAGCTAAATAAGAGTGGACGGGATCTGGCGAACCTGTTGCTCACCTTGTTTGCTAAGAGCGACGAACTCTTGCTGGGATCATCATCGATGTTTTTTTTCCAGTGCGTAAGCTGGTTTTTAGCAATTTTAGGAAAGTGAAGCTACCTATATGTCGTTTCGTATTGATCGCAAAAAAATTACGGTTTTGAAAAAAATACATAGTTTCTTTTTACTGCATCCTACCTAGCAATAGTTTAGTGATACTAGCCTAAATAAATGCAAGTAAATATTTGTGTTTGATATTTTAAATTGAAAGTTATATTATTTTAACACTATGATTTTGACGTTAAATGCTCTAGGGCTCTAGGAGGAATTTTCAGTATCAAAATGTACCTATATTTAACTGTTTTTATTGAAGCATTCAGTCCAGTACAGTAAAATGTTATATGTAGAGATAGCAGACTAAGAGCGCCCGCGTATGCTTGGTGGAGCGGAACCACGTAACTGATTTGTTATTTGCGGCTTTATATTACTGTTTGCATTGCAATCATATCGAGTTATGCACTTTTTACAATAACGGATTTCCATAATTCAACAAAAAAATTGTTTGTAGCTGCAAGGAACACATATTTACCTACATAATTTCTTTCGAAACGCTACACAAACAAGCACGGTAGAGAAAGCGAGTATGGATTAAGTTTAACCAAGTTTATCTAATGTGAGACCAATTCAGATGACATAATCGCTTATGTGATATACCTGCCTTTTCATAAAATATAAAAAGTAGGTCCTCCAATCACTCCTACAGATCAAGGGGACATAGTTTGATCCACATATAATTATGTAACTTCTTTTCAGGCATGAAATTAAAAGG
The DNA here is from genome assembly GCA_031163375.1 of Conogethes punctiferalis. Taxonomy (NCBI): domain Eukaryota; kingdom Metazoa; phylum Arthropoda; class Insecta; order Lepidoptera; family Crambidae; genus Conogethes; species Conogethes punctiferalis. The sequence continues at coordinate 6,241,281 of CM062091.1, read as the reverse complement.
TCTTACTTAATAGGTACCTATAGATAACTTACGGACGGATTCTTCATATCTAAAAATATTTCCTTTAAAATTGCCAAATCTGTAGTTCACTAACTACAGGGTGACCACAGGGGTGAATTAAGCCATCGATCGAAAGGGACACCCTTTGCCGTCCATCACACTGTCCCGCCATGATATGCCCGAAGTGTTTTAAAACATAAGCCCAAACCAGAATTAAGTGGAAATACAATTTAACGACCTAAAGTATGTAAATAAATATATAACCAGTATCTAAATATAGTTAGGTAAAGATATACCCGTGTGAAACAACGATTCTATAGTGGCGAATTTCAAAATTTTGAGATAGGTCTTCTTTTATTAGGAGTGCGAAAATATTAATTTGTGCCCAAAGACAACTACAACTTGCATTGTATTTATATTAAGTGTTACATTATACTTCTATTAAGTACATAGTACAGTACTTGTACGTTTCTGTATCAAATGCTATGAATTTATTTTTATTAATTTGATGTAACAATAAATCATCTCGGAAATCGCTTCTACTCGTAATTACAGATGATCTGGATGAGAGGTATCGAAACTAATGAGTATACTCATAGGTAAAACCCCGTTTCATCTGACCTGATAGTCCTGCGTTCTACATCCCCGACTATAAGTATTTGGTCATTTAAGAATTAGCACTTAAGTTTCATGGTTGGACATGACGCTAACCATTACTGTGCAATTTGCTTAGCCTTACTATTAAGATAAAAATAAAAACAATCTCTAAAATAAATTAACTTTGCCACCAGCTTGCAAACTAAAGAATTCCAAAAACCTATAAAAAGAAACACTAAATGCTATTGTGGATCTGTCTCACATTAACTTTCCCGTAGCTTTTATTTTCTCTTGGCAGTAAATAGTACCCTTTCTGAATTATAATGAACATTAAACGTATTCAAGACAAGCAAAGGATGTCGGGCCATTAAGCAGGGAATAATCGGCATCGGGCGTAGCACGGTAACCTGCGTCCGCGCAACACAACTTTCATTTACATAATGCGTCTTTAGTTTTACACGCTTACCTATGCGGAGAGCAAAAAATAATTACAAAATTATACGACCTCCCTAACCACCCTATCATTACGAATCCTTTGTAAGGACACAGAATCCACTGGATAAAAAGAAAAATAAAACTTAAATTCGCAAAACGATAAGTCCACAATTGTTTTTTGCTTGGGAATATTAGCATAACGCGTTAACATTGCGAAGTTAGGCATTTAAAAGGCTAATGAAAATTAACAGTCTCAATTAAACCACCTCCAGGGTATAATGAACTAGGCTTATACCTACGTGGAATTAATTTAATTGCCTTGGCTGCCCTCCAGTACGGCACTAAACAGGGACGTTTAATAGAATATAATGAACAATGGGGTTGTTTTCGAGCTAAGGGCATTCGATTACGAGTAGGAGACACAGACATATTCATTCATGCACACAAATATTTGTACTGTGTGGTAATTTAACCCGCGAGTAGGTGCCGTATCAGAGGACTACCGACAGAGAGAACGGACTGGTCGTATTATTTTGGTTTATTTTCATTTTAAATTCGAAATTAGATTAATTCCCACGTAGGTAACATAATAGATCAGAACAATAATTAACTTTGTGACCAACAAAAAGAGACTAGAAGAAAACTTGTTTAAATATGTATTTGCGCAAATGCTGTTTGATCCCAAATATGTATATTAAAATTACCTTATTATGTCTCTTTTTACTCGACATTGTCATATTTATCTCAAAGTCACTCAGATAAATTTGTTTACCGTTTAATATTTTAATTACTTATGTATTTCGTAACAAGGGGACCGGCCATTCATTCGCAGAAACTGCTTTAGCCCAATTTTGGTCGATTACATACAAAAGATATCAACGCAGTAGCCGCTTCTAGTAATACACCAAAGTGCAAGTGAAACTTTCAAGACATTTCGTATTTTAAAACGTTAAGTAATATTTAAAATACCGGTCTACATAGTGCATTACATATTCAGAGAAAAGTAAATGAGCTGAGGCGAGAGTTCATTATTTGTACAACGTGTCAGGCATGATTGGTTTTAACTTTCAAGAATCAATAAATTTTATATAGATGAAAATACTATTGAATGTTAGATATTTTACTGGTTTTAAGAACAAAACAATAAATATATACCGGAAATCAACAGGTACACTACAAATTATTATGTTTTCTGGTTGGATCTAGTACCTAGTAGAAACAATCTTCCATTTTTCATGAGCGGGAAGGACAACTCTACTAAAGTAGGTAGGGTACTACGAGTAGTACCTGACTACTCTACTATTCATTGTTTGGTTGTTTTTAAGGGGTCAACTTACAACAAAATCGAATGTTAAGTTATTTTTGGTCAAATCTCACGAAATCATTTCGATATGACAAATCACACACTTAATCTGCTCTGTCGGGACGAGAATCATTTCCCCCGATTGTTTGGTTATGAAAATAAAAACTTTTTTTTTTTATAGTGGCTCGACATAATGGCTTCCCTACACCTGATGGAAAGCGAAAGAGAAGCCCAAGTCGCTGTGACAACGGGCAAGTAACTGGTCAGTTACCTGTCAGTTGCCACCGCCATGCCGGCCCAACCCTAACCCCCCACGAGCTCCGGAAACCCTACTCACCGGCAGAAACACGACCCAGAGGTCATTTGACTGCGGTATTCTATAGGGTGGAGGTCCTTCCCCGGACGGGCGGCTCAATTCGAGCGAAGATTCGCTATGCCCTACCTCTCTTAAACTACCTGGCAAAGCGATTATAAATATGATAAGGTTATGTAGCTCCCAAATTATTAGTTCTATTTAACCATTATGTACTTATGATATGTTAATACCACTTTGTTCGTCACTCTTTGTCTACTCGTACTACTACTAACTTTGTTAAATAATGCCGAGCTCTGCGGAATACTTGGTGAATGAGACTAAGTGAGCATTGACATCTCGGAGAGCGGCCAAGCTTAACATCTCTGATGTAAGTAATGACTTTAAGTACGCAACCGTTTTACAAAATAATTATAATAATACATACAAATTAAGCAATTACTTTATTTACATAATTTACCATACAAATAGGTAGGTATTGTATAAAATAATTTCACGAAAACATGGTTATGCATGCATTCAAAATTATTCCTCGCCACGCAAAACTCCTGATTTATATAATTATAGTAGGCATTGTATCTATGTAAACCAAAATTATCTAGGTAATAAACATAAATGGAGTTACGTGAAATAAATAAGTATTAGAGTAAGTATTCATTCTAATGGCAGGCGCCGTAAAAGTATTCAGTGATTGAGGTAGACGTTATAAAAAAAGCTTTCATTGTTTTTTGTGCATTAAATAATTCTGTTAAATTCGTTAAGGTTTCTTTGAGGATGAAAAAAACTTTAAGAAGGTACCTTATGTACTTTGTACCTAAATTAAAAAACTAGCCGTGCAAATCTTTTTTCCTATCAGCACATCGATGTGTATGGCTATGAAAATTTGAGAAAAGGAGTTGAACACGAAAAGAATCAACTTAAAGGAGTAGCATCCATTAAGAGATATTAACCAACCGCGGCGTGCCTCGCATTATGCTGTTTGCTCGGTGTTAATTCATTAATTCTTAGTCGGTAATCCCAGCCCTGGATCTACGATTTTTTCGAACCGGGGCAAGAACTTGATATAGCCCACTCCCCCCCCCCGTTAGCGTTTGATTAACACTAATATATAATAGGTGTCATTTTTGTGATCTAGTTTTGTTGCGTAGTTTTGAAGATTTAAGCGTACAAAGGGATATAGAGACAGAAAAAGCGACTTTGTTTTATACTATGTAGTGATGATTTTGGCGCCCCCTGAAACTGCCGCCCGGGGCAGGTGCCCCGGTTTGCCCCCCCCTAGATCCGGGGCTGGGTAATCCCAAGATGCAAGCTTAGTATACCTAACACTTTAAACCAGCTTTCTCCGTCTCACATTTCCTTATTTTTTCATAATGACTAGGTAGGTAGGATCATGGCCAAGATGTCATGATCACCGGACTTTTGGAGGAGCGGACGGCTCTCATCCCTAATTTATCCCCTATTGACCACATCGCTTACTCAATAACCACGGTCTTCCTCATAATAACCCAGTGGAAGGTCAGTTTAATCTGATTCTGGACATGTAAGTAAAATATATCTATTTTGTAAATGAACGGCAGTGTTTATGTGCATGAGTAATTATCAAATATATTTTTTAGGAAATTTAAAACATATTTTTTATCAATTTATGTTATATCATCCATCTACATCGTCGTGATTAAAACATAGCACCAAACGATTCTAATCATTATGTTATGTTACATACTTACAATCTATTTTAGTAGAGACTGTACCAGTAGAGCTTTTTTGAGCATATATGTATATCTACTAAACTTGTATCAGTAAAATAATAAAAATGAGTGAACGACGTGAATGTCTTATCTAGCGATAAAGGGAGAGTTTAGATGCACCTATTCCCTTAGCGTAGTCAAGACATGCATAAAATTGTCATTGAACGCGAAGGTTAGGTACCACGGCCCCAAATTGGCTCTGTGTAGCATGAATTTCATTTGGGCGATAAATCAAGGCATTTACGACATGCAACACGTCTTTACTGCACAAAAACTGGTTTGAGCTAAGTGTCTGCCGCATATCAAAATGTCCGAGCATTCAACTCCACAAAATGTTGTTAGGCCAATTCTATCTTGGACGCTTGTTGGGCAAATGCTTTACAAGTATAGATAAATTCTTTATTGCGTACCAAATACATAGTAGTAATTTAAAAGTAGAAAAAATTAGATAGAGTAGGTAGATCTCTTACAGACAACATTTGTGTAGAGCATAATGAAAAAAAGGGGTTAGGTACTAATTTCAAAGTATAAACGGAGGGACTTACTAGCCAGGACTAAAAATAATTTTAGATCAGAGTAACCTAGGTAGGCGTGGGTGGTATATCATGTGATCTAAGTACGCTTTCAAGCATCTACCGTAGTACCGTACCATAAAATTCCCTACGTCGACTTGAAACGTGCATGAAAACGTCATTGGTCGCAAAAGCTCGTCTTTACAAGCTGAAATAGTTCTGGGCGGCGCAAACCGCCGACCGGCGATAAATCAAGACTTTTACGACGACGCGGCGAGCTCGGCTTTACCGTCCTGCGGGATCCCCGGGCGCCCGCAGCGACCAGCATCCACTCGTTATAGCAAAAATAACACCTTCCCGGTAAATCATTGTAATTTAAGGCATATTACCTCTCAAGCCAGTGACTATGAAATTGAGGCGAACTGTGGAGTAAAATCGATAACAATACCAATAATTTCAACTTGTATATTATTGTAGCGATTATAATGGTACTTTATATAAGTTAGAGACTTGTGGAATTGGAACGATCACCTTAAACTGGAAACTCCTGACAAAATGAGGTTGTTTAACACTACCTAGTGCCAATACTTCTCTCTTTCTTTGTTACGGAAGCTGGCGCTGCACAATTAGATTCTATATATGTATATATCTATGTTCTCTGAAGGTATATTATAATATATTTAAATATGTATAATATCCATAAATGCTTTTATAAACTTAATAATATGTACGTATAGGTAACTATTTTGGTTACCTACTTAAATATAATTTGAAATAAAGTATAATAGTTTCAGTTAATATGAACAACACTTAACAAGGCATTTTATTTTTATAATAACGGCTGTTTAACATTGTAATAATGCATGTGTTTATGTAGATTGCTTGTTATTGTTTTATTGTATTGTACAATAGGTATATGAAACGTGGCACAACCTATCGTAATGGTCATAATAATACATAACAATCGTTGTAGCAACAGCTACAAATAAACACTTTCGTAAATTTCTAACTAATCCTAGCAATTAAAGACCCTTCTCATCCGTATACTAATTAAAATTATGGGAAAAAGACACAATGAACTTGGAATACAACACTAGTGCGGCGGTTTAATGTGAGAATGTAAACGTTTCGAAATATCTCTCAACTAAAACGGACAATAAGCGCTAACTAATTGCTTTTAATATTTCCATAATTTACATAGCCATCCAATTTTCTTTTTTTTTTCATTATAGCACACTAAGAAATGAAATCTCTTGAATCTTATGTTCTTTATTTATAAATTCATCTTACCTTATAATCGATTTACTTACTAAAAAACCAAACTTACCTACTACTAGAATTAAACTTATAAAACGTACCTAACCGTTAGGTTAGGTACCAATAGTTTGATAAGATTAGAAATACTACGCAGTAGATGCAATTTAATATGATGGGGTAGGCAAAGTAGGTATATCATAGGAGTAGGTATAGGTATATATCCAAACCCGTGTTGAGCCAACCACAAAACCATGGCGGACCGCAGTTTAGTATAGTTGATCTAACTAAATCATCAAGTGGTAAAACCGGGCTTTAGTGTCGTTACTTTTTGATACGGTAAACAATAAGTAAAGTACACCAAGCTGTCATAGCTAGCGGGAGGCTGGTTCACGGTCTGTTTCATGACGAATGGATATGTACATGTATGTACAAGAACAGCGTTCTGAATATCTTATCATCTCTATTAGTTATTCTCCGGCCGCACTTTCAATCATTGTTGTACATAGAAGTGAAGTAAGTTACTTGTACAATAAGTGCCTACCTATATACCTACATAAGAACAAAAACATGTTTAATAAAGTAGGCATTTATAACAGTTAAGTAAGTATCTGATGCAGTCGCTACCGAGTAATATGTCGTCTGTTGGTCGATAATAAAGTTTAAACTAGTTAATAAATCATGAAAACGAATTACTTATACTACGAGTACAATGCAATCGAGATCAGTCAACTTATTACCGTTTTTACGTCAACACTTACAAGTTTAGGTACATCAATCACTTGAAATCCAAGAATCAATTGAAACTAAGCAAGCTGTCACGAACCTCCTCAAATGCGCAATAGCTGAGAGTTCAGTTACATCTGCAATTAAATTGGTGAACAGACACTTTCACTGGTACATTCTCAATTTCAATGGTATGTATCGTGTTACAATTAACTCTGGATTAATTGCCCGTGGTAAGTGGTCAGAAGACTATGATTACAACGTAATAGTCCCTAACGAAATATCGCGAAAAACAGCACTTTGTACATTACAACAAAGACGGTAACATTTGATTATGTATGTGGGCAAGTGGAATGCTTGCTTAATAAATTAGGATTAATAAGAACAGGCATGGCGCAAGACGTTGTAGGCAGTGCTATAAAAATGTTTGAACTGAAACAATACGAATGCTAAGTTACATACTTAGGCGCCCGCTGCACCGCAGAGCAATATCTATTGCTCATTTCCATTACATAATGTTATCTAGTCTAACTTCATATGATGAGCAAACGTAGAGGACTTGACCGGTGCTCACCGAATTGTCGGGCATTGCGTAAATCCGATCATGTGATAAGTGAAGACGCATTGAATAATTTTCTGTAACGCAGGAATGTGACGTGGCAGCATCGCGCCGGCTGATGCAGACGAGACTCGCAATCAGTTCAGCCGAGTTTCACCCGGAGTATTCGTGTTGTTACTTTTACGCGCGCGGCCGCACACGAACGCTCTGTTTCCCTAAGTCACAATAATAATTGTGTGTGATATACCACGCTGTTAAGGAAAACTTTGACTTTCCTTTCTTTTTGTCACCTTTAGCGTGCGGATGGTGCATTCGACATTGAAATTGCATTAGGTATTATTATGCTCATGTGTTTATAACATTAACGTTATGCATTATGCGCGCCGCTTTCCTCGGGAACGTCAAAGAAAAGTGCGCTGACACAGGCGCGGGAGGCGCGGGCGCACGATCCGATCGAAGCCACGACCGCTTTGTACAGCGCCTGAATTTCAATAAGGGTGCTTATTAGACGCCGCGCCGCGCACTTCGCAACCAGACTCCTTTGTTTGGTGATCATTTGCCTTTTCTGTTTCAGATAAGCTAAACGTATTCCATTAAGGGAAGTAAAAAATTCTAACAGCGCTATAAATTCAAATTCTTCGATGGAGTCACGTTTAATTATACGTTTATAAAAATCTTTTATGTTCATGTTTGTGCAATGATACGAGACTTATGAATAGACAATACCAGTGAATATTTTTGTTATTCATTTCTTTGTTTACTGACTCTATATAGCGCTCCAGTTTGTACACTCTCTCTTAAGGATCCAGAGCTTTCCGCTCTCCCAACAGGCCGGTGATGACGACAGGCCAAATTTACTTAACATCGTAGTCATTTATTTAGCAAAAGAACGCTCTATAGATCTACAGTCTAATGCTATATACGTACCTATTTATGTAAACAAAAAGTTTAATTGTTAGATCTCTAAATACCTACTAATCTACGAGTAGGTACTATTACATGTAAGTGAAATAATCGTGTGTAGGTAGCTGTTATATAGCATGCTTTGTACTTAAACAATAGGGGTAAATACATACATATATAAGAATTTGTGTCTAAGAAAACAACAAGTCCTGAAACGAATTGTTGGCTCTCAAATAGGTTTGTAGGCTATAATATCATGTTGCAATGTTACCTTCTCTCCAGAGACAGGGAACAAGTCGCAAGGAGTTCACATAAATTGAGAGAGCTAGCCGGACATGCCGCGGTCTGACGCGAACCCACGACCCGGTGGTTGAGACGGATTGTGCATTAGCACGATCACGTTCTGTTAAATCAATATCCCAACGTATACCTAATCTTTCACTAGGTGTTTTACTTTGAGTGAGCTGATGACGGGATACTTATGTTATTTTGTTGAGAAGATTTGAATTTTTGAGACACACACACACGATTTGAATTTTTGTTTATAATTATTTTTTATATTGGTTAAGTAGCTTTTAATCTATCCGTAGGTAATTAGGACGGTATTAGTTTTCTAATAATAGTGCGCGACATAATTTTCATCAACCACTGATCTCAAACTAAGATTTTCCCTTGTACTATGAGTACGAATACCCAGAACCAAGGTAATTTAGAAAAAATCTCCTTCTAATTTCCTAAATTGACTGGGAATCGAACGCGGAACCTTCGGAACGTCTATGCTTTAGGCTTAACGCTCTAACCATTGTGCCATCAAGGTAGGAGTAGAGTAGGTACTCGTACATACGTGCTAATACCAAAAAAGTGCGGCCACCTCTTGTAAAATCAACAATCCAATATACCCATATCTTCTTTCATTTTAAATATTTGTACTCAAACCGAAGGCTTCTTCCTAAGTATAAGTGAACAATACGTGCGCATTATCATACTACAAAAAGTCAAAATGTACGTTCCTACATGGCATTTAGCTAAATGCTTGCTACGTATACTACCTATAATAAATATGGAACCAAATATCAGAACAACTTAGATTAGAACCTGATTAATTAAGTCTTTGATAACCCTTATTCGCAACTGAATGATTGACTCTTGTCACACATAACCCACGATTAATCTTGACAATATAAGTCATTCCTTTAATCACAAATGAAACGAATCGAAGGTAGGGGGTCTTATTTTTAATTCCTCTTATCGACTTTATTGTTCTGATTTAAAGAAGGCCAAATCATTGAGACATAAACAAACAAACGGGATAAAAAGCGCCGGCGGTGCGCACGCGCAGATTTGGGAAGCGATCCGAGATAACACAGCAGAGTACCGTTGCTGATCGCTGGCTGCGGATTGTCGAATCGCCCGTGGTGCTCAGGCCCACACCGTTACTTTAGCACCAAATCTGCCTACAATACGTTCCACGCTGTACTGTGATTCGGATAATAAGTCTGAAGTCACGATCCGGTTCCGTGAACCTGTCTACGTAATCTCGCCGCTGAATTAGAGGCTCCCTTATACGGGGCAGATGCATATTTATATTGGAGCTATCGCCATAGATATCGGCAAGACAGATTGCGCCCTGCGGTGATTTATTTTGTTATGATGTTCCTGCGATAGGACCTTGTTCCTTGAGTGCATTACCAGACCGTAAATGATGATTGTTTTAAAGTAACAGTACAGCGAAGTAATGTTGTATTGTTTGAGAAAGTTTAAGTTGTTCAAAGAAAATTGTTGGATAAATGTCAAGCTAAGAGGTTCATAGACAACAGGTTTTTATCTTTGTCGCCAGCAGTAACTGTTGTCCAGAAAGTTGAAAGCGAATTTTATAGCGAAGTTTCAGGGACTCTATGGCGCATTGTGTAAATTTTAATCGCAAAGGTTTTAATTGTTATGTTAGGACACATGTTAGGATTTGTCTGCTTGTATCCCCGGCCTAAACCCTCTTTTGTGTATCTACCTATGTGCAGGAACATTTACAACCATTTCTACATTCCCTTAGGTAGGTACATAGCAAGAATTGTTGTATATGTCTGTTCGCTGATCTACCATAAAACATTAATTATTAAGATAGACACGATTAATTCTTAATGAAAAGGCCAACCTGCCATAATGAAGTGGGTTCTGATCAGAGCGTATGTCACATACGTTTCGCATTTCGCGAAGCGCAGGTAGGCACGGGTAACTCACGCTCGACCTCGTAGGTAGGTACGCTCGTAGGCCGGGGATGGGGATTATTCGTTCATTGCCCCGAGCCGGGCCCGCGACACTCGATACCCAACACTAGTGATGAGCGATTCAATCAATACAAGAAATAAGTGAATAAATGCGCCAGAAAGGCATGACAACCGCGCCGGGCTAGTTTAGGTACGTCTGAGGTTTTTCCGACCAATAGGAATGTTTGATAGCAGGAACCTCAATTTTCGGGACCTTGAAAACTCAACAACATGAATGTTGTCCTTAAGTAAGTCGTAAGGAGGTAGGTATGTGGTCCCCAGATCCCCAGTAGGATGTGATCCCCTTCGCTCCTACATAGCTCTACCACCTTATGAAAGGCCTATAAACAGAGGCGTGGGATAACTTAATTCCAAATTGAATTTTTAAATAATTTAAAAATTCGTATTCCATTAGGTACAGATAAATACAGTCCTACACTTCAAATTTTTATTAACGGGATTTATCCTCGACGTTTATTTGGAGTATAGAACATTATGTACTCTGACGTTAAAAGTAAAGCTGTTAGTACATAAAGGTATACATAGATAATACATTTTGCGTGTCCTTTTTATAAAGTTTTAAACTTTAATATTGGTACTCGACCCGGTCGGAGTGTCAAGCCTAAGAGTAGTTTTAACCATAAGTAGCGTTGGTGCCATCCATTATCTTACTCTTCCAACTGTACCAAAGTAAAAGTTTATTTCCGAATAATGTTTATTTGTTGGAGAATCTGCCAGCACTAGCGGGCGCGGCACCTCGCTGCATTTAATAAACACTCAGATATCTATTTTAGCCCACGGGAATCTCGTTATCGGCATGCGGCGATGCGGCGTGGTGGCTCAGTCGCGGGACAGTTGTTTTGTATATGGGTGCTCTGTTGGCTGGGATATAATAAAAGTAGGTACAGCCAACATTCGTCATCTTAATTTGTCAAATTTTCTTTAAAAATCTAGAAGAAATGAACAATGAACTCTGTGGACCTTAAGGCGGTCTAGAGCTTTACCGTGGTTTAGTGTAATTCATGGTTTTAGTTTTAAACCTAAGAAATTTTACATAGCATGTGAGTGTAATTAAGGCAAAATTTGGTTCTTATTATACCTGTTAAGTATTTAATAAATAACCAAAGACATGATGCCACACTGGGCCACTAGGGGCTGAAGAGGTACCACTCCAATCACTCCACTGGTGTACCAAACCACTGACGATGTACCAAACACAAGTATAAAGAAGGGTAATAAACATTATTCTTATTATTTGTAGGTATAATATAGAAGTAATGTAGGTATATCCAAAAGCTTCAAACAAAATGATTATCCATAATTTAGATATGTATTTAAATACTCAGACTAACACATAAAAAGCAAAAAAACCTATAGGCAGAATCCCATAATTGTCCGCCCATAAATAAAATTATTAAATAGGTAGGCAGTCTTAAGTAGGCAGGCAATTTACCACACATATTATTATGCTTCGCAGTACCTTAGGCAGTCTCGTTTTTCATTCCCGGCCAGTTTATCCTTGACAACCCGAAATAAAACAAAGAATACTAAATCGGTTAAGTTAGGGTCCCTAAGAGGTGCAAGACGGACTGGAAACCGGTTCGACTGGGAGATTCTTTGTTTAGTTACCGCGAAGTCGAGTCGTCGCGAGCGCATCCCGGGGCGGACATCTCGGGCGACCTGAGTGACGCGCACGCTTGTGTTGCAGAGACGAGCGGTCGCGCGCGGATGTGTCTGCGAGGCGCGGGCGCGAGCTGAGGCGGCGATGGCGGCGCGTCGCCTGCTGCTCGCGGCGGCGCTGCTGGCGCTGGCCGCCGGCCCCGCGCCCGCCCGCGCGGCGCGCTTCGGCGACCGGCTGCAGCCGCGCGTGCCCGCCGCGTACGCGCCCCGGCACGCCCAGCCCTCCGCGCACCACTACGCCGACGAAGACTACGACGCGATGTACGAGCAGGCCTACGACGACGACCACAGCCTCTCCGTCGAGGACGACGAGGCGCTGCCCGAGACGGAACCACCGCCGCGCCGGCCCGCGCGCACCGAGGCGCACCGCCTCGAGATGAGCACCGAGTACTTCCCGATACCCGAGCGCACGTCCTCCACGCCGCCGACGCCGACGCCCACGCGCCCGGCGACGTCCTCCCTGCCGCCGCAACAATCTAACACCACGTTCATCACGGTGGCGCCGCCCGCCCCCGGCACCCTGCGACACGAATCGTGGGCTGTGCCGATTCTTGCGCTCGCGTGTGTGACGATGGCCACTCTAGGAGGCTTCGAAGCCTTTATCGTATGGGGCGCGAGACGGAAAGCTCCGAGCCATCGCCATCTTCTCCTCGGCCAGTGCCTCCTGTTCGGATTATTTTTCTGTGCGGCCACCGCTGCGCTGTACGCCACGACACCGACCGTGTTCACGTGCGGCGCCGTGCGGTTCGGAACCGGCGTCGCCTACGTCATCGTCTTCGCCTCGCTGCTGGTCAAATGCGTGTTCCTCCTGAGTTTGAATGGCGGCGTGTACCTACCGGCCGCCTACCAGGGGCTCCTACTGTTCTTCGCCGTCATGATCCAGGTGGCGATCGGCGCCCAGTGGCTCGGAGGCTCGCCCCCGAGAGTGTTGATAACCGGAACGCGCTGCGACGCACCGCTGTCCGACCTCCTCCTGTCCCTGTGCTACGCAGCGTTCCTGATCGCGGTGGTGTGCGGGGTGGCGCTGCGGTCGCGCGGCATCCGCGACAACTACCGCGAGGCGACGCACATCGCGGGCGCGGGCGGCGCCACGGCGGCGGTGTGGGTGTGCTGGGTGGCGGCGGCGCTGGGCGCGCCCGAGCGGCACCGCGACGCGTGCGTGGCGGCCGGGCTGCTGGCCACGTGCGCCGTGGTGTTCGCGCTCATGTTCGCGCCGAAGGGCCGGCGGCTGGCCGCGCTGGGCCGCGACGGCCGCTGGGACGCCGACCGCGAGGAGGGGCTCAGCTCGCTGGGCGCCGGCGGCTCGGGCTACTCGCCGTCGTTCTTCCACTTCAAGCCGGTCAAGTACGGCATGGTGTCCGCCGCGGCGGCCGCGCCGGCGCCGCCCCCCGCGCTCGACCGCAAGGAGCCGCCCGCTCAGCCAGCCGGTTAGTTAAGTATCTACAATGCGCTAATAGTGAGGACTAGCGCTTCCAGCACCGACGTTAATTACAGTTCTGTTCGCAGATCCGTATAGAGCGATGTTCGCGAGCTCACCGCACCTACACTCACGCCTCCCTTGCTCTCCGCCGCATTACACCCTGCACCCTCTAATGCACTACTACAACTATCCACCTTTTCAATACCTGCTGCCGCCAGGTAAATCACAGTTCACTGCTCAATTGCACTAAAAATCATCTTAACTATTTGAATTCTTTTAAATATTAACTTTAATGTCATATATCTAACTGTAGGGGTATATTTACACCAAAATTCAATAATGTAATGTGTGTGAGTACTGGTAGATACTCATTTGTGGTGAATGTGCAGGCGTGATGGTGCGCCCGGAGGAGGGCAGCGTGTACACGAGCGCGGAGCCTACCTTCAGCAGCAACCCCAACGTGTACTTCCAGCGCACGGAGCCCTTGCACGTCGGCATGATGTACTGAGCCCTGACAAGCCAGCGTTCCCCGCGAACAGTGGCATTTGGCAGCGCACCGAGGCGACAACGCTGGGGCCATACAATAACAATCGTAAACGATCGTTCGATGGGCGAATCGCGCGTTTTTGTACCATTAAAAGACCCCGAAAACCGCAGACTTTCTGTCAGACGATAGTTTGGTCGGGCTCATAATCAGTATGAAGATTTATGCAAGTCCGCAGTATACGAAGATTTGATATCGGCTGATCTTTATACTGATTATGAGCCCGACTAAACCATCAGCCGATAGTAAGTCTGTGGTTAGCGGAGTCTCTAATCCTTCCCATTTGTCCCTCCCGTGTTCGTATTAGGTAGATATGTAGGTACCTACAATTAAATTTATGAAGATCGACTTTGGCGAATCCCAGCGTGGCGATTATGGGTATATCCTCAACAAATGGAGAGGGCTATGTCCAGCGGTGGACTGCAATAGGGTGATGATGATGACTTTGGCGAATCCGCAAGAGATCGTTGTTCGTTTTTATGGCACAAAACCACGCGATTCGTCCATCGAACGATCGTATTTTGTTCGTTCTATTGTCATAGTATGGCACCTGCTCAAGCACATACTCGTACATACTGTAATGACTAATCTTGCATCTGATACAGTGTCATGTTTCTCATTGGGCTATGTAATATTAACATATTTAAATAGAGTCATTACACTATGTAACTAAACTAAAATACTCTACAACTAGCTACGAAGTTAGCGCGACAATGCGATCAACAATATCGTGTGAAACGGACGAAGCTATGGACATTGCTGCATATATACCGAAATGACTGGGCTTCTGTAGCCGTATAAAGTATGTTATAATAACACTTCTTAAATATTAGTATAATCTTGAAATCTAGGGAATAGTAGTTCAACCTAGCCTATTAATAGTTATGTAATGAGTCTTAATTATCTACTTTCTAGTCATTGTCATTTACTTATGATTTGAAATGTGGCAATCTTACTAAATCTATATTAGCTAATGATGATGCACCCATTTATGTTAAATACAAGAATAACTACTTTATACAGCAACAGACAAGTGAATACATATTTTAAAAAATACATAGACTTTTAAAGTGAAGTGAAGTGAATCGAAAGCTGTTTGTGATTTAAATTAAACTCAACCCACCCTTAATTCGAAAAACAGCTTGATCGCGACCTTATCATAGATTTAAGTTAAGGACCATAATAATTATAAGTTTTGCCTCTTACTGCAAATTTGTAAATAAAACTGAAGACTGTTGTAAAATATTGTTTCATTTATTTAAATAATGTTATAAAATTAGTCTAACAACAAATTATATCGAAACATGAAGCTAGGCACTTAGCTCCACCATGAGTTCACACAGGCATCACATGCACACATCAGACACTTCACTTGGTTCCCGTGGAGAGCAGGGCCAGGAGTCCGGAGGCAACGGTCAGGGACACAATGTAGTTGCTGTATAAAAACTGTTAAGGAAATAATTTTGGAGAAAAAGTAATTACTAAAATCAATCATTACATACAGGGTAAAGGCACCAGTGGCCAGCCGGGGACCAGTGGTCAGCCTTTTGAGTCGTTTATTGGTCGTAAATATCAGGTATATTCGTTTTAACAAATATCGAGTGTTTAAATAGAAACTCTGATTACTCATTGATCACTACATCACACGACAGACGCGGTGAGGGATCGAGAGGAAAAGAAATACTCGTTCAAATTTGTCGGCAAGAGCAGTAGTGTATGTCCGCCATATTTTTTATTGCACTTGGTGTTCTCCTAAGAAGTACGAAAAACTATTTTAAAAGTATATAACTATTAGTTTTTGTTCACAATTGGTTTATTTAATAGTTTATCTATTAACTGGCATTGTATTTTAACGAAAATATCACCATTTAACTCATAAATTCAGGGGGCTGTTTACTGGGTACCACTTTTTTCCAAAAAATCCAGTGTCCAGCCTCCCGTGGCTGACCACTGGGTTTTTCATAGTTAGAGTAAAAGCCAGTATTCGGCCGCATTTGAAATAACGGATCTATGCGGCTGGCCACTGGATTTAGCGTTTCCAGTACTC
The DNA here is from genome assembly GCA_031163375.1 of Conogethes punctiferalis. Classification (NCBI taxonomy): domain Eukaryota; kingdom Metazoa; phylum Arthropoda; class Insecta; order Lepidoptera; family Crambidae; genus Conogethes; species Conogethes punctiferalis. The sequence continues at coordinate 6,224,979 of CM062091.1, read as the reverse complement.
AGCCATTAACCTTGAGTGTATGAGAAATAAGGTTGAGTTTACAATGTACGTAGGTATTGTTTGAATAGTGGTTTTTTTATGTCTGTTACGCACTTACCCAGGCTTATATGAGTAAAATATATGTTTATTAAATTAATTCAATAGGTATTGACTACACTTACATAATTTTACTTTCTTATTTGTAGCAAAATGCCGAGACTAATACACAGATACCCTACGGAAAAACTCACTTATTTCCATGAAAGCCGTTCGAAACGTAATGTCGGTTAGGGAAGCTAGCAGATCGTTTGGTGTTCCTCGAGTACCTACGAGTTACCTACGAATACCCACGAGTTACCTACGAAGGCCCAAGGAAAATGGGTCCAGACTCGGTTCTTAATAAAGCAAAAGAACTTACCTTGAACTTAACTTACTTATCTTGGATTAAGAACTTAACTTACTTTGGCACTAGTGTGGTTTGTGTGGTTTTTGTGGTTTGGGTGGTACACTGTGTCTAAAAATGCATTTGCATCTGCGTGTTGACGTATACCTACTTCCTCACTAGATTACTAATTAGAAAATGAACATTTAATATAAGTAACGGATTATTTATTGTCATCTCTTGCGAGAGTAGATATTTTGTAATAATTCAAGGCAATTTCGTGTCGTAAAACTAGTACTCTTAAGTAAAATACATAATTATTCGATGAAGATTATTTATAGTTGCTTTTAATATAAATATATGTGATTTTGGTCTCATTTTACTAAATAGTTTTAAAGGCCGAGTACTGGGTACACTAAGGCTGATTATTGGATTTTGACGGCTGACTACTGGAGAAAAGTGCCATTTTTACTTTTCATTTAAATATAACTACAACAAAGAATATTGTTGCTTTTTGTTATGTCTTATTTTGAATCTTTAATAAACGTTTAATCAATCCACGTAATGCGTTTGTTTATCCATCTAAACCTGTAGAAATGCCGACCATTCAAACTTCAAAAAGCCGATTTGAGGCTGGGCACTGGTGCCTTTACCCCATATTGGTTCAAATAAATTTAAAAATAGAGTAAATCTTACCATAAAAAATATTATACTTAAAATTTCATTTCATTTAGGTGGCCTCTTCTTGATAAATTGAAATATTTTTGTTCATGAAAAAGCATGAATCAAATAATCTGTTATTACTTTAGATTGTATTTTACAACCAACATCACATTTATTTTATTTATTGAGAATAAATATTTTAAGTATTCTTCCAGACACAATAGATTTTATTTTTTGAGTCTTGAATTCTGTCATTTTGCTATTGATAGTTTAATTATCCAATGAGGTAAATAATCCATTTGGGTATTTTTACCTTCTAATTAGATCAGACTAGTTAAATGTGATGAAATGGAGCTACAATATGCTAGGCATGATTAAGGTGGCATTCTATTTTTAAGCTATCAATAATGGTGAATACATTAAAAAGCTAATTGTACTGAACTTGAAACCAAAATAAGTTGATAACACTCACCTCTCCAATCAATAGTACCAAACTAAAATATAGGTTCAGTACACCAATGTACTTTATGTAGGTTGGTAGTATTAGATTGTAATTTAAAATTATGTTATGTGGAATTATTATTGTTCATAAAAAGGATACACAGTGGGTGTGAATGAGCGCAGTAGGTAGAAGCTGCTAAGAATCACGATGGTCAGGAACAGGGCATTGTTGTAGAAGATGGAGTAGGTGGTGGCTTCGTAGTCAGCAACCTCATTCTTCTTCCACAGAATCCTGAAATTGTTTAAAAACACAACTTGTAGTGAACAAAATTGTCACTTAACTTTATTTAACCTTCCATAAAACAATGGTTTTGGCCATAGAACTTGGGTTTTAAAAAGATACTGCTTTACAACACTAATTTAACGATTAGCTAATTCAATAAACGTAGAGATAGGGTTTTTAGAACTTAGGAAATCATATAGATCAAAGTGAAAGTAAGTCAATCATCAAATCTGAATTAACTTTTAAGTAATACAACAATAACTCTGTACATATTGTAATACAAAATAAAAAGCACAATACATTATTCAAATTAACAGATTATTCCACAATGATTGAAATAATTGAATCAATCTGCATATCTCTCCTTGATCTGATGAAGTTATTTCTAATAAGAAAATATATCAATGAACAATAATAGAATATAAAAAGGGTACTGACCTCTCATCTTTCTCCTTCCTGCTCATCTTCTTGTCGTCGGCGAGCTTCCTGGCCATCTCGCGAGCCACGGCGTCCTCGCGCCTCACGGCCACACGGTGTTTCAGCTGGAACTTGGTGTTGCGGTACGCGAGCGCCAGGAACCAGGTGCTGGCGGTAGTCACAAGCGCGAACCAAGCCAGGGACGAGCTAATCTCTAGGGCATGTACCCTCCAGAACAACCCTGTAACAGGGCAATTTGACAAGTAAATCGTAAGTTATATACAAAATTATGTATGAAAGTCAATCAATTACACTAAGAGAAATAATTTCAAAGTGTTAGGAAACAACTTTACAGAATACTTACATATGGGAATAGCAGATACGATGAATGCATTTCCGTAGAAAAGTGCAGAGGATTTGGTGGAGACGTTCCTGCTAAAATCTTGTAAAAGCAGCTCCTCCTCCTTCGTGAAAGCTTTGTTCACTTTCCCAGACATTATTATGTTTATAATTCTAAATTTATTCTACGTGGTACACACACTTTAGCGACACCGCGACCAAGAAAAGTGAAATAATCTCGCTCGCTGGCAGAGAAATCGCATACGTCAAATGACATGTAAGCAACGTGTCAAAGTTTGGTGTAAAATGTTACCACACGAAAAAGAAAAATATTTTGGAGGAATAACTAATACCGAGTATACACAAGATGATCTATTATCCAACAACAAAGTGTCCAATGCTGATATCAAACCTAAAAAATAAAACTGTCACTTTCAAATTTACAAAATCGTTGTTTTGAATTTGTGATTGTGTGTGCGATTGTGTTGATGTGAGAGAAATAATAGTTTCTTCACATTTTATGCTTGTTTTAATTCAATAAGTGCAAGCAAGTTGAAAAATGAGTCACTTCGAATTTGCGATACCTCTTCAAAAAGACGAATTGCTCGAATCCCATGCTGGACAGTATCATGTTGAGGATGTGGTACAACCAAGGATACTTCTGTCCAAGCTGCAAGGTAACAATTCATCCTGTACTGGAATCTAATGAGTTTACATTGTGATTTATCTGTTAATAATAGGAAGAAAACCTATTTTAGATGCTGCTCGTGCCTATAATACTGAAGGAGTTGACTACATTTTGGAACACTTCGACACTTACTTTTCCATATTAGTTCATGGGAATAAGCTAGAATGGAATGTTATTAATAAAGGTAAACTATTTGACATCCTAATATAAAGTTACTATGAACAAATCGTCAACCCGCCTGCCCAGCGAGGCGATTATGGGTATATCCTCCAGATGTTCGTCCTAAATGCTGAACGACTGGAGAGGCCTGTGTCCAGCAGTGGACTGCAATAGGCTGATGATGATGAACGAATAGGCCTCTCCCAGTGTTTGATTGATCCTGGGCTTCATTGGTGGTCCAGCAGTGGACTGATATAAATTGATGATAATGAAAAACAAGTAAAAGTCTTAAATGGTAGCATGCATACACTTCTGTAACTATTTATATTTATAACTGTACTATACTATGTTTACAAATTTGAACTACTAACTAAAAACTAATGCATTTACAGGTTTTGATCATATTGTCAGAGCTGTGAAAAATCTATGTAACCATCTGGAGCTTGTATTTCAAGATAAAGAAATAGATCCAGATGTCCGTGTCAAAAATTTGAACATAGTAAAAATGATCATGTACCTGTTCTCGCAAATAATGAAGACAAAAGATACAAAATTAGCTGCAGATGTAAGTACAGAAAAATATTTTCACTACATACCTACTACACTTGTAGTTAAATTATACAAAATACAGTTTCATAAAGTACTCAAAAATACTGCCTGGTCAAATCTTTTTATTGATAATAAAATTTACAGTAGGAGAACTCGCGATACACGATCAGTGACTCGAAATTTAGAGAACTTTTCTGTTTTTGTGGGCACTGTTTTGATAGTAAAACAATGTGTGTGACTATAATTATCGTGTTTTCTGTATTAATCATTGTTGTAATCTTTTTGAGCGAAAATATATATCTTGAACCTTAAAAACGGAAAAAGAAAACAGATAAATACAAAAGTTCACTTATTTTTTTATTTTTACACTTTTTATAGAACTCTACGAAGCTAACTCTAGGGAAGAAAGGAAAAAAAGCAACAGATGATGAGGAGTTTTGTGGGTGGACAGAGTCTGACAAGCAGGCTGCATTGGTGACCCTGCACTTAGTGCTGCAGCAGCCGCTACCGCGTCTCTGGGACCCACCCTTGGCAGAAGATAATTTTGTGTCGTAAGTTGATGTACATTATTGAAAAAAACATCTTTCTGTAAATACATGTATGAATGTACAAGTAATACATACACATTTCATTCTATTTTCCTACTTGCACTATAACATTGAGACCTGATGAAATGAAGGGATACAAGTCAGCATTTTTGAAAAAAATTTACATAAAACATACATTTCAAATATAAAACACTAGCTGTGCTCGCGACTTCGTCCACGTGGAATAGTTATTTTTTCCCCATTTTTTTTTTACATTTTCCACTATTTCTTGGCTCCTTATAGTTGCAGCGTGATGTTATATACCTTAAAGCCTTCCTCGATAAATGGTCTATTCAACACAAAAAGAATTTTTCAATTCGGACCAGTAGTTCCTGAGATTAGCGCGTTCAAACAAACTCTTCAGCTTTATAATATTAGTTAAGATAAAGCCTCATGTTGCCAAATGCAGGGCTTGCATGAAATGAATGTTTTAATAAAAGTAAACTCTCATTTTCAGAATGGTAGCTGAGCCTTGTTACAAAGCATTAGAAGAGCAAATTATAAAGAACAAGGCAGTCAGGGAAACTGTTTTCCAAGTTTTGGGTGTCTTGATAAAGAAATATAATCATGGAACATCTTGCCTCATAAAGTTAGCTCAGGTAAATTTTTATTTCTTTTTCATTGTATTTTGCAGGACTGATATTTTTTTATGGTGTTCCTTTTTTAATTTGCTTCTTGATATTACAGATTTTGCAAATGATGGAGCATGCAGTGCTCCCAATATGTGCAGGGGTAGTGCAGCTTCACAAAGAATTTGGACTAGGCACGTTTGGACCTCAAATGGTAACTAGAAATATCTGCTTCAATTTCTTATTTCAGGGTCTTTACCCAAGGGGAGATAGATAGATACTCTTTATTGCACCAGGATAAAACATGTATGTATAGGTAAAATGTGTCTTACAGATACAATATAGTAGTACAATATAGGTGGTCTTATCGCCGAAAGCGATCTCTTCCAGACAACCTTCAGGTAGAGGTTTGGTATTACAAAATGCCATGGTCCTCCAACTCGACCCTGTCATTGATTTCGTCACATAACAACCTATGTTTTCTAAGTTTACATCCATTAACACACAAAAGGGAATATACATTATACATGGCCTTTTTAATGGAATTATTGATTTTTTTACCTTCCACATGCACATAAATCAAACTAATTTTGAAACATATTTTCTATTACACAAGGTTCGAGAAATAGCCGAGGCTCTAGCATCTACGGATGATGAGAATGCGGGTGCGGGCACTGAGCAGGGCGCCGCTCGTAACTGCGGCACGTTCCTGGTGGAACTGACGAAGGAACTGCCAAAGGAGATGACTGGGGCCATAGCTACCATTCAGCCATATTTGGAAAGTGATGAGGTATATTTTTTGACATTTCTATTCATTATTATTGAAAACTATAACTATACTGTGTACATGTAAACTGCATATAATATGTGTGATTGAAGCACTCTTAAGTCTCTCTTTCTCCTCGCGTCGTACTCCTCAATACTGAGGGTTGTGATCCCCCACCGAGTCACCTTGTCCCTGACATTATTGCGCCATGTTTTGCGGTCTGCTATCTGATATGGAATGAATGGTAATTCAATCTCTCTTCTTTCTCTGTTAAGTAAGCTATTTAAAGTTCTTAATTACTTATTAAGGAATTCACTTTTTATTTTTATTTTTTGTCAAATTTTTATTATTGTCTTCCACTGTTTTTAAAATTTTAATGACATATGTTTTGCTAGTCGTACACTCTCCGCATCAGCGTGCTGGGCATGATGTGCGAGGCGCTGAGCGTGGAGCTGCGCGGCGAGGGCCTGGCGGACGTACAGCGCGCGCAGCGGGACGACTTCCTCGACGACCTGTACGAGCACATGCACGACCTCTCCGCCTACGTGCGCCACAAGGTACGTAGCTGTGAAACAGTTGCACGACGTGCGAGGCGCTGGCGGATGGTTAGCGCGTGCAGCCGGACGACTTCCTCGACGACCTGTACGAGCACATGCACGACCTCTCCGCCTACGTGCGCCACAAGGTACGTAGCTGTGAAACAGTTGCACGACGTGCGAGGCGCTGGCGGATGGTTAGCGCGTGCAGCCGGACGACTTCCTCGACGACCTGTACGAGCACATGCACGACCTCTCCGCCTACGTGCGCCACAAGGTACGTAGCTGTGAAACAGTTGCACGACGTGCGAGGCGCTGGCGGATGGTTAGCGCGTGCAGCGGGACGACTTCCTCGACGACCTGTACGAGTACATGCACGACCTCTCCGCCTACGTGCGCCACAAGGTACGTAGCTGTGAAACAGTTGCACGACGTGCGAGGCGCTGGCGGATGGTTAGCGCGTGCAGCGGGACGACTTCCTCGACGACCTGTACGAGCACATGCACGACCTCTCCGCCTACGTGCGCCACAAGGTACGTAGCTGTGAAACAGTTGCACGACGTGCGAGGCGCTGGCGGATGGTTAGCGCGTGCAGCGGGACGACTTCCTCGACGACCTGTACGAGCACATGCACGACCTCTCCGCCTACGTGCGCCACAAGGTACGTAGCTGTGAAACAGTTGCACGACGTGCGAGGCGCTGGCGGATGGTTAGCGCGTGCAGCCGGACGACTTCCTCGATGACCTGTACGAGCACATGCACGACCTCTCCGCCTACGTGCGCCACAAGGCACGTAGCTGTGAAACAGTTGCACGACGTGCGAGGCGCTGGCGGATGGTTAGCGCGTGCAGCCGGACGACTTCCTCGACGACCTGTACGAGCACATGCACGACCTCTCCGCCTATGTGTGCCACAAGGTAGGTACCTAGCTGCTTGAGCGGGGCGCATGACGTGCGAGGCGCTGGCGGTTGTCCAGCGAGCGCAGCAGGACGACTTCCTCGATGACCTGTACGAGCACATGCACGACCTCTCCGCTTACGTGCGCCACAAGGTACGTAGCTGTGTGAGCGAGTCGCGTGACGTGCGAGGCGAAGCTGTATTAGTGAATTATATAGATCTCTTTCACCTCTGGAATGGTTTATGGTCACAGCGGTACCGTAGGGTTCAAAGTATATTCATTTTATCCTCTAGATCTTATACATGATCTTATCAGATGTAATACATGCAAGTACTAGGGCGAGAAAGAGAGCGGCCGAGCGTCTCGAGTATTCCCCCGCGTGAGTGCGACCGTCTCGATCTTTTTCTCGGTCTATTATTTGAAGTTATAGAAAATCTCAGCTGAGCAGGTTAACTTAAAAGCTGCTTTCACATTGAAGACTCATCAGTGAGATGGCATCACTAGATGCCTTCACATTATAAAATCACATATAATATGTGATGTAAAAACGTTTTTTTATACAAGTAATAATTTCCATTGTAGGTCCTCCAGTTCTGGTGCAGATTACAACGTGAGAACTGTGTGCCTGTAACCAGGCAGCGTGTGGTGATGGAGCGAGCTACCGGCCGCCTGCGGGACAAAGCTGCTCTCGTCAGAAAAGCTGCTATACAGCTGCTCAAGGTATTTGAACCTCTTTTATGTCTAGATTAATGTTTCCACATTTTGGCTAGAAGAATAAATACTATTTTTCCTTAGAGTCTCCTTCCTGCTTCTATAAAAGCTTATGTTGGAGTCTTACCTCTTTCTAACATCATGGTCCATCCAGTATAGGGAGCGTTCACATCAATGGTGCTGCCAACTGGTGTCATAAATTTTAATGTTTTACCCTAGTTTAGTAGTGCTGCCACCTATAGCTTGTGCACGGTCCCTATTGTCTATAGGAGGATATTTTCCGCCTTCAGATATCTTATTCTCTTTTTTTTTTTAGTTAAATTATTTCAGATCCGCCAGTCACTTTGTCATTTTTACATTGACGCGACTCCTTGCGTTTTTCAAATGTTGGGCATAGGTCTATTTGAAATCTTGCACATATCATAATTGTTTTTTGCCTTTCTAGGTGTTCTTGGAATGTAACCCATTTTCTGCGCAGCTAAAATTGGAATTGCTTGAGGAACAATTAGAAACCGAACAAAAAATACTAGACGATCTACAAAAGAAACTTAACCCCGGACCGGATCCAGAATTAGTTAAAAAATGGGAAAAGATAGAAAAAGATGTTGTCTCTTCTATAAATAAGAATATGGATGTGTTGACACAAGACGAACCTGAGCTATCTCAAGCGTCTCTAGAGAATCTTTACGAAGCCATTCGCAGACACCTTCGTGAGAAAGATTATTACAAAGCCTATTTGATTGTGAAGCATACAGAGAGACAATACCCTGATGCGAAACTTTTGAGATGTGATATGGAAAAAAGTGATCAGGTAAAAAAGACAATATTTTTTGTAATAATGGGCATTGTCCACTTTATTAAAATGTTAATAAAAAGAAAACACAAATTTAAAAAAAAACTTTTATTAATTTACGAAACGAACTTATATTAATGGTTATTAATATTCTATGATATTTCATTTTAGGTTGACTATTTCGTATCACTACTTCGAAATATTTACATAATACCTGATAGAAGGCAGTCGATATCGCTTACACAGCAATGCGAGAACGAGCTCGCTTTGTACAAAAGGTTTGAAGAGAAGGAAAACATAGTGGCGTTCTTGCAAGAGTCTGTACACTTCAGTCGTATGGTTAGCGAAGCTGTGCCGCTAATCAACTCTCTGCTAATGTCGAAACAAGCGGGCGATGTCAGTGAAGCGATAGATTTCTTCACCAGCGCTCACCAGTTCAATATAGAATCGGCTAAAGTCGGCGTCGCTAATATGTTGCTGCTTGTTTGGTCTCCAGATCAGGTATGATTAAGTATTCAGTGTTTTGTTAAACGCCTACATGTATCCATTATGCCTCGAGGCAATTTTAAAATTCCAACTAAACAATAAAGACAAGACTCACGAACCAAGGGTCGTGAGTTCGATCCCCACCCGGGAAAAACATTCATGTGATGCAATTTTCTATTTTGTTCCGTGTCTGAGTGTTAATATTTAAGTATATATTTTAGGTATGTTGTAGCAACTTATTTTGAGATCGGAGTAATGTATGTGATGTTGTCTGATATATTTTTTATTTTATTTTTTTTTATTGTAGGACAAGCGAGAAGCGGTCGAGCGCGCGTACCGCGAGATGTACCTAGAGTGCGATACTAAGGCCGAGCGTGCACGCGCGTTCAGCATCGCCAAGCGGCTGGGCGAGCTGGTCGCGCACGTGGACCGCGGCAGCGCGCTGGCCCTCGAGCACCTGGTGGGCCAGTGGGTCGAGAAGGGGGACATCACGCCCGCCGTCATACAGGTACGAGCAGTTAGGCTTCATCGCACTAGCGCTACTGAGCAGCATCGCCAAGCGGCTGGGCGAGCTGGTCGCGCACGTGGACCGCGGCAGCGCGCTGGCCCTCGAGCACCTGGTGGGCCAGTGGGTCGAGAAGGGGGACATCACGCCCGCCGTCATACAGGTACGAGCAGTTAGGCTTCATCGCACTAGCGCTACTGAGCAGCATCGCCAAGCGGCTGGGCGAGCTGGTCGCGCACGTGGACCGCGGCAGCGCGCTGGCTCTCGAGCACCTGGTGGGCCAGTGGGTCGAGAAGGGGGACATCACGCCCGCCGTCATTCAGGTACGAGCAGTTAGGCTTCATCACACTAGCGCTACTGAGCAACATCGCCAAGCGGCTGGGCGAGCTGGTCGCGCACGTGGACCGCGGCAGCGCGCTGGCTCTCGAGCACCTGGTGGGCCAGTGGGTCGAGAAGGGGGACATCACGCCCGCCGTCATTCAGGTACGAGCAGTTAGGCTTCATCACACTAGCGCTACTGAGCAACATCGCCAAGCGGCTGGGCGAGCTGGTCGCGCACGTGGACCGCGACAGCGCGCTGGCTCTCGAGCACCTGGTGGGCCAGTGGGTCGAGAAGGGGGACATCACGCCCGCCGTCATTCAGGTACGAGCAGTTAGGCTTCATCACACTAGCGCTACTGAGCAACATCGCCAAGCGGCTGGGCGAGCTGGTCGCGCACGTGGACCGCGACAGCGCGCTGGCCCTCGAGCACCTGGTGGGCCAGTGGGTCGAGAAGGGGGACATCACGCCCGCCGTCATACAGGTACGAGCAGTTAGCCTTCACACTAGCGCTACTGAGCAGCATCGCCAAGCGGCTGGGCGAGCTGGTAATACCAGTTTCCTGATATTCCCTCGGTCATCTTCTACAACACTCACCCGTGCGGTATTTGGATTTAAAATAGGACCACCCTATCTTATCCTGTGGGTATCGTAGAAGAGGACTAAGGGGATATCAGGGAACGGGCAATGTTTACCTAGGTACATTTAAATTCTACTGCGGTCACCAATCTGCCAAGCGTGGTGACTAAGGTAAATCCCCCCAAATAACAATTTTATTGTTGTTGGGGGGATGCTCATGTCCAGCAGTAGACTTTGTGCTGATGATGAACTTGCTACTTTTTTTTCAGGTTTTCTGGGAAATGTTTCTAAAGAAAATCGACGGGACCACAGACATGGACAGCTACGCAGCCCTCTCGGTGCTCGTGATGATCGCCAAAGCGAAGCCGTCTGTAGCTCTCGCTAACCTGGAAGTGATCCAATCGCACGGCCTCACTGCCGACTACAACTCGCGCACCTTGAGTATACAGCTACTGCTCTCTATAGCCAAGAAAAACCAACGATACCCCGCAGATCACCCAATCTTCACATCCGTCTTCGACAGCCTTATGGACACATATACAAAGCTCAACAAATTCGTCTCTCTCGCTGCCAACACCGTCGATCTGATATACGCAGTATGCGACACACCGGAAATAATTTGCGCCAAAATATTAGCGGAAATGTACAAAAGAATCGAAGAAAACATGGTCAAAGATGCGGAGAATGAGGAGGAAGCCACGTTCCCGACGGAGCTGGTCACCCGATTTGTCTTCACTTTAGGACATATTGCGTTGCAGCAACTGATTTATCTCGATATTAGCGTGTACAGTGAACTTCGGAGGCGAAATCAGGTAATATAAGATTTTAAAGTTTCCCATTCAATCACAATTGAGGCTCCTCACACACGGCGACTATTTGTAGCGATGCTGTCGCTCGTATCATCGATATAGACGCGAAGCTGTCGCTAGATGAGTCCCTCGCCCACGGGACCAGATTAAGTCGCGATGCGAACGCGATTGGATGCATCCAATGCCGGTTCCTATTCACGCGCCGCGCCACACACACTCCCTCCGCCCTTCGTCCTCTCTGGCGATGTCATCAGACGCGGTCGCCCGTTTGTATCGATACAATCGCGATGCAGTAGCGCGTTGCAAATGCGACTAACACGTGTTATGAGAGATGCTGTCATCGCTACAAAAAGTCGCCGTGGGCGAGTGGGCGATTGTAATCGAACAAAAGTGTACTGTTTATGAAGTTTCGGCTTAGTTGTGATTACCATGGTCACAAGTAGACTAGAAGGCCGCGGGGTCGTCTGGCTGGGCGGGTCTTGTAGATCTTTTGCTACTCTCAATGTTATTGTCACTTAATTTATTTTACAACACAGACGAAGCATCAATCTGTAAGTATGTGTGTTTTACCTTGATTTGAATGTGGATATTCTCTGTATACAATCAACCTACATGTGGCTTTTGAAAACAGGTTCGCGAGGATCGCAAAGTGGAGGAAAAGCGCAAGAAAAAGGCAGGGGCCTTCGCAACGCCCGCTCGCCGTGGACGGATAGACGATCTGCGTCGGCAAACGCTGATGAATGTCAGCAATGCCAGCGCGTCGTCGCGGGGACAGCGGGCCAATAGCGTGGCGTCGAACAAGGGGCCTTCGGTAAGGAGAATAAAGTAGAAAATACCTTTATCCATACACTTAAAACAAGTAGAGATTGTCAAAAATAAGATGACGCGCCCCTTCTCCATTTATTACTTTCCTTTTCTTTATTACTTTATTTACATATGTGAGTGCAAATATTAACACCAGCCCTTCATCTGTGTGGGACCGATTATTTGGTGAACTATGGTTTGTATGTCCACATAACGGCCGACTAGTCGACTGATGAATCTGACAACGCTTGCTCTATGTAGCAGCGCCGTCACATTGTATGAAACAAGACAACTCTTCCTGTCACGAGTTCACGATAAACTAAACTAGTTAGACAACAAATCCGAGAATTGCGCTGTTCCTATATTTGTATTTAACCGTCAACTGAAAGACCAATCATAATTGCATTGTTTATGTATATTGCGTCCAAATTTGAAATTTGCTTGTGCGCGTAAAAGCGGTGGTGGGACGGGTTATTTTAGACTAGACGATCTATACCTACTTACAAACAGTCATGTAAAAATATAAAATTAAATGTTTTTACCACTGGTTCGGAAAGTGCATTCTACCTAGATGAAACGACAAGAAATTTCTTTTCTTAACTAAAGATTTCATGTACGAGTATGTATGAAGATTTTTACGAAAGATTACGAACAACAACCTTTTTTTGATGCGATCTTTCGTGTTGTGTTTTTTTTTTTCATGTAAATAACTTCTGATACAAAGTAAATATTTATCATTTTGTGTCAAACAATAGGTTAACACAACTATGACAGAAGAGGAGACCGGTTTAGAAGGCGCCGTGGCCGACGACGCGGATGCGGAGTACGTGCGCGGCGTGTGCGAGCGAGACATCGTCGGCGCGGGGACGGCCCTGGCGCGCTACTCGCCTCTGCTGCGCTGGCTGCTCGCCAACCCCGCGCGCTGCCCGCCCGCGCTACAGGCTGCCGCCGCGCTCACCTACACCAGGTGAGCACCGCACGTACCAAGTGACGACTGACCACCAGCGCTACTCGCCGCTGCTGCGCTGGCTGCTCACCAACCCCGCGCGCTGCCCGCCCGCGCTACAGGCTGCCGCCGCGCTCACCTACACCAGGTGAGCACCGCACGTACCAAGTGACGACTGACCACCAGCGCTACTCGCCGCTGCTGCGCTGGCTGCTCGCCAACCCCGCGCGCTGCCCGCCCGCGCTACAGGCTGCCGCCGCGCTCACCTACACCAGGTGAGCACCGCACGTACCAAGTGACGACTGACCACCAGCGCTACTCGCCGCTGCTGCGCTGGCTGCTCACCAACCCCGCGCGCTGCCCGCCCGCGCTACAGGCTGCCGCCGCGCTCACCTACACCAGGTGAGCACCGCACGTACCAAGTGACGACTGACCACCAGCGCTACTCGCCGCTGCTGCGCTGGCTGCTCACCAACCCCGCGCGCTGTCCGCCCGCGCTACAGGCCGCCGCCGCGCTCACCTACACCAGGTGAGCACCGCCCCAAACGTACCAAGTGACGACTGAACACCAGCGCTACTCGCCGCTGCTGCGCTGGCTGCTCGCCAACCTATATACTAAGTGAGAAGCGCCCCCTAGCACTACACACCGAGAGGACCGCCCATCAGCGCGGTGCGGCCCGCCCACTAGCGCAACACACCTGGCGAGGACCACCCACCGGCGCTACAGTGATTTCGATGATTTTGGTTCAAAAAGGAAACACCATCATCATCAGCCTGCAAACATCATCATCATCAGCTATCAATCCGCTGCTGAACAAAGGCCTCTCTCAATGTTCGCCACTTTGATCGATCCTGAGCTTCAAACGTCAACGTACAATGACAATAATCATTTGGGAGATTTGACATAGTCACCAGACTACCGTTACTTAAGAGAGGTAGGGCATAGCGAATCTTCGCTCGAATTGAGCCGCCCGTCCGGGGAAGGACCTCCACCCTATAGAATAAAAATAATAAAATAATCTTAAAATAAAATAATCTTTATTCAGTTAAAAGGCTGTTTTGACAAATTTGTTGTTGACTTCCTCTAGTAAGTGCCAAGGCACCTGTGTCAGAGGGAGCCACTCTTCCCTAGCTTATAAGTCCTATCTAAATACCTTTTGTGCATATAACTAATTTACATATCTATATATATATAATTAACTATTACATTTTACAAAAATAATGAAATGAAGGTATAGCCTGGTTTAGGAAATAATTCAAGTGTGTGTTTGCGTGCAAGTGTGTGTGTGTGTAGGTATGTATGTGTGTGTTTGTGTGTGTGTGTGTGTGTGTGCATGTGTGTGTGTGTATGTCTCTGTGTGTGGTGTGTGGGTGTAAATAATATGGAATTAACGTGGAAAATTATTATACTTTCTATTTATTTATCTAATAAGAATCATTTCAGTTTCGTTATAATCAAGACATTTTAGCCATTTTGTAAGTTCTAATTTACACTCTCTTTGTGACATAGGGTATATCTTTAGTGATTCATTTATATTATTATACATTCGTACCGAGAGGTGTGAGAGTTGATGTCTAGCAAATTTAGTGTGTACAGATGGTACTGGAGCTACAATAACGTTTCTTCTTTTAACTTTCATATCCGGGTGATATCCTAGTGACTTGTGTTTCTTTAGAACTGTATGTAATACATACAGCTTTCGAACAGTAAGTAAATCTGCAGATGAGTACAGCGTATCAGTAGGAAATCTCCTTTTTTTAAAATACATCACTTTTAATAATGCTCTTTGTGCACGCTCTACCTCAATGAATTTTGTTTTAAGAGCTCCACCCCATACAGGGATAGAATAAATCGCAATCGATTGAGCCAGTGCCACGTATATTTCATTTAGTAGTTTTTTATCAGCTATATATCTTAGTCCTTTAAAAATCCAAATCAGTTTTCGTAACCTACTAGAGACTAAGTCAATGTGTGAGTGCCAGTTCAGTCTTTGATCTACCATTACTCCAAGATACTTTACTGTTTTGACTTTCATAATGGAGGGACAGCCACAATCCTGACTCAGAAGATGGTTACAGTTGTGAATTTTAACATCATATGGAGCATCGGGTTGATATCTGTCCTGAATTGAGAAACATATAAAGTTCGTTTTAGAGGTGTTAAGTGTCAGTAGGTTGTTATTTAGCCATACAGAAATTTTTGCTAGTACATGTTCAGCTTGACTCTTGACACAGCTCCAACTGTCACCAGAAAAGACCACGGCAGTATCATCAGCGTAAGAGATAATTTTAGTATTTTAGTAATAATAATATATAGAATACCGCAGTCAAATGACCTCTGGGTCGTGTTTCTGCCGGTGAGTAGGGTTTCCGGAGCTCGTGGGGGGTTAGGGTTGGGCCGGCATGGCGGTGGCAACTGACAGGTAACTGACCAGTTACTTGCCCGTTGTCACAGCAACTTGGGCTTCTCTTTCGCTTTCCATCAGGTGTAGGGAAGCCATTATGTCGAGCCACTATAAAAAAAAAAAGTTGTATTGTATCTACGACGGATGAAACGACGATGAAACGGGGTGGTATTCTAAATCCGGAACCACACGGATAAAGTCTTGTTATTCCTCAGGTTCATGCTGGTATCGAGCGCGATGTGCGAGGAAGGTCTGCAGCTGATGGTTACGGTCCTGAAGCGGTCTAAGAACGTCTCGCTCAGGACCAACCTGACCATCGCATTCGCCGACCTCACGCTTCGGTTCCCCAATCTTACACAGCCGTGGACACATCATATTTATCACATGTATGTTTTTTTACACATATTTACTAGGATAGACTTACATATTTTATACAGCCCAAATATATAAATGCGCCAGACAGTTTCACATAGATAGTGGTGACAGGTGGCGTCACTCAATCGGAACAGTTTCTTGAAAAAATATCTAATGTCTTTCACTGTATTATAATATTAGCTGCGCACCGCGGTGTTACCTGCGGTTTCTCGTTGCAATTTTTCTCGCCGTAAAAAACATCGTTGAACTTCATCGAACATTTTAAAAAAAGAATTGGCCTAATTTGTTCAGACGTTATTGAATTATGCACTTACCTTACCAATACACTTAGCGATTCATTTTTTACGAGTAATATAGATGTATTGGTTGACTGACATTTAAGTCAAAAGCCTAACCCAATTCCAATGACTTAGAAAGTTTAAATTCGGTATCCATTTATGTTTCCCCAACCAGCCTAAGCGACGAAGAGTTAGAAGTTCGCCAGTGCGCAGTGAAGATGCTCTCGTTCCTCGTGCTCCACGAGATGGTCCGCGTGAAGGGCCAGATCGCGGACATGGCGCTGTGCTGCGCGGACCGCGACCCGCGCGTGGCCAGCATGACGCGGCTGTTCTTCAAGCAGCTGTCGCAGAAGGGCAACGCGCTCTACAACGTCATGCCGGACATAATATCCCGACTAAGCGACCCGGAGTTGAACGTGCCTGAGGAGCAGTATAGGGTTATTATGAAGTAAGTTAACCTTCTTATTATGTAGATAGAGATTTGATGTATGATTCGCAGTTCCACTACTTGACCAACATTTTCAAGATTTGTGGGAGCACTACTGTAGCGGCTAGAGCAGGTGTCTCAATAAGATGCCTGGTCACTAATTTTGTGGAATCAAACAACAGATGATGGAAAGCTACAAAACACTAATATTATGAACACCTCGGTAACAATGATCTAATTTTCCACACTAGTAACTCACTACTCAATTAATGATAATAGACACCCAAGCACCTAATACTCAATTCATCACACACTCTTCATCCAGGTACATAACCTCGCTGATCCAAAAGGACCGTCAAATGGAAGCCCTAATCGAGAAGCTCTGCCAACGGTTCAAGCTGTCCACGGAGGAGCGGCAGTGGCGCGACCTGGCGTACTGCCTGTCGCTGTTCACGTACAACGAGCGCTCGCTGCGCAAGCTCATCGAGAACCTGGACTGCTTCAAAGACAAGCTGCACTGCCCCGGGGTGATGGACTCGTTCACTACGCTCATGAATAACACTTCGAAGATGGCTCGGAATGAGATCAAGGTACTTCATAACTTTTGTAAAAGAGAAAGAAAAGTTGCTTATTTAGTTACATACATTTTAGACTCTTAGGGTCAATTTATACTAGCGCAGAGACGAAGCGCATCGAAGCGTCTATCCGGAACTTACTTAACAAATTCAACCTTAAATCCACACAAATCCAATAAGAACCAACCCGCGTTAGTAGCGCGCAGACTCGCGAAATACGTCTCTTTAAAATCTCAGAAGCAATGTTTGCACTAGTGTAAATTGACGTAAGGCTATGGTTTCACGGAGGCGCGTAGGCGTATCGGAGCAGAGCAGAGATGACTGTGTTGCGATTTATCAATGGCTTGGAACCGCAGCCTTATTCTTGCACAATTAATACTAACTTACTCGAAAAAATGTCACAAAAACGTATTTATACTCAGTACATATCATGCCTGACGCCGTGACTCTGTCGCCCTTTCTTAAGAATCTCGAATATCTCACTAGAGGTAATGTTTATTCACACTGTTACACACCTAGTTTAGTTTTACACCCAGGTTTACATTAGGTTGTAAGATAACTTCTATTTTTTACTTCTGTTATATTACTTTCAGGGAAGGTCTCAACAATAAACTTTTGTAAAACTTAGTTAACGGAACTCATTATGTAACTTTTATTCCTAAATAATATCACATATAACATCCCGTTGCAGACATTAGTCACGGAACTCGGAGATAAGATAGAGGAATGCTTCGCCGTGCGCGCCACTGAGGAGGGGGAGGAGGCCGACGGCGGGGGGGAGCGCGGCCGAGACGCGGCGCACGCGCACCACGCGCCGCCCACGCCGCGCCGCCGCGCCGCGCCCCGCCGCGCGCGCCGCTCCGACGATAGCCCGGATGAGGTGAACACACACATACACACACACACACTCTCGCACGCACTCACACAACTTAGAATACTATTAACAATAGGCTTGTTGCCGTAAAAAAAGACTAAAGATTACAAAGATATAGCGCGTTAAAGTTGCGCGTGACGTGTGACGCCGTGCGACAAAATGCCGCACGGCGTGACATCAACCACCCCCACTCCTAAATTTTGATGCTGGCGGAGTCCAGGGAGGAGTGGAAGTTGCTCCACCGACAAGAGTAAAGCTCTTAAATTTAGTAGTAGTGTATCTTTGTTATTTTTTATTTAAATGAAAAAGGGAAAAATATTTGTCCAATATATTTTTATAATCAAAAATACGGACTAAATATAATGTAAGTATTTTGACCTTGGAAACATCCCTATTGACTAGCTCGATGGCTCATTTGGTAATGACCTCTGCCTCCTGAGCCAAGTGTGGCATGGCAGTGTGGCATGTCTTGGGTTATTTATTTTAACTTCCCCCTCCATAATCATTATCATCAGCCTGTCACAGGCCACTGCTAGACATAGGCCTCTCCAACTGGAGATCCCAGATCCCTCCATTTGTTTGCCACATTGGGCAAACATACAGACTTTACCCATCATCGCCACCCTGGGCAGGCGATTTGGCGATCGCAGCGCGTAGCTCCTCGCTCCGGTGACGCTGCTGCCCGTCATCAGTCTGTGACATTTAGGTACGCCTTCAATCGGCGTGTTGCCAGAGCCTCGTTTGTTAATTCAGCAGGATGCACAACGGGCAGGTGACAGTAACTGTCAGATTAAATTGTTTGTGTGGTCATCTGCACAAGCAGAGCTACAGACAAGAGGACTTTAGATAAGGGTGTCACCCCAGTAAAATTTTAGTGTTTATTTTTATGTCGATATTACGGATAGCAACTAAATCTCCCTATATTTTTGTTTCATTGTCTTACTTATTGTCTACAGTCTTCGGGCTTCTTTACTCCATGCCTTGTTCTGGTAGACTCTGGAGGTTCATTTATTCATGTTAATTACAGAATGAACCGCCAAACCATGTGGACACACCTCAGTCAGTGAGGAAATCAAGTCGTAAGGTGACACGAACAAAGAAAGTGGTCGCAAATGACTCTGATGAATCAGGTAAGTCATCAAATTAATGAAAAGTTATTTTCAGTCAGTCCGGATCTTTTACAATGTTTTAATACTAACTCAAATTCATACTGTAATTTAATGCTTTATAAAACATTTCAGATGAAGATGATGTTCAAGAAAAAGAAGACGAAGATGTTTTCAAGAAGCCGCCCGCGCGTAAAACTACGCGCAGAAGAAAGTGATGTCAATATTTTGCGTTATTAATTGTATTTTGGTTTTAAAATTATAGTATATTTAAGAATATGGCAGTTGTTTGCAATACTTTACTCCTACTTTCTTTCTTGTTCATTTTCAACCTATGCCCCAATGCTGGGCAAAGGTCTCCCAAAAATGTATCCTACGCTTAATGCTGCAGTTTCACTGAAACGGAGCGAAGAAGAGCTTTTCCGAAATTCACCAATCATAATCGTTATCGTATCTAATCGAGCTGATTAGTAATACTTCGTATGCAATTAATTAGATGATGCGTTGCCGAATACGATATGTGTGCTGTGGTGTTGTGACCTTACACGGTTTCGGAAAATAATATCGACGTTTATTAGTCTCGGAAGTCGATACAGACCGGTGACTTATGTATTATGTTAAGCTCGCAGCCTGCTCTATGAAAATCTGCCTCAGATGAGCTTAAAAGTGCAATAATCTGGTGCCTTTGTAGAAAAAAAAAACATTTTGACAGTTCGTATGACACATTACATTTATGACAGCACCCTGCCTGCCTACTGTCATACTGCTGTGCTGTGCCTGCCTGCAAAAAAGTAAACAAACTGATGAACTTAGAAGTTATTAGTATTTTATTTAGTATTTTAAATTTAATGCCTAAATTAAGCTTGGCAATGATTTCGACGCATTTTAAATGTCGCGGGGGTACATATCCACGGTCCACTGTTGAAAGATTTCCTGTGCCTGATGATAAAGTTAGTTGGTCCACTGAGTTCAAAGAATATAATCCAAGAAACTTTACATCGCCTTCAATAAATGGACAACCATGGGCTGATCCGGATATTGGTAAGAAACGAAATCGTAATCGGAGCAATGTAAAAAAAATTGTTTTGACAGTAACGAAATTGCTTTCTTTCTATGCTGTACATAAACATTTGACTAATTTATAATCTAAATTCCAGGAGATGCCAACTTCAAACCCAACTGGAATACGATTGATGGGAAAACTAATAGAGAAAGTCACATGGGTGCTTATGAGATAGTTGATAAATGTCCGAGAAATCCAATAGGGCGCACTGGCATTGTGGGCCGTGGGGTGCTAGGCCGGTGGGGCCCTAACCATGCTGCAGATCCAGTTGTCACTCGATGGAAAAGACTTGGAGATGGAAAACTCGAAACTAACACAAATAGTAATGAGTATGTGTACCTTTCACAATATTTAGCAATCCGTTTTGTTACTACTTTATTGTCTTTTAACTCGTTGAATGATTCTTGAATACCTGGGTGAGTTCATCACAATATATCCCACTCTTATGCCCACCCAAGTGTTCAAACATCATTCAACGGGTTAAAATAAAGATCTTAAACTTCTATCTAACACATTTAGGTCTGTACACTGAAATTATTACAAAGATTGTATAGAAAATAATGTTGAATGCTATGTAAAATGTCATGTAAAGTTCTAATGTATCATAGTTAAGTGATGTGAAAAATTATTTGATGATGAAGTACTCAATTAGCTGTTCTACTTCTACTAATATGTATGTACTTTCTTTTTGTTGTATTAGGCCTATTCTTCAATTTGTTGCAATTAAAAGGAGAGATACAGGAGAGTGGGCTCTACCGGGAGGCATGGTAGATCCTGGGGAGAAAGTTTCTGCTGCTGCTATCAGGGAATTTCAAGAAGAAGCTGTGAATTCATTTGCTATGTCGGAAGGTAATTAAAAAATCCATAATAAAATTTAACTTTCTTAGTCACTACTATGAAGTATATCATCATCTCATCAACAAAATGTTTTCAGACGAAAAAACTCAATGGCTTGACAAGTTCAAACTATTTTTTAGTAAAGGTGAAATAGTTTACAAAGGCTATGTGGACGATTGGAGGAACACAGACAATGCATGGATGGAAACTATAGCATACAACTTTCATGATGATGATGGCAGTACTGTAGGAAACTTGAAGCTACACGCTGGAGATGATGCTGTCGGAGTGCGCTGGGTGGATATCACACCAAGCATAAAGCTCTATGCAAGTCATGAGGGGATTATTCGGGAAGTGTTGAAACTCCACAAATAAGTTAAAACATGTTAGTGTTTATAAGAATATAATTATGATAAAATATCACTATTTTAATTTAAAATAGGTATTGGGTTTGGAAGGTTTTGATGAGCATTAAAAAGAAAATCCTTTCAAGACCATTCAGTTGAACAATGTAATGTTGGAGTTTAGGTGTAAAAAAAACAATCAAATATAACAAGTGATCGGTGATCACTGATCACACTTTTAATCTCTTCCATACATAATATGATACAATACATACTCAACGAACAGACAAGTTTGATTGAGTTAAATAACTTATAGATCCATAATAGCACATTACAGAAACATAACTTACAATTGCATTGATTCTGTCAAAAGCATCCCTTACAACAAAATTTATACCAATCCAGCCACATATTGCACCCAAGTATAACCATAACAAAATGCTAACATATCCCTCAGAAAATTAAAAGTAATAAACTACTATCTACATAATGTTTAAACCAAATATTGAACTTAAGCAGATAAATGCATATAGAAACTAAACATAAATATTACTATGACTAACAAAATAAAATGTAACTACATGAACGTAATGTCAAATCATATCACATTCTTAATGGCAGCCCTATAAAATCATTCAACTATTTTGAGTGATTCTTAATTATTACAAACACCTGTTAAATAATAATTTCACTCATGACAAAAGACACACAAGCTGTGTTTTTAACCTGACAAGTATTATGGAAACGACTAGGTACACATAATGAACTTACTGATTACAAGTTAAAAAATATTTTTACGTACATGAATTTATACAATACCAAATTTCTTCAATCTTTAAAAATAAATGATTGTTAAGAATAAAATTGATGTTGATTTTGTAAAACTTGTCCGACTGATTATTTCATCCAAGCTATATTATAATGACGCACCAAATAATAACAGATTACTCTGAATTGCTTTAACATTGGATAAATGCAAATTATTTGGTGCATTTATCAAAAGATGTTTGAAAAATAAATACATATTGGAATTGCAAGAATCATGTCTCCGAAAAAAGTAAAGATACTAAGCAAGCATACATAAATATAGTATAACATAATTTAATCTAAACTATTCATTACTGATAGTTCTAAAACAAATTCTAAAGATAAACTGATGCACATCTATAACATGGTCCCAATAGCATACAAGTATTGCTAAAATAACCCATTCTCATATTTCACCATCAATCTGCATTAAATTTCTGATATTTGTTTTATTGTTAGCAATTTATACGCGCTTGTATAAACCTGATGCAAATTACATGTAAAATAATAATGCAAACAAAATTCGTCTTTATTCGGAATCCCGCATCCCTATATTATGGGGGTAATACAATACGAGAAACTGAAATGGGAGGACAGATCTATTTTATTTCAAGAACGTTTTCCTTCTCGCTTGCGTGAAGCCTTCAAGTGGTGGCTGACTAACATATCACGCAAGGCAAAGTAGGGTCAAATTTGTTAACCAATGAGGATCCCCCCTCAATGATCACCAGTCTATGCAAAGCCCTACGTAATTCACGTAGTAATTATTAGATATGACTAAGAAAACCTCAGAAGTCTTCTTAAACTCGACAAAAGTCGAGATACGTATTATCGTACGTACATTGCATACGATTTCCCCACGATACCTACATAACGGAAACCTAAGTCTCCCTACCTCTTGTGACCAAGCGTGGTATTTTACCGACTGAGCGGTTCACGCCTTACCCTAATGGGTACGTCCCCTACAGTCATTATAAGGTAACAACGGCCGTGCGAAGCGAACGGTACAGGTAACCCACTCAGTGATCAACATACACAGACCACGCTTGCACTTCATAATCAACAGATTGATGAGCTGCCAACTGCCCGAAGCTGTCACAACTACTCCAGCGGTGTATGTGTGTACGTAAAGTACTGGCAGCTTGAACCTGTCGTTACTAGCTTCTTCAATCGGTCCGTGTTTTGGCCTTATATTAATTTCCTTTTCAGTACATACGACTCGCACTTGAATCGCTCAGTCCATTTTTGGTACAAAATAATCACTACTTAGTTGTGTTGTAGTTCCTGTATTCAGGGCCGAGGCTGTGTCCGCGCACCGCAGACGCAGGTCCCGGGCGCGCTACGCGGTCATGTCGGCGGGCGCGAGCGCGTTGTACGCTCGGTAGCAGTTTACGTCGTTCATCAACCGCTGTATGTTTTGCGTAAAGGTCGGCAAGTCCTGAAACAAGGGGAATTGCTTTAAAATATATTTTATGCGTCATCATCAGCCTATCGCAGACCATAGCTGGACATAGACCTCTTCAATTCATTCAAACATCTGGAGGCTTTGCCCATAATCGCCACGCTGGGTTGGCGATCGCAGAGCTGTGGTACTTAGCCACGCCTTAACTTGGAGCAAAGAGGTCTACGTTCAGTAGTAGACGGATCAGGACTGTTGATTGTTTGCTAGTACGTGTAGTATGTGTGTGGAAGCATACTTTTTTTTTATTTACTTCTAAGAAAGCATTTGACCAAAATCACACCTGATGTGGGCTGATGATGATGATGACACCTGATGTTAAGTGATGATGCAGCCTACGATGGAGCATACTTACTAAGATAAAGCCTATTCACTTCCAAGTTGTAACACTCAGGAAAGACAGCAGCTGGCATAGAATTGGATATTTTAGCCGTTCGCGGCAGGAAGGAATTCGCAAATCTTTTTGATGATTTTTGACTTAGATGAGAGAGTTAGGAAACTTGGCAACACAATATCACATAACCTCCCCTGTCAATGGCCGAACGGACACAGGCAGTAAGCAAATTGTTTGATCGAGTTACCGTATCTGGCGGGAAGTCGGCCAGCTGGATGCGGTGGTGCGGCGCGAGGCCGGGCAGCGCGTGCAGGAAGCGCGGCAGGAAGGCGGTGCGGAAGGCGGCGAAGTCCACCGCCGCCATGCTGTGCACCGCGCCCACCACCTCCTCGCGCACCAGCAGCTGCGCGCCGCCCTCCGCCAGCGCCGCCAGCAGCACCGACAGGAACTCGGACAGGAACTCCGTGCGGAATATCACCTGACGAGACAACGAGATGACCATTGGCATCACAAAAATAATAGACCAGAACGGGCTAATCGAAAAGTAAGGTTTCTATTGGTATTTGTTGGCTATGGCTGGTGAGGTTTTCCAATCAGACAGGAACAGACAAAGGAACTCCATGCGGAATATCACCTGACAAAGAGATAACTAGCTTCATCATCAGCCCGTGTCAGTCCACTGCTGGACATAGGCCTCTCCTAATGTTCGCCACCATGATCGATTTTGGGCCTCTCGCATCCAGCACTTGCCAGCCGTCCTGCGCAACTAGCTTCATACGAAAGTTATTACATTTATTATTTATCTGGTAGGTATTGAACTTCAGTTAATATATTATAGTGGTACTAAAGCTGGTATATATTATAGTGCCTGTGAATAAGCGCGCGACGTGACGTCGTACTTCATAGGCATCATGAAAAGTTTGCCTGTCTCTCTCGCGCGCAGTCCAACTTATGAGTGTGAGTACTGTGAACGTGCCAGCTTTAGTTAACTTTAACTAAACTGTAAATTT
Organism: Conogethes punctiferalis; assembly: GCA_031163375.1. Classification (NCBI taxonomy): domain Eukaryota; kingdom Metazoa; phylum Arthropoda; class Insecta; order Lepidoptera; family Crambidae; genus Conogethes; species Conogethes punctiferalis. The sequence goes on along the minus strand of CM062091.1, from coordinate 6,199,877 downwards.
ATCTTTTGTTTTACGTAAATTTTTACTACTACTACGTAACAGTTTCAGCGCCTCGCGCAGCTCGTGCGCGCGTCTCCTGCCAGGAGTGTCACCTTGTGGTACAGCTTCCACTTGGTGTTGAGCGCGTCGAGCGTGCCGATGTTGATGCGCAGCAGCTCGATGTCGGGCTGCAGCAGCGCGCCGCCAGCGCCTCGCGCAGCTCGTGCGTGCGTCTCCTGCCAGGAGTGTCACCTTGTGGTACAGCTTCCACTTGGTGTTGAGCGCGTCGAGCGTGCCGATGTTGATGCGCAGCAGCTCGATGTCGGGCTGCAGCAGCGCGCGGCCCAGCGCCGCCAGCGCCTCGCGCAGCTCGTGCGTGCGTCTCCTGCCAGGAGTGTCACCTTGTGGTACAGCTTCCACTTGGTGTTGAGCGCGTCGAGCGTGCCGATGTTGATGCGCAGCAGCTCGATGTCGGGCTGCAGCAGCGCGCGGCCCAGCGCCGCCAGCGCCTCGCGCAGCTCGTGCGTGCGTCTCCTGCCAGGAGTGTCACCTTGTGGTACAGCTTCCACTTGGTGTTGAGCGCGTCGAGCGTGCCGATGTTGATGCGCAGCAGCTCGATGTCGGGCTGCAGCAGCGCGCCGCCAGCGCCTCGCGCAGCTCGTGCATGCGTCTCCTGCCAGGAGTGTCACCTTGTGGTACAGCTTCCACTTGGTGTTGAGCGCGTCGAGCGTGCCGATGTTGATGCGCAGCAGCTCGATGTCGGGCTGCAGCAGCGCGCGGCCCAGCGCCGCCAGCGCCTCGCGCAGCTCGTGCGTGCGTCTCCTGCCAGGAGTGTCACCTTGTGGTACAGCTTCCACTTGGTGTTGAGCGCGTCGAGCGTGCCGATGTTGATGCGCAGCAGCTCGATGTCGGGCTGCAGCAGCGCGCCGCCAGCGCCTCGCGCAGCTCGTGCGTGCGTCTCCTGCCAGGAGTGTCACCTTGTGGTACAGCTTCCACTTGGTGTTGAGCGCGTCGAGCGTGCCGATGTTGATGCGCAGCAGCTCGATGTCGGGCTGCAGCAGCGCGCGGCCCAGCGCCGCCAGCGCCTCGCGCAGCTCGTGCGTGCGTCTCCTGCCAGGAGTGTCACCTTGTGGTACAGCTTCCACTTGGTGTTGAGCGCGTCGAGCGTGCCGATGTTGATGCGCAGCAGCTCGATGTCGGGCTGCAGCAGCGCGCGGCCCAGCGCCGCCAGCGCCTCGCGCAGCTCGTGCGTGCGTCTCCTGCCAGGAGTGTCACCTTGTGGTACAGCTTCCACTTGGTGTTGAGCGCGTCGAGCGTGCCGATGTTGATGCGCAGCAGCTCGATGTCGGGCTGCAGCAGCGCGCGGCCCAGCGCCGCCAGCGCCTCGCGCAGCTCGTGCGTGCGTCTCCTGCCAGGAGTGTCACCTTGTGGTACAGCTTCCACTTGGTGTTGAGCGCGTCGAGCGTGCCGATGTTGATGCGCAGCAGCTCGATGTCGGGCTGCAGCAGCGCGCCGCCAGCGCCTCGCGCAGCTCGTGCGTGCGTCTCCTGCCAGGAGTGTCACCTTGTGGTACAGCTTCCACTTGGTGTTGAGCGCGTCGAGCGTGCCGATGTTGATGCGCAGCAGCTCGATGTCGGGCTGCAGCAGCGCGCGGCCCAGCGCCGCCAGCGCCTCGCGCAGCTCGTGCGTGCGTCTCCTGCCAGGAGTGTCACCTTGTGGTACAGCTTCCACTTGGTGTTGAGCGCGTCGAGCGTGCCGATGTTGATGCGCAGCAGCTCGATGTCGGGCTGCAGCAGCGCGCGGCCCAGCGCCGCCAGCGCCTCGCGCAGCTCGTGCGTGCGTCTCCTGCCAGGAGTGTCACCTTGTGGTACAGCTTCCACTTGGTGTTGAGCGCGTCGAGCGTGCCGATGTTGATGCGCAGCAGCTCGATGTCGGGCTGCAGCAGCGCGCGGCCCAGCGCCGCCAGCGCCTCGCGCAGCTCGTGCGTGCGTCTCCTGCCAGGAGTGTCACCTTGTGGTACAGCTTCCACTTGGTGTTGAGCGCGTCGAGCGTGCCGATGTTGATGCGCAGCAGCTCGATGTCGGGCTGCAGCAGCGCGCGGCCCAGCGCCGCCAGCGCCTCGCGCAGCTCGTGCGTGCGCCGCAGACTCTCCTCGCCCTCGCACTTGTGCGTGAAGAAGTAGCGCCAGCGGTGGATCAGCACGCTGCAACAGACATCGCACTCCCTATTAGCTAACCCCCTATCAGACTTGGACTGCACGGCAGCAATGCCCCGATTACGGAGCAAATGCGAAAAGGAGACAACCTCAACCACTTTGCGCTGTGATTCCCAATTAGGTCTTGACGTCATTAATAGGTGTGGCCTATTAGTCTGATCTTGTAGCTGCCCGCGTTCCCATGTGCACACAGCTATGTTTTAAATTATTTAGTAAACAATGTGCCATCTATTGTCCAGGTGAAGAACCATAAAATTACTAAATGCTATGGTGACCTTTGAATCAAATCAATCAATCAAAACAGACTTCGGACAGCTGATTTTGCGCGCTTGGTACAAGATAAAATGTAAGAGAGTAATGTCTTTATTGCAAAATTAGAATTTGTCCCCTGCTTGACATATCCCCCAATTACATTTGTCATCTGGGGTGAATTTGACTAGGCGGTCTAGGCGGCCAGTAACCCTTCAGCAGGTCGGTGGCACGTACCTGGCGAGCAGGCGGTGCGCGGCGCGCGCCAGGTCGGGCGCGCTGAGCTGCGCGCGCGGCAGCGCGTGGTGGTGCAGCAGCGCCAGCACCGCGCACCCTTCAGCAGGTCGGTGGCACGTACCTGGCGAGCAGGCGGTGCGCGGCGCGCGCCAGGTCGGGCGCGCTGAGCTGCGCGCGCGGCAGCGCGTGGTGGTGCAGCAGCGCCAGCACCGCGCACCCTTCAGCAGGTCGGTGGCACGTACCTGGCGAGCAGGCGGTGCGCGGCGCGCGCCAGGTCGGGCGCGCTGAGCTGCGCGCGCGGCAGCGCGTGGTGGTGCAGCAGCGCCAGCACCGCGCACCCTTCAGCAGGTCGGTGGCACGTACCTGGCGAGCAGGCGGTGCGCGGCGCGCGCCAGGTCGGGCGCGCTGAGCTGCGCGCGCGGCAGCGCGTGGTGGTGCAGCAGCGCCAGCACCGCGCACCCTTCAGCAGGTCGGTGGCACGTACCTGGCGAGCAGGCGGTGCGCGGCGCGCGCCAGGTCGGGCGCGCTGAGCTGCGCGCGCGGCAGCGCGTGGTGGTGCAGCAGCGCCAGCACCGCGCACCCTTCAGCAGGTCGGTGGCACGTACCTGGCGAGCAGGCGGTGCGCGGCGCGCGCCAGGTCGGGCGCGCTGAGCTGCGCGCGCGGCAGCGCGTGGTGGTGCAGCAGCGCCAGCACCGCGCGCACGCGCACGCCGCCGCCGCCCGACTCCACGCCCAGCCGCACGCACTCCACCAGCCGCTCCAGGCTCGCGTCGCCGCCGCCCCTGGGGTGCACCGACTCGATTAAAGAAACTATTATTAGATGCAAACACTCGACCAAGACAGACGATATCGGACCATACATTCGACTTCATATAAACTCATTCATTAATAAAACGAAAAAGTTTACTCCTATAAAATGAAATATAGTGCGTGCGCAGCGTACGTGTGTGTGTGTGCGTGAGTACGCGTGCGCGAGTGTTAATCTATGTGAGAGAAATTAGAAAATAACCAGGAATATTAAAGCGTTTTGGAAAGTCCATACTGACCTCTGCGCGACCTCCAGGAACACGTCAATAGCGGTGAAGGCGAAGTTGCCTAGTTGCGGCAGCAGCGCCGTGAACAGCGCGAGGAAGAACTCCGTGATCTCCGTCTCGGCGGCCGCGCACGACGGCTCGCACAGCATGCGCAGCGACGCCTCCGCCGCACCCTGCATGCTCTCCGCTATTATCTGTGTCAGTACAATAGGGATGTTTTGGGGGTCAAAATAATTACATTATATTTAGTCCGTATTTTAGATCATAACAATGTATTGGACACGTATTTTTTTTTTCACTCAAATAAAAAATATCAAACAAACAAACCTGTCGGTCGACAAACAAGTCGTGTTTTAATTTTAATCTATTCATTAAAAGTGGTATACTTTTCAAATACCTAACGCGGCGTTTTTTTGACGCAATAGAAATAATGGAATAAAAATTAAAAATATCGCTTGTCCCGCTACACATATCTATTTTCTATTTCCATGGAAATAGTGGGGACACACTATTTCCATGGAAATAGTGGGGACACACTATTTCCATGGAAATAGTGGGGACACACCAAATATCTCAAATGCCTTGCCCAGCAGCACACTATAGCTAGTTACCTTCTTGGCGTTGGTGGGCGCGTGCGCGAACGAGTGCAGCAGCTGCGTGAGCGGCGGCAGCGCGGCGGCCGGGCCCGCGTGCGCCAGCGCCGCCGTCCACGCGCCCAGCAGCGCGCGCGCCGCCTCGCCGCCGCCGCCTGCCGCCGCCGGCCCGCCCACGCCGCGCAGCAGCAGCGACAGCAACGCCTCGCGGACCACGCCCGCAGTCTGCACAACAAACTATTTAATAACTACACATTTAACGTAATTGGGTCAGCCGCGCGCAATAACAAAATATGCTTAGAATGCAAATGTGCGGTGATAGACCGTACAACACGATCTGTAAACAGGTCTTAGACCAAGCGCGCACTACGAGTTTTTCGCCGCGCGGCAGAATAGAGCAGCGGCATAATGTCGCACTGTAATACTGTACCGTGTGCCGTCAAGTGCGCGCAATACAATTGGTACAGTATTACAGTGCAACATTATGCCCCTGCTTTTTTCTGCCGCGCGGTGAAATCTCGTAGTGCGAGACAACACTTCCAAGATTTGACAGGAGAAACCTGGGGTATTTTTATCGCATTTGTGAGGATTCCTCAGAATTAAGGGCAATCTGCGTAACCTGCTAGCCACCTTACGCCTTTGCTGCAAACCTCTACCCCTAACCTTTTTTTTAAACTTAAAAGGAGAAACCCAACCCCTGATATATATATTTTGTACAAACAATAAAGACGTTTTGAATTGTTGACGTCGTCTTCCGTACACTATATTTTACATGGAATAATACACATTCGTACTGCACAGATAAGCATCACGATATTTGTCAACCCTCAATCAAACTTATCATATTTCACTTACCTTTGGTTCTAAATAGTGTAATGAACGTTGAGCGTGATTGTAGAGATCTCCCACTAGGGCCGCGGGGTCACTCGTCACCTTTACGTTTTTGGAGAGACTGAGCAAAAGGTGCGCCGCTGCGTGACACAATAATGGCGGTTCCTGTGAACATTTTACATAGTTTTTAGTATATAATCTGTGTGATTTGACTCTACTTTCTAAGAACGGCCAAACTATGAAACTCCTTGACTCTTTGTTTCCCAACACATACAACCTTCAGGTGCTCCAGTCGAGAGTGAATGAGTATTTTCTGGATAAGCGCGCTCCATCGTAAGCCTCAATATCACTCAACATTAGGTAAAATGTGGCCAAGCGCAGACCAATAATGTATAAAAAAATTACCTATGTCCTTTTCTGAGTAGGTACATTTTTATCTAGCTCATATTGATCTAATTGTTTTAATGAAATTACTCTTACAGGTATCTCGTGTGGCATTAGGAAGGGCACGGCAGAAGCAAAAAGACCTTCCATAGTGTGCGAGTTGACTCCGCACTCAGTCGCGTAGCAGCACCAGGCGCCCATGCATGCGAACATCTCGGCGTGACTGAAAAAGGTCCTTTGTTTAGCAGATAAGGTCAAAATTACATTGCTAACGATACGGACAAATTAACTAGGTATTTAACTTTTTAGAAGGCATGACGTAAATGCTAGAATTAATAGTCTAAAGCGTGGCGCCGGGCGGCGCGTCAGATGACGTAGTAACAAGTGTGTACTCACACGGTGACGTGCGCGTGCGCGTGCGCGGGCGGGTGCGCGAGGCGGTGCGGGCGCGTGAGCGCGGCGCCGGCCAGCGCGTCAGATGACGTAGTAACAAGTGTGTACTCACACGGTGACGTGCGCGTGCGCGTGCGCGGGCGGGTGCGCGAGGTGGTGCGGGCGCGTGAGCGCGGCGCCGGCCAGCGCGTCAGATGACGTAGTAACAAGTGTGTACTCACACGGTGACGTGCGCGTGCGCGTGCGCGGGCGGGTGCGCGAGGCGGTGCGGGCGCGTGAGCGCGGCGCCGGCCAGCGCGTCAGATGACGTAGTAACAAGTGTGTACTCACACGGTGACGTGCGCGTGCGCGTGCGCGGGCGGGTGCGCGAGGCGGTGCGGGCGCGTGAGCGCGGCGCCGGCCAGCGCGTCAGATGACGTAGTAACAAGTGTGTACTCACACGGTGACGTGCGCGTGCGCGTGCGCGGGCGGGTGCGCGAGGTGGTGCGGGCGCGTGAGCGCGGCGCCGGCCAGCGCGTCAGATGACGTAGTAACAAGTGTGTACTCACACGGTGACGTGCGCGTGCGCGTGCGCGGGCGGGTGCGCGAGGCGGTGCGGGCGCGTGAGCGCGGCGCCGGCCAGCGCGTCAGATGACGTAGTAACAAGTGTGTACTCACACGGTGACGTGCGCGTGCGCGTGCGCGGGCGGGTGCGCGAGGCGGTGCGGGCGCGTGAGCGCGGCGCCGGCCAGCGCGTCAGATGACGTAGTAACAAGTGTGTACTCACACGGTGACGTGCGCGTGCGCGTGCGCGGGCGGGTGCGCGAGGCGGTGCGGGCGCGTGAGCGCGGCGCCGGCCAGCGCGTCAGATGACGTAGTAACAAGTGTGTACTCACACGGTGACGTGCGCGTGCGCGTGCGCGGGCGGGTGCGCGAGGCGGTGCGGGCGCGTGAGCGCGGCGCCGGCCAGCGCGTCAGATGACGTAGTAACAAGTGTGTACTCACACGGTGACGTGCGCGTGCGCGTGCGCGGGCGGGTGCGCGAGGCGGTGCGGGCGCGTGAGCGCGGCGCCGGCCAGCGCGTCAGATGACGTAGTAACAAGTGTGTACTCACACGGTGACGTGCGCGTGTGCGTGCGCGGGCGGGTGCGCGAGGCGGTGCGGGCGCGTGAGCGCGGCGCCGGCCAGCGCGGCACACGCACGCTCCACTAGCGCCTGCCCCGCAAGCCGCGCGCCCGCATCTTCCTCTGCACACAAACACCACACACATTAACCCTTTGCCGGGGCAGTGACACAAACAATAACACTTCTATAAGGGTCTACAGCACGAACTGTAAATGTGTTCAATTAGTTCTCCACTAAAATGCACAATCACAGTGCAAAGCCATAAAATCCCTTTACCAGTGCAGTGACCCACCGGCGGGTCTCAAACAATAGACCTTCTATTGTCTACAGCATGAACTGTAAATGTGTTAAATTAGTTAGTTATGTTTGTTATCAGCCTGAGGAGGTCCAAACTTCTATCGTGTCTACCGCACGAGCTGTAAATGTGTCGAAGGCAGGTTACCGGTTAGCAGCGCAGGCGCCAGCCGGCCGAGCACGCGCGTGAGCGTGGCCAGGTCCAGCAGCGCGGCCAGCAGGCGCTCGGCGTCGGGCGCGCCGCCCGCCACGCCCGCGCCCGCCCGCGTCGACGCACGCCCGTGCACGCCCACCAGACACTGCCAGCGCTCCAGCTAAAAATCACATAATGTACATTAGACATCGTCTTTTTTATCAGAAATTTTAGGGAGCTCCGTAGCTGTAACCAAAACTATCGAATATCCGATATAAAAAAATATTTATATTATATACTTTATTTTTCACTTTATATTAAGTGAAAAAGAGTTTATATATAAACAAAAGACTGTCAAACATCATTTCTGAAAAAAACTAAATACTTACCACATTCGTGAAGATGTCCAGGGGAGCCAAATCGGCGACCCGCGCAATGCATTCTATGCAATGCTTCAGGAATGTTTGCCATTCGGTTTCACCCTTAAAACAAAAACTATATGTATAATATCTTCAAAACAATTAATTAATCTACTATTAAATAGAAGGAAAGCATTAAATTTCTTTTAAGTAAATGAAAAATATGGAGAAAAGTTTTATTCTCGTCGTTTTGTAATCGGCGTGTTGCGAATACCATTATAGCCCGTTATAACCTACTACTCTAAAAAGAAAAGTTTGAAAAGCTCTAGACAATGCATGTAATATACTTCCTGTCATAAGGTTGAAAAAAAAATACTAACATCATCATCACACACGTCGTTATCAAGATGTTGCAGTTGTGCTTTATTGTGTTGAAATTGTATTTTGTTCAGCACCCGGTCTACAAGGGCTTGCAAAGCTTCCCAATATCTACAACAAAAGAATGACATTTTACATACATACAAGTAAATAGGTACCTATACAGACTTTCAAGGATCTTTTGACACATGGGTGACATTGACATAAAGGCTTTTGCTGTCAAACAAAAATGTCAAAAATCTATGTCAAAAGTGACGTTTTAAATGTAGAAAGGCATTGGTTCCGCTTTCAACCATGTGCCAAAACATTCATTTTGTACTGTATATGGACACCATGTACAGACTCGTAATATATTATTTCATGTAACAACTTACTTTGCTGTGTCTTCTGGTTTCAATATGTCAATGAACTGTATCCATATTTCTAAACATGTTACAAAAATAGCACATGTGGGCACCTAAAAATAAAACACAGTATTACTTAGTAGGTCATATTTAAATTAAGCCAACCTATTTTAATAAACCAAGCAGATATTATAGTACATTACCTGGAATGTGTATTGGAATAGATAAGACAGAAACTCTATGGCATTAAATTCTGGTTCTGCTTCTAATCTCTTGAAATGCAACGATACAAATAACTTTAGGAATTCGGCTAACTTGTTTAGGTAGCTGAAAAGAAAAATCATACAGGTAAAAGTTAGTTTAATGCAAAGTCATAAAATGTAGCAGATATTTACAAAAATTGCCAAATTTCTGCATATCTTATGTTGCGTTGTTTTCTTTGTCCAAGTGAGACATTTACTAACATTCAAAGCGAGAAAGAAACCACCTTGAGGGATGGTTGTAGGGATGACAAGGGAAGATTGGAGTAGGATGAATGGGACACTACAACACTAGTGCCACGGAATGTGGATTGTGGCAAACAACAGTTCAGGGTAGGCGGGGAACGTATGCTCATGCACTTAGTTCCTTGCTACGCTATAGATGGTATGCTTCCGGATAGTTGGCCACAATCCACATTCTGTGGCAGTACCGTACCCTCAATGCGGTTCCCTAGTACGGACTAGTCCATTGGGCTTTATTAACCCCAGTACAGTAACAGCAACTCGCACACTTGGCTCAGTGCTCTGTGCCTCGGCGACAACACACGCTCGGGGCCGTACTCACTCGTGGTGCGCGTGCATCATGTGGTGGTGGTTGTGCGTGAGGTGGCGCAGCAGCCGCAGCGCGCAGTGGTGCAGCCGCAGCGCCGTGGTGGCGGACGACGGCGGCGCGTACCGCCGGTACAGCAGCTCGCACACGCCGCTCAGGCCGGCCAATGCGGCCTCTGTGCTCTGTCAACACAACGATCATCGTCTACAATCTTATTTGTCATCATCATCAGCCTATTCGCCGCAGTTGTTCGCCACTTAGGGCAAACATCTGGAGGATATACCCTGGGCTGGCAATCGCAGAGCGTCGTTTCTCGCTCCGGTGACGATGCTCGAAAAAATCAAAACCGTTTCTTGTCAATCAGTAACAGAAACGATTGCACTAGTTTTTATACAAAGCTCAATTTTGACCAATTGTGTAATCAGTAAGCGCGAGCGACGCGCGCTGTACGGCAATCTCATTCGCGCGGGGAGAACAATTAACACATAAAGCTTGTGTATTTCAGGTTCTGATTTTCATAATTATTTCGCCAATTAAAAGCTACATCCTAGGATTACAATATAGGATATATTTTATTTAAGTTTTCATAGGGCCTGGGTGGCCTAGAAATAGTGGGTGGAAGTCGTAAAAACAGACATAACAGATCTCATATCAAATTATGACCGAGAGCAATGAAGATCTTTAAAATAATCAAAGTGCAAAGTGATGAGTTCAACTCAAATGTTTAGAGGTAATAAGCTAAAAAGGTTTCTCTAGATATATGTACTATCATCTGATAAAAAAATTACCTGTGAATTCGTTGCTATGCTACCCCAGTAAAAAACTGTGGTAACAAGAGAGGGTGGCACGTGGGAGGACAGTGGCAGCCAAGAAAACAAATGCTGAAGAGTCGACAGACATTTCACTACGATTTCCATATTCAGGGCTCTGAAAATAGGTTTCAATCATGATCTTTAGTAATTCCATAGAACTTAAGCATCGCTTAAGGACTTAGGCTGGGTTTCCATTGACGCGGAACGGAGCTTAGCAGTGCATGAATTGACCAATCACTACGCTCGAATCTGCTCCGCTTTAATGAAAACAGCACGTGCGGAGTGGAGCGGAGTGCAGCCGCGGGGCGGGGCGGATTGGAGCGGGGCGGAGCCAGTCAAAGCTACTTCATCTGATTCGTTACGTTTGTCTTCAAGTAGAAAAATATATAAAAGGATTTTTCTTTTCAAACGACATGACATTTCTAAGAGGTTGAGTGTAAAAGAGCGAAAAAATTAGAAATTCCAAAAGTATGTTCCGCTCTGCTCCGCTCCACTCCGCTCCGCTTCGGTGGAAACATTCGCCACTATTCAACGCTATTCTCCGCTCCTCTTCGTCCAGCTCCGCGTCAGTGTGAACGCAACCTTAGGCCGCGTCACGTCTACTTACTTGTCAATATTATGGGCATCATGTGCATTTGCAAGTAAGTCGGGAAGAGCAGACGTCTGTGGCACACCACTTGTTGGCGATGGTGGAGGGTTTGACTGCTCTTCTTTTTGAGCAAATTTTTCCAGTATACCTAATAAAAAAGTACTTTGTTTAAGAATTATGATATGATCTATACAAAAACTAAAATTGGATAGTGATTAACTAAGACTATTAGAGCAGGTCTTAGGCAATCTTTTTATGGTATAAGTCATAGCTAAGGGTGCGAAATACGTATCGAAATTCGAAATATTTATTTTTACACTTCAAGTTCTTTTTTGATAAAAATTATTGCATTGATCAAGTTTTTAAAAATAACCCATTTGGATATGAGATAAGGGATAAAATTGTAAATGGAAAATATAAAACTGCTTATGCTACAGACAGAGATTGATAATTTAAATATTACAGTAGTCAGACAGACATTTGAAAATCACCTCTATCATTACTTGTTCAAGTGATAAACTTTTACATAAACAACATACCACTTAGTGCTGCTAGCATCTGCGGCATCCCTTTGAGCATGAGCCGCTCAAGCTGGTTACGCCGAGCAGACGGGAGTAGCACACCCGTATCCCGTGCTGAACCGAGCTCCTCACTTGCTGCCTGGGCCAGGACAAGCCCAAGAAAACATCTTCGACCATCACATTTTATTAACTGCAATATAAAAATGCTGCCCATGTTTATACATAAGTACATAGATAGTATATATTATTAGTTAAGAACATAACAAGCTATATATAACCATACTTATTATTATTAGGAATTGTCTCAGGTCTTGGTGTTCTGGGACACATCTCCATTCATCATCATGACTCATAGTACAAGGTAAGGTCCTTGGTTTAAGATGACCTAGTGACTATTTTAATAATTAAATTAACCAGACCACACTTATAACATAAATACAATATAGGATGTAATTTGACTACAACATAATAGATTTACTATTTTGTCTAAAATACCTGTATTTGAAGGGTATCCTTTTTTGCATAGGTTGTATTAACCACATGTCATGCTCCCTGGCAGAACTACAACAATAACTAGGTAGGTATTTTATTAACTGTTTCCATAGCTAAACAAGGTATTATACTACATTTATACATTACCAAAAAATCTTTAACAAATCTACACTGACTTAATTATTGCATTTTTTAAATATAATAACCTATGACTCCCCAAACTAATCCTTAGAAATGGTCAATGCACGTATTTAACACAGTTCTGCCAGGGAGCATAACCCTTAACCAGTGTACCTCAACAATGTTGCTGAAAAAGTCAGGGTAGTGATGGGGCCAGTCATAACGAGCTATGGACACCATCAATGCTGCTACTTTGTTCCTAATGAAATATAACATAACTTCATGTTTTGCCATTAACTCATTCCATAAAGTCAATCGAATTTCAGTCTTCTCATTATCAGATAAACTTATCCACTGTCTGTTAATTATATTCTGGAATATAGATTTAAAAATTATTTTATGTATGAAATCATATACAGATAGACCATTAAAAATTGTAATAGTAGCAAAGATTGAGATTAATCAATAAGAATGGTCATAATGTTTATCTTATTTTATGTTACAATTTTCCTGATTATTATTTATGCTTTATTATTGACTATCTATTCATAGTTATCTTTTAAGTGAGATACATTTCATCATGTAAAGAAAAGAAAAGGAAATATTAATAACATTAATTTCTGATGTAATTAATTAATTATACAGTGTTTATACATAGAATATTTATTTAAATATTACCTCCAGTGTGGTCAAGGTAAACATCAAGACATATTGATTTTGTGACTTCTGTAGAAACAACAAGCAATGCTTCCATGAGTCCTGGCGATTAGAAAAGTTCTCCAGCATACTTTCAATTTCTCTCTTTCTAAAATTATTAGTAGTCGGTGCGAAAAATTCGGACATTAACATTTCCAGAGAGGCTAACGCCTCTTGTATTTCCATTTCAGCCTGTAAAAAGCGTGCATGTATACGATTATTTTGGTGTAAGTTCTTTAACGATACACATTAATTTCGTCATTTCTACGGTTTACACACGTACCATTATTGTATTTAAATGATTTAATTGAAATTAATAAATAATATTTTTTATCAGATTTAAGTATTTGGTTTCATGGGTCTTTATTATTCTGAAGTTGAGATCTAAATTTAATTTCAATTTTCCAAAATACAAGGGAAATAGTGACTGAACAGACGGACACCATCCCAAACGTTACAATGATAGAACTATTTTAACGTATCAAAATAGCTGTCACATTCTTTCTTTTTTGTCCTAGTATTATCACTTGGGATATTATCACACCCAATATCATGTGATATTTTCATAGAGATTTTTTTTAAAGATTTTTCTCCTTTTGTCGATATTTTATAACGATATTGGGTGTGATATGAGCATATTATTATCACTTTCTTATTTCGGTTCATATCGTTTATATCGCCCGTGTGGGGAGGAGTTGTGCGTGAGAATATGTGGGCATACCGTGGAAGCCCACATATTCTCAAGATGTAAATACGTAGTACACCATGGGGCAGGCCGACATGATGTTTTGGCACATTGGTTAAAGTCAGAACTATCAACCACCCGCCCATAAACATTAGTAGATTATATTAATAATGGAGTCTCAGAAATCGAGGCAAGTGCATCACTATTTCAGCCTGTGCATACAGCCAACCGACAAAAACTAACAATCAAATCAAACCAACCAAACGTCAACGTGACGTGAAGTGAACACAATCGGTTTCGTTTCGCGCGCCGGATCCGCGTTTTGTTGTGATGAATCTGTTGTAGATCCATTTAAACTATATTACTATAGATTTGTTATAACCGCTGGAACCGTGGCCATAGAAAATATTGACGCCGCTAAAATAACAATTACTAAACCAAAAGGTAATATTGTATTACAGTATCTACCAAAATTTCATCGTTGGTCTTGAACACATTATGAAAAAGCGATTCATTTTATTGTTTTTATGTGGGTACCTACAGGCTAGGCTAGATTTAGGCTCTCAAGCATTTATGCTTGTATGTTTACCGTAATCACACAACTTCTATTTCACCTCACCCAACGTGATATTTCCAAAGTGGTTATACATTTTATTATTTGCAGTGTTTCTTTGTACAACAAAATGACTGATAATAAACCCCTATCAAGCTCGTGTGATAAAACAGATGAAAACAATGGTAATATAATACGAAGGGCAACAAAAGGCAAATTGAGAATGAATACTGTAGAAGAAAAAAATATTAAAAGGGTAAAACACAACAGTGAATCTAGTAATGGCAGAAACAGGTGGGATCATTTTATAATACCTTTCTATTGTCATATTAATATTGTAGCTTTTATAAAATTATTTATTTCTATAGGTATATTTTATACTTTGTTACAGCTATCCTTCAAGAAATCCCTTAGAACTGGAAACTGACCCTGAGATTCTTCAAAGAAGACAGAAACAAATTGACTATGGGAAAAATACTGTTGGATATTACAATTACACTACACATGTGCCTATGTATGTATTCTCCATTATATTACCTCTTATTTCCTATTTATAGTAGTAACATTAAGTTAATAAATGTTTTTATTTTCAGTGCTGAACGCACAAATAAGCACCCGAGAACACCAGACAAGTATGCCAAATATAGCCGCAGGTCTTGGGATAAATTAATTAAGATTTGGAGAAAAAAACTACATGAATATGATACTGGAGAAGGGACTAATGATGCCGGTGAGGACAGTAATGATGCTGTAGAAGATGCTAAGGATGCTGGAGAAGATACTAATGATACTGTAGAAGATCACTGATTTTGTAACATACCTAACTTTATGTAGATAACTACCCAAGTTTTACAACAAAACAACTTGAAAAGAATGTGAAATTGAGTTTCTATATTTGTTTCTTCTTCACTCCTTATTTACTAGACCAATCTTCGATTTTTATATGGTAAGGAATAATGTATAGACGGATGTCGGGCACCTTTAAGTACTGTTCCTGTATTAATATACATGCAGGCTAAACTGATGAAGACAGGGCTGGTAACCTTTCTCACCCATTCCCATTTCTTCAGGTACTTATACTTGTACTTTCATAAGTACCATTCCTGAAGTACCTACATAATATTCATCTAAGAGAAGCCAATGGCAGAAGTTATTTATGTAAATTCTCAGTATGCTCAATCAATGCAATTTGGTGCAGGTACTGACCGGACACTGTTGTTTCGGCAGTTATCTGCACCACATTGGCCGGGAAGTCTCGCCAGGCTGTTGGGGCGGAGCTGGACACGGCTGAGCACACCCTCGTTTCGTGTCCATCCTGGGCAGTAGAGCGCACGGCCTTGTCCAGCACTGTTGGAGAAATCTCGTCGCTCCCAGTGGTTGTATCAGCCATGCTGGGGAGCCGAGAAGCCTGGACTGCTGTTGCCTCCTTCTGCGAGTCAGTTATCTCGCAGAAGTAGGCAGTAGAGCGAGAACCCGAAGACGATCCTTCGGCTCCGGTCCAGCGTCGTCGTAGAAGGGGGCGTAACCGGCGGATGTTCGACCGCTTGTAGCCTCCTGACGGGGCCCGGCGGATGGTTGGTGCGGGGGTACCTCCATCCGCCTCGCATCGGGTCTCGTCTATGTCGGACGGGAGCGGACTGGCCCTCCGGGCCGCTCCCCTTTAAGAGGGGATTTTGTCTGACCAGCCTAGGGCAGCGCTAGTGGTGTTGCGGCAGTTCTAGACCATTCCAGGTCCCGTGACACACCACCCTAAAGGTTGATGGAGGGGCTGGGGTTTATAGTGGGTATTCCCTGCCTCCTACCATCCTAAGGCAGAGTGCCGCTCTTCCGTTTTTGAGAGCGGCGCGAGTCCCATATACCCCGTCGTTCCCCCGAACGGCGGGAATGCGCAAAAGCATGTTTCCCGGCTCAAAAAAATTAAAGATTATGAAGGGTTTAATAAAAAATACTTTTTTTTCTAATCTAAGGACATGTATTAAAATTACAAATATACATAGCTATATCTAGTTGATAGGCAATTCAATTCTCTGAAGAAGGTCACGAGCTTGCTTCACTACTGCATTGGTTTTATTCTCTACTGCTAAACTTTGGAGCTTTTCCATGTATTCTTCAATGTTACCCTCTGTTGCTCCTGCAGGTCCGCCTGAAATTAAATAATACACATTAACGACTGGGAGAGACTGGACAAAGGTCCAGGACAACATGTTGGTAAAAGAATAATAATCCAAAGAGAAACCTTTAGTTGGTTCCACTAAATTGCCTAAACGAGTTCAGTTTCACAACTGAAAAATGTATAATAGTTTCCAATGTAAAATACATTCTACATAGGTAGAATGGGCACTCAAGGACATCTCATGTGCTTTGCCGACCCTTTAAAAATGTACTTACCCACTGCAATAAATTTGGAACAAACTAATATTACCATGTACGTACAGAGAATTATGCAGTCTCATAAATTTCACCAAGGCCCTACTTTCGTGAATACTGACCTGGAATGGCGGTAGTGTGCAGAGCCTGCACCAACACAGCCACAAGAGCTCGTCGGTGCGCCAGCAACGCCGCGGTGCGCTCGGCCGCCGCCGCCGTCTCTGCTCGAAGCCGCGCCGTGGCGCCGCTAACCTCCTCCGCGTGTCTTTGCAGAATTGCATTCTATAATGAAAAAACGTCAAGTGAGAGATAAATCCCACCTCAAAAGCACAATACACACATTCCAGGGAAAATGTTAAACCACAAGATCTTTGTGGAATTATTCAGCAGGCATCATAAAAATAATTTTAAGTTAACA
The DNA here is from genome assembly GCA_031163375.1 of Conogethes punctiferalis. Taxonomy (NCBI): domain Eukaryota; kingdom Metazoa; phylum Arthropoda; class Insecta; order Lepidoptera; family Crambidae; genus Conogethes; species Conogethes punctiferalis. The sequence continues at coordinate 6,183,287 of CM062091.1, read as the reverse complement.
GTAAAAGTTTTTAGATCTGACAGAACCATGAAACCACCAGAAAAATTGTAAAAATAAGAATTAATTTATTTGCACACATACATATTTATTACACATAATACATAGTATGCTATACCTGTTGCTCATAGTCAGAATTAGCTTTCCTCAGCTGCCTTAGTTCGGACTCTCTCAACTTATTGTGCTGAAGAAACTGGTCAGTGAATATTGGGATGTCTGTATCACCATTGTTTAATTCCTCGCCCTGTAAACATATTATTATTTGTTAAGAGATAAGTAATCAAGATCATAGTCAACCTATCATGATCAAACAAGGTTAGCATAATGAAGGCAGGACCCCAATTTGAAATTTCTCCTCCTTGCAGCGTCAAGTACAATTACCATGCTATAGTTATAGACTTGCAAAAACCAGACCACTTTAACTATACCTAACCCTATTTCCCCTGTAAATGGATCACATGGTGTGGGTATATAAGGTGATTTGATAGGAATATCTTTTTTTTCTTTTTTTTTTTATCTAGCCTTTATTGTCCCACTGCTGGGCGAAGGCCTCCCCTAAGTCTCTCCACATCTTATGAATATCTAGGAATATCTTATGCCATTGATATTAGAAGAGATTACTTACAGAAGCAGGAGTAATGCAAGGTCTAGGGCGTGGTGGTGTCTGCTGGCGTGGCGTTATAATGGTAGGGACCACAGATCCACCATTAACAGGAGTAGTCTGATCGGCTGGTGCTGGGTTACTTACTGAAAATTACAATATTTTATACATTTACATAGTTTGAATCCTGAAAACACTTGTATTAGTGGGGCTATTATTATTTTTTGGAAAGGTATCTCTCAAAACACAAATTCATTCAATTCTTAATTATTCTGTATCTGATCAGTAGTAGGCATTGGGATTAGCCCTGCTGGATATATAAAATGGTGCCAAATGTTTTTTTTTTTTTTTTTTTTTTTATAGTAGCACGGCATAATGGCTTCTCCGCGCCTGATGGAAAGCGAAAGAGAAGCCCAAGTCACTGCGACAGCGGGCAAGCAACCGATTGGTCACCTGTCAGCTGCCGCCGCCATGCCGGCCCATAAGGTGCTTCTTCACGCCCCGCTTAAAGGATCCCATATCAAAGGAGGGAGGAAACACATGTCCTGGCAATGAGTTCCACATTTTAACGACGCGGCAAAGATAGGAATTGCCGAACTTTTTCGTACGCGAAGGGATGTTTTCCACGGTGAAACTATGACAACGTAGGCCAGCACGTGTGGTTCTGTTTCGGAAGAGGGAAGGTGGGACAAGGGAAAACAACTCTTCAGAGCACTCACCATGGTACAGGCGATAAAAAACACTCAAGGACGCAACATCTCTTCGTAATTGAAGAGGTTCTAAGGACTCGGTAACCTTTTCATCGCCTATAATACGAATAGCCCTTCGCTGCATTCTGTCGAGAGCGTCAAGAAGGTATTTGGCAGACCCATCCCAGAGATGCGAGCAATATTCCACGCAGGAACGAACTTGCGTCTTATATAAAAGACACAACTCGTCCGGCGAAAAGAACCTACGCACTCTGTTCAGGATCCCCATGTAGGTATTGCAAAAGGATATACAAGTCAGTACAAAAGAATGTAAAGCATGCTCATGTATGTATGTTGCTTATAGACTTTAGACATTGATTGCAATATACCTGCCTAGTGCCTATCTTAAATATGCAAAACTAAGCAGAGGAAACCATACAGAATTCCAAAAACTTGTGCATAAAGTAATCAACAGTTTCTGACCTGTATTAGCAGGAGCAGTAGCATCCACAGCAGGACTGTGTTTAATTTTCTTAGAGGGAGTGGTCTCTTTTTGTTCCATTTGTTGCCTTCTAAATTCCTTGTAAGCATCAGTCTTTTTATATTCAGCCCATTCCCTTATGTACCTAAAAAAACCAAGACATAATAAAGCATGATATTTTGGTTATTCCAAAAATTCATAAAATTTATTTACAAAATGGTTATTCGTTAATTTCTATGGAAAAATCCAGGTATCAAATGTCAACTTATAATATAGGTATGTATTTGACTAGCTTTTCCTCTGAAATATATATAAAATGATATGAACCTTTCTTTATCCTGATCAGCAGCATCTAAATACTGTTGCTTTTCTTCAGCAGGCAGCTTGCTCCATTCACTAGCCAGTTGACGAGTCAACTCTGCAAATCCTAAGTCTGGTTGTTCAGCACGCAGTTGGTCACGACGTTCATTCAGATATCTGACATACCCTACAATAAGATTTGTTTTTACAATATATCCTTCTGAACTAAACACAGGGGATTTGATCCTCACTCGGGTCAAACATTTGTGTCTGTTCCCATGTCCGGCTGTTATATTAGTATTTAAGATATTCATGGTACCTTCATAGTTATGATACCCATAACACAAATGCTTTTACTAACTTTGGAGTAAGGTATGTGTTGTTGTCTGATAAATTTATTTAATAATATTCAAGTGTAAGTAATTGTCAAAACATGTTGATGTTTTCTGTGGGTTTTGCTAACAACAGTTCCCAAACTGTAATATTTTACTTACCAGTAAGGGGTTGACGCGGTGCAGTTACATCACGAGGAACTTTGGGTTTTCTTTTCTTGGGCTTTTTAGGAGAAGGTTTTGGTCCATCTTTATTGCCATTCAAAGGTGGAATAATTGATTCACCAGTACCACCATTGGATCCCGGTGTCCCAGCCACTGCTCCAGGCTGTCCGACAGAGTCATCCTTTACAATAGGCTTAGCTACTTCTTCACTAACAGGTACGGGTTCTGATTGTTCCAATGGTTGTGTTTCCGATTCCATTGTAAATGTTCAAATAGCTGTACTGTCAACACGATCGATGTTCTGTAAATTGTCTAAGCAATCACACACAAAACACTGCGTCAGTAATGAAAGATAATAACCACCATCATTACAATTTACTGTGCAGTAAAAATCTCGACCAAACTCTACTCACTCAAGAAGAGGAGACAGCAAAATCATCAAAATGCAAAGCAAATGAAGTGATCAAGTGAAGCAAGCAAGAGAGTGACAGCTGCCTGACAGACAAGGCAAAACAAAACCACAGATTGATAATGCCATGCCCTGTTATTTTTTTTTTGTGCGCATCAGCGGGTTATGGCCGCCAACTTTGTGATGAAGAGCTCAAGAATTTCTGTAAAAAAACTCAGTACATACATACATCAACCTTTTTGGTTCGGTCCGGATTCGACCCCGGATCCGCAACTATACTATCGAGGGTATTTTTATAGATCTAGGAGTTTATAAAATAATAAGTGTAGTCAGTGGTTAAAATATTAGAGGCTACCAGTAGTACCAGATGATAAATTAACCGCGGAACTATGTCATGCCATGCAAGAGACACAACACAGAGCGAGGTAGTAGAGGCAGAAATAAGAGAGACGACCACGTGTGCGTCGTGACATACCTACATGACTGCCACGCCTCGGCACCGACGCCACAGCGTACATCATCAGCCTTTCGCTTTCCACTGCTGGACATAGGTCAGTTGTTCGTCTCTTTGAGCAAATACCTGATGGCTATACCCATAATCACCACACTGGGCACATGGGTTGGCGATCACAGAATGCATTCTGCTGAATAACAAAGCTCTGGCTACCAACTGATGGCGGTACAACTATCAATCTTGGCAGCAGCGTCACCGGTGCGAGAAACAATGTCCTGCGATCTCTAACCCGCCAGCCCAGTATGGTGATTATGGGTAACCTCCAGGTGTTTGCCCAAAGTAGCGAAGAACTGGAGACGCCTATGTCCAGCAGTGGACTGCAATAGGCTGATGATGATAATTGGAAAGTTAAAAGAAAAGTTGATCTATTATATGGATGATGGGAAAGGTCAGTAATAAAAAAAGAAAAGTATTTGGAGGTCATTTCCATTTATTTTTAACATATTGAACTATTTGATGAAGTCCTTCCTTTCCAGCATTACCACTGAGATATTCTACTTCAAGGAATACAACATCATCCTTTTTATATACTTTTAAAAATGCTTGCAATATTGGCTCCTGACATTTAGATACTGATGCAGATATGTCATCCCTTTCCTCTTTTTTAATGTGACCAACATCTGTATTGTTAATCAACATAACACTTGAAGTCTCTCCTTCTTCTCCAGGATTATTCTGAACAGAATTTTCTAAAACTTTTTTTCTTTTCTTCTCTTCCTGTTCTTGTTGTCTCTGCATTAGCCTTCTTTTCCGTCTCTGATGAGACCAGGTATTGCTAAGTGCACTTATGTGCACCAATATGCTATTTATTCTTTTATTTATAATTTTTTTTTCAATTTTAAGTTCATTCAATATAGTCTTAATTTTGTCAGCACATGTGTTTACATCATATGGACTATTTGGTGCTTGAGGTAATTGGTATGCTATTGGAGCATTTTTCTTACGTAGTTTATTTCTTGGTGGAACTGCAGATAAATATAATATTAAAGACTTAATCAAATGTAACACTATAAATACTCTAATATTAGAATAAAAAATAAAATAGTTTATTTCTGCAAATAGATTCACTAGTAATAATACTTTTGCACATGACAATTTTTTACTACCAACACTTCAACATGTAGCCTGCTGAGAAGAAATGCCACAACAAACTCAACAGTTAGCCTTCTTAAAAATATTATAATACATATAAGGAAATACAACATAATACATTTCAATGTCTTAGTACGATATTAGACTTATAAATCTTTATGATGTCTTATACCTAGTATAACATTAGTACTATAATAAAAAAGTAAGTTTCTTTACCTAATTTATAAATATCATGATCTTGATATGTCCATGCTAATCCCCATCTTGTCACTCGACCCTGGCAAAACTCTGTATGTGTACATTTTATTGCATCACCTGTCAGATCTTGCAATAACTCCATTAGGGTATACTTGTGGCCAATCATTGATGTGAATATACTGTTACAAAAAAATTATGCTCTTTAATTTTAAATAAGAATTTTTGGGGAAAAATAGAAATAAGTTAACCTTGTAACTCATTGATTTAGAACTACCTAGACACACTTTGTATAGACACTTACATTATTCTATCTTTATACATTTTGCTTTCACTAATTAATTTCCTGCAAAATTCTAGTTCTCCACCTTCTGTTATCAGTTCTTGGGGTGATCCTGTAAATCCATTCTTTGGTGGTTGTCTACAAAATAAAAAAATATTATACTATAGCAACAAGATGCTTAGATAGAGGTAGCCTATAAAAATATACATTTTGAAAAATGAGGTTAATTTTTACCTGCTGGGATTGCGAGACTCTGATAATTCTTGAAAACTGCTGTAGAATGGTGGGTTGCACATGCAGAAATCAAATGTTTGTCCAACTTCATTATCTAATACATGCTGAATGACACTGGATGTAGAATTTTTATTCACTGCAATACACAAACAAATACAATTAGGACATTACTAGGCAGTGATATGCTATAAAACACAAATTGATACACTATTAAGGTAATTGTGAATCTCACATTTAATAAAACCTGAAAGTTTGTTTCTTTCAATGTTCTGAAGTGCTTTTTGTAGACTTTCGTCATCTACTTCTGTTCCAATCATGTTCCATTTATTTTTGGTAGCTGCTAAAACAGGATAAATTGCACAAGCCCCTGTCCCTATAAGATAAAATGTATTATTAACATAGGTTTTGATAAGGAAATCTCAAATGCAAAGTGTATAGTTTATTACCTATGTCTATACCCCATACATTGATTTCTCTGCCAATTGATTTAAGCAGATCTTCTAACCAAAGAATGTAGTTTATTCTTAGTGGAAGAGTGGGCACTAATCTGTCTTCTGGTATTTCAATATCGAGATTAAAATCAGTCTTCAACAAACATTTGGTTAATATTCTCAAAGTATTTGGATCCTTGAAATTTATAGTTACTTTACCAGACACATCCTGAAAATAACAAGTTTAAATAGAAACAAAACAATAATATTTAACGGAACCAAAAGTTTGTAGTATTTGTATTATTAAAATCGTACCATTTTACAAATACTGGAAAACTCGGGATACATTAGCGCCAGTTTTCCAAAGTCAGGTGGGTTTTTATAAATGTTTCGAGGATGCATAAAATTATTTAAAGCCATTTCCGATTTCTAAATTATATGCCAGAGAAATGTGAGGTTATGTCTTTTTTTGACATCTGTTTTATTTTTTTTTAATAATACGGCTTGACAGCATTTCAACCATAGAGAGTCTAAAGCAGTTATTACACGGCCCTAAATTCAGGGCACTGAATACCGGGTGAGCGGGGACCCTATTATAGTTAGTGTGGCGCTTATTAGACTACACTGAATATCGGTCCCTAAATCAGTTGAAATGTGAATGTCGAGAGAGTTGGACACTATTAAGGTAATAGTGTCATTTAATGTAATGTATGTATTTACGTCATGCAGCCGTCACTATAAAAACATCAAAAAGTTGCTGTAGTAGTCACGGCAATGCTCGCAACAACTAATATTGACTTTCGGAAGATGTATTTTCAGAAATTCGGGAGATAGGTATATGACAATACCTTGAGAAAGATAGGGAGATGTTATTTTTTGCTATGAATGATGATTACTATAATGATGATGATTATTATAACTAAAATTTTTCCCATTCAGTTGCTTGGAGAGCAAAAAAAGGTCTTCCTTCTATGGAAACCATTGAGCTTTTGTTCCGTTTGGTCATATTTATACAATATAGGAGGTAAAAAAGAATCGGAAGTAAAATAAAAATCAATAAAAATAAACTAAAGTCTGGTAACCCTGAACACGCACGACCACTCAACCACTCTACTCTATGCCATGGCCGGCGCGACACTGGGCTCCCTAACCGCCCTAAGTGTTTTTTACACTACACTTTCGGTAGAGCGGTAAGGGAGCAAGGCAGACCGGGTCGACCCGGTCGCCCTAATTAGGGACCCTTACTCCCTGAAGCCTATTACACCGCACTGATTCAGGGTCAGGGTCCCTGAATAAAGTGTGGTCTAATAGGCCTTTTAATACTACGGTTGTACGTAGTACTTAATACTTCCATGTTTTTAAGTTAATCACAATAAAATTTAAAAAGCGAAAGTGATTATATAGGCTAGTTTGTTCGTATCACCTAGCCATGTACGAAATGTCAAAAAAGTACAAGATATTTATTTATGCATTTCCGCCAGTGTTTCCAGCATAGGTGATTCTCCACTAAAACTGGTAGTTTTTACCCTTCTTTTAGAAACGTATAAAGATATTTTTTACTCAACTTGACTCAACGAAATGTTGCTTTTAGTAGCGGGTGGATTTTTCTTAGTTTTAGGTTATTTAGGTATAAATTTATTAAAGGTGATTTAGCAAAATTTTAGTTCTCAAATTCCTATCATCCTACCTATCGAGTGACACAATTTTTGGTGGAAAGCTAGTATACTTATTGGCAACACTGGTTTCCGCTGTCTGTCAGAGCCGTCAACTCAATATATCAACTCGGGTCTCTCCTCTCGGCGCCATTTCCTTTTGGGATTTTGTTTGTGAGCCTGCGCGGGCTGGTATTTCGGACGTTTCTGTTATTAGATACTGTTGACCTCAAAACCCGTGTGAATTATTGCAATTAAGTGAAAGCATTGCAACAAACACCAACATGGTTGATCGAATTGATATGGCTTTGGACGACATCATAAAAGCTAGCAAAAAAGGAAGAGGCGGTGGCGGTGGCGGAGCTGGAAGAAAGTTTGATGTAAATAGAAGACCAGGCCGGGGAGGAGGAGGATTCCGAAATGGCCGAACAGGCGGCGTTTTACGTGGCAGAAATCGTGGTGGTGTTTCCAAGCCTACCAATTACACAAGGGTAAATGTAATAATTAAATGATAAAATACCATTGCAAATGGCGGCCAACGTGGTGAAATGACGCGTATGTCTCACAAAGTCAACGCTAGTCTGCATGGGATTATTCGATCGAGTCGTTGTGTTGGTCCATTGGACGTAATATCTTGCAGCGAGGACCAGTTCTGGCTGCAGTCTTGTTATTTTAGCATTTTTGAGTTCACTCTTTGTCCTTATTTGACTTATTGTTGGGATTTTGGTCTGTAGTTGCTACCACTGTTCCACATTTAATACCTACTCTTAAAGTTTGTGGTAAATGGCTCTGGAACCAACAAGTGCATTTTGGGCTGTATTGGGGCTCTATGCATTACTAAACAACTACATCATCCATCACATTTGTATTCCTTGGACGAGGTTCGAAAGCAAATTCGAAGAAGACGCGAAATGGAGTTGCAGTAAATTAGCACTGGAATTTGTTGCTCATCTAACTGAGGACCCACAAGCTGTGGAAACCAGATGTTTATGGTGTTATCTCCAGCACCATTCTTACAAGTGGCAAAGACTGGCGTAGTGTTACAAAGAACAATATCAATAGTGCCGTGTAAAGTGAACTAGAGTTGAGTGAAGAGCTAGGATTTAATTTCAAATGTTTGTTTAAAATGTTGTTTTCTGAATAATTGTAATTGAATGTAATGTTTGTAATGTGAAATGTAAATTCCATTATACAAGCTGTGTTTGCTGTGCATTTTGAGTGTTCTTATACTCAAAGAGGCAGTCAGTGGCTGGCCGGCAAGCTCTATGAAGGACGACTATTTCAGGGTGATGTTAACAGCACATGGAAACATGACATGTTCAGTGACTTCGGTGAACGGAAGTTACAAACCAGAGGAGGCCCCATTTCTACAGGACCAACAAAGTTATTAGTTTCCAATTTGGATTTTGGAGTATCAGACTCTGACATACAAGAGCTGTTTTCGGAATTTGGAATTCTGAAAAGCGCATCCGTTCATTATGATAGATCTGGAAGGTCTTTAGGTAAGCATTGAATATCTCCTTTTGAAACAGGCATATTTAGAACTGATATAACTTTAAAGTAACATAGTAAATTGTTTGAAATTTTTTGTACACAAGGTATTTGTAACTGTTCATTCATAGGCTTTTCATTTTTATTACAGGGACTGCTGATGTTGTGTTTGAGAGAAGAGCTGATGCCCTCAAGGCAATGAAGCAATACAATGGAGTGCCTCTGGATGGACGCGCCATGAACATACAACTAGCCACATCAGAGATCTCCTCCTTCAGAAGTCAAGAGAGGGGAGGTCGGCTTGGAGGCGGCGGCGGCGGTGGTGCTCCTCCCAGGAGAAATTCAAACAGAAGTCAGTATTTTGTTGCAATGACTGCTTCAGTGGCTTATGCTTATTTTATGTGATTCTGTTTTCTGAATCATAGTGGTTTCGAGCTCCACCTGGACAAACATTTCTGTTTGTTCTGTCTCTATTGTTGTATTGTTATTGTTCTGGCTTCTACACCAGAGTTATGAAGTTGTCAGATATAATGTACAATTTTGTCATTATAAGAGACAGATAAATTTATATATAGAAATTTTGTTATCCGATTCAAAAGTACATAATTGCACTCTCACACAATATCTATAATCAATATAGGTAGATAATCTTTGGTAAACTTGCAATTACATGTATTTACGGCCGTATTCACAAACGTTACTGTGCGCCGCGCGAACACACAGGTACCCAAAAGCCTATAGGATCTTGGGCACTGTGCCTCCGCACGTCGCATAGTAACGTTTGTGAATACAGCCGTTAGTATGTTTAAATTTAGGTGGAAGATAATGTATGAAATATAAACCTTAGATTGCAGTGACTAGACACAATAGAAAAAGTATTGTTTGTTGGTCCCTAATGACCCCTATTGCAGTTAACGAGCTCCGATTAAAGGTTTAAGTTCAACACTTAAGTTTATATTGAAGATGGAAATTGTCACATCTCTCTTTATATTATTTGTGTGATTTATTAAGATTTTCAAAAATGCTTGTTTTGTTATAGGTATACCTAGCAGAAATCAAGGCCAAGGCGGCGGAAGTGCACGCGGACGCGGCGGCGGTCGCGGGCGCGGCGCGGGGGGCGCAGGCCGAGGCCGGCGTCCTGTGCCTACTGCCGAACAACTAGACGCAGAGTTGGATGCATATGTCAAAGAAATTAAATGAACCTGGTTGCATGCAGTGCTGTTTGGACGTTTATAAATAAATATAATTAATTTAGTTTTCGTAATATTTTAATTTTATAAAATATAACCATAAGAATGGTTTCACCTAGAGATTTTGCTAAGTATGACATCAGTGTAAATTGTGTGATGGGTGGAGACATTTTAAAAATAAATAGTCTTTTTAAGTAAATTATATTTTTATCTACCCTACTAACAATTTGTGATGAATTCTGTTCGCCAACATAAAAATTGTTAAATTACTCATGCCAATTTTCACCAATAGTCACCTAAGCCAAGAGCCGGCTGATAAGCACTTAGGGGACAATTTGACATTTGAATTTATTCTGTTCTGATTTCTCAATTAGTGACAAAAGCTATTAGTTGCACAAAATTCCTACTGAATAGATTTGATGGATATAATTTAAATAAAGTGCAATCTGAAGTGATGTGGGGAATGAAACAAAATTATTGCTCACACCTGCTCCTTATTAGTTACCTACCATGAATTAATATTTCTAAAATGTTGTTAAATTATTGATACATCCATGCCTACTATTAAAACATCTTAAGGTAGCTTAGGTAGCTAAGCTTTGTTACTAATCTGTATATGTCACCGGAAAATAGCAAGAATCGTAAGTTGATCAATTTCCTAGGTAGTTGATTAACTTCCGGAAAATAATAAACGGCAGTTGAAATGTATTATTTAACGTATGTATTTTAGTAAATTGATCATTTTACGGGGTCTTGCCGTAAAATCATCCGACGAAGGTGAGGTGAACGTTGATTGGTTCAATGGCTCACGCACGAGGCGTTATCCCGGCAACCAATCAGGGAACAGTGTATTAAGTTATAGTACATTGAGCAATGATTGGCCTATTTGAGGACGATTTTACTTGTGTCAAAATCGTAAATTATTAAATGACTGTCAGGCTACCGTAAATTGATCAACTAACTGAAATCCATTGCGTTAAATAATACATTTCATTTGCCATTTGTTATTTTCCGAAAGTTAATCAACTACCTAGGAAATTGATCAATTTACGAGTTTTGTTATTTTCCGGTGACATATACACACCTCACACTTTACGTGTCAGTGTGATCCGTCGTGGTGTGATCTTTAGAAAAATTGTTCATGTCTATTTTGTGGTAGAATAGTTAAATCGATCTTGTAGTATGATGTACCTACATAATTTATATAATTTTAGGTACCTATACAAATTATCTTAAATTTCTAAGTCATAGATCTCAAATGTTTACTAATCCACTATGAAGACCACTAGGTAGAGAGTCCGCATCAGATCCTACTATATAATTAGATACGAAAGTTTGTATGTATGGATGTTTGTTACTCATATGTGAAAACTACGAAACTGATTTGAATGAAACTATACAGTAGGTACTTAATATACTCGTACAATATACTAGATAGAGACGATGATTCATAAGGGACAGCGCAGATGACAGACTCCGTCACGCACTTTTTAGTCTGTGATGCAATTATATGCAGTATAATTTATAATAGTACGCACACGACGCGCAAAAAGCTGTCGCGGATATTTCAGACTCAACGCTCATCTTCGATCATTCTGTCGGCAGAGCTGTAGGGACCTAGATGCTCTTTTTAAATGTCTCAGATGCTGACTCTATCGCACAAAAAGTCTGTCGTCTGTACAGCCCCTAAGGATGATTTTTCTATGGAGTTTGTATGTATGGCGCGCACGGTTCGTGACGTCATCCACCACGTCGGATCTCTCTGTGCAATAACTTTAACGATTTAGAACTCGCTTGATAGAAAAGTTACTTTAAAAATTCTTCGATATTTATGTCTCAATGAATCCATAAAAAAAATCATGCATATTCCCTATTGTCATTAACTTGGGCAAGGCCGTGGGCCGAAACTTTTAGGTATGGTACCTATATTGTGACCGTTAGTGGGCCTAGGTAAGTCCTATCCTATTTGGCTCGGTGGCTCATTTGGTAGTGACCTCTGTCTTCTGAGCCGAGGGTTCGTGGGTTCGATTCCCGCTCAGTAGGAACAAACATTTGTGTTCATGAACATGTCTGTTTGTATAGGGCTGGGTGTTTACTAAGTATAGGTATTTATTTACAAAAAAAAAACTAAGTTTATCAGTTTTCTAGTACCCATACCTAGTACTAGCTTCGGCTTAGTTTGGGGCTAGATGGCGATGTGTGGCCCAGCGTGGCATGTCTTGGGGTATTTATTTTATTTAGTAGCTTAGGCAGTAGGTCCTGCTAAGGTCTGGAGTTAATCTGATGATGAATTAAAACATCTGTTGGAACTCTTGGTGTTTGGGCTTTCATTAATTCTATTGATGATAATTTTAGACCCCTATGCCGCCCATACTCGCTGCGGTCGACCGGAGAGGTCCACACCTGTATAGGTATGCCTGCGCAGGTCCACCGGAACGGGTGTGGGGATAAACCGGTGTAGTTTATTGTACTTTCGAAGGCGGCGGTCGACCTGCACAGGTGGATTCTCCGGTAGACCGTAGCGTGTATGGCCACTGGCCAGCATTATGGCCTGGGTGCGTTCCTTAGGGGCAGCGCAGACGACAGACTATCCGTGACGCACTTTTTAGTCTGTAATGCAATTATATGCAGTAACCATGGAAGTACCTATTAAGTACTACGTACAAAAGGAATGCGCTCTCATGGAAGTATTAAGTACTATTTATTACTTCCATGTGTGTAACATACATTATCATACTACATACATGTGTACATACACTAGACCTTCTCTATGGTTGGGATAAAGAACCACGCTAACAGAGCCAAATAGCCCAAAAAAAAAAAAAAGTTCACTTCCATGCGTAAAAGCAAAGTAAGTACCTAACGAAGAAAAATTAAACTGGGGCTGCCTTGTTCCGCACCATACTACATCTCTCCGTTCATGTTTTATAATGTCATAGTTAGTGATTCCCTGATATTTTCTTTTTTTTTTTTTTTTTTTTTTTTTGTGGTTGGATGGCAATGCACGGCTTGTGCTTATGCCAGTTGCGATAAAAGTTTGGGAAAACCGTTGCAAGGAAAAAAAATTGGAATAGACGGAACGGAATTTTGATAGGATCAAAGGAGTTATGGAATCGTGAGGAGTTTTATGAAATTGGGTGAGGATGTAGTATGACGGTATGGTGATAATACAATACACAAATTACAATTTAATATCATTTTTTAGGATGAATTCAGATATGGCATTATAAATATCATAATTTTGTAATAACAATATGGAAATAATCGATGTAGGGAAAGGAACACGTAAAGTTATTAAACTCACTATAAATGAAGATCGATCATATTTAGAACAACTAAAAAATATATGGTTCAGATCTCCAATCCCCGCGCCACACTCGCACATAGGGTTATCAATTATGTGAAATCTAGCTAGATTTGCAGGGGAACAAACATGACCCAATCGCATTCTTATGATACTGGTAGTGGCAATTTTTCCAAGTCTTATTTTAGAGAACCACGGCTTTAATGCAATTTCATTTTGAATCAATTTATAGTGTTTTGCTTTGAATTGAGTGGTATGATCCCAATTTACTTCCCAAGTCCTATGAAGATAGACTTTGGCCAAATGAACTAAGTCCTCACAAAAGTTTTTATATGGGGTTAAATCTCCACAAAGAACAGCTTCGTTTGCCAACTTGTCAGCTCTAACATTACCATAAATGTTTTTATGGCCAGGAACCCACATAAAACATATTTCAAACCCCCTATTTACGCATTGATATAGTAGCTTTTTGCAATCAAAGATAACTGTATTAATAGTATTACATTTAAATGGAAATTTTTCTAGGGCTTGAAGAGCGCTTTTCGAATCTGAGATAATTAGAGCTTTCGAAAGTTTAAACAATAATACATATTCAAGAGCCTTGAAGATGCCAAAACATTCACCAGTGAAAACAGAAGTTTCAGGAGGAAGTTTAATCTTTTGTACGATTCCATACTCATGATGATACACGCCCACACCTACAGGGCTTATACCATTATGTTTAGATGCATCAGTATATATACAATGATAGTTTTCAAAATCCCTGGCTAAAATAAGATTAAAATGAATATCAGCTTTGTTATCATTTGGAATATTGAGATCTAAATTAACATTAGGTTTGTGGATCAATGAATTAAAATCTGTGGCAAAAATGGGCAGATATGATGATTTATGGGTAGGTGCTTCTAAAGATATAAACTTACGGTAACTTATTACAAGGCATGGCATATCTTTGCGAGACCAATAAGAAGAATTTTCTATATAATCTGAGAGAATTCGTAATTTTAAATGTAATAAATGATTAGAATGCTGCAACACACGGAAAAGAAAACGGTCGCATAAATATTGCCGCCGGAATTTTAAGGGTGGATCACATAACTCTACTTGTAAAGCATTGATAGGGCTAGTTTTCATAGCTCCAGCTACAATTCTTAAGGCTTTGGATTGTACTTTATCTAATTTGGCCATAGCAAGTACACTGCAAGGCTCCAAGAGATAGGTTCCATAGTCTAGAACACTCCTTATCAATGAGTTGTAGAGTAATTTTAAAGAAAAAGGGTGTGCTCCCCACCATACGCCTGTGAGGCATCTAAGAATGTTAATAGAACGTTCACATTTAGCAGCAATATAGTAACAGTGGGGAATACCAGTAAGTTTACTATCTAATAATACTCCTAGGAACTTAGCTTCGTTTTGTTGAGGAATAATAGAATTATCATAGCATATAGAAATAGAAGGTGGGGTGCGCATTCTTGTGAATAAGACAACAGAACTCTTAGAAACTGACAAAGCTAAACCATTGTTCTCTAACCATTGTTTGAGTAATTTTAAGGATGAATCAAGGGAAGAAGTTAAATTTTCTAATGATCGGCCAGAACTATATAAAAGTAAATCGTCTGCGTATTGAAGTATTCTAACAGTACCATTCAGGCTTGCTTCCAAATCGAAAGTATATATGTTGTAAAGGATAGGGCTTAAAACGGAACCTTGAGGAAGACCTCGCCATAATACTCTAGATTTAGTAGTCGAGTCTTCAAGGGTGACACTGATACACCTTTCTGCTAATAAATTGACTATAAAATTTGAAAGCATTAAAGGAACATTTAATTTTTCGAGTTTATCTTTAAGAATAGATACCTCGACATTATCGTAAGCGGCAGTAATATCCAAAAAAGCAGCAAGGAGACTTTCATTTTTTGAAAAAGCAATACGAATATCTGTGGTAAATATAGCAATACTATCTATTGTACTTTTACCCTTTCTGAAACCGAATTGACTAGGGGCTAATAATCCGTTACTTTCAATAAACCATTCTAGCCTGTTTTTAACAAGGTGCTCGGCTATCTTTATAAGGACTGATGATAAGGCTATAGGGCGATAAGACGAAGCTTCAAAAGGTTGCTTACCTGGTTTCAATATGGGTATTACCTCTTGAGATTTCCAAGAAAGCGGTATTACACCAGATAACATTACAGAATTAATTAAAGTAAGAAAATAGGTCAAACTAGAATCACTTAAGTGAGATAGAAAAGAATATGGGATCCCATCCAACCCTGGAGCTGAATCGGTCACATAAGATAAAATGCCTTTAAGCTCATTAAGATTAAAAGGTGCATTCAAGCCTACTCGTTCTTCAGAATTTAAACATAAAATAGATGGCTTAATAATATCTAATGGAACAAAAGATGGCGCTAACTTATCAAGAAACTCTTCGGCTATCGAGCTATGTAGGAAGGGAGGCTTTGATTCTTTATAAATAGATCTATATCTCCTTATGTTATTCCAAACAATAGAAGCAGGGATATCTGGTGATATAGAAGCGCAGAATTTTTTCCAACCTTCCCATTTTTTATTTTTGAATAATTTTCTAGTGCTTGTTATCAACTCGGCCAAAACGTTATAATTTTCCTCTGTAGAAATATCTTTGTACTTTTTTTCCGCAGCTTTTCTCGCCTTGATTGCAGACAAGCAATCACTATCCCACCAAGGAGGGAGAGGAATTTTTCTGGGGCCGCATTTTTTTAATGGGAAAGTTTTATTTGCGGTTTCAATTAACAGTGTAGCTAATGCGTGGGCACATTCAGATTGGTTAGACTGAGTAACTGTAGGCAAAGATGTCAGTTCCTGTTCAATTTGTTCTTTGAACGAGGTCCATCTGTCCTTTTTAAGTGTATATTTTAATCGTGGGGAATAACTAGGTGATGTTGAATTGATTACCATGTTAGGAAAACGGATTATTATGGGAAAATGGTCACTGCCTAGTGTTGAAGTATGCACATGCCAGGTTAAAAAAGTTGCTAAACTAGGAGAGCATATAGACAGGTCAGGAGCACTTATTGCTTCATGAGGCTGAGTACGCCTAGTTGGGTCACCAGTATTTAATATACATAAATTATTTACATCTAACATATCTAAAATTCTAGATCCATAATAATTGCTATTTGAGCTACCCCATGAATAATGTTGAGCATTAAAATCACCCAAGATCAGTAGAGGAGTAGGGAGAGAAGAAATGATATTTTCAACTTCATCATAAATATCTGAAGAAGGGTGGGGTATATAAACGGAAACAAAACATATATTATTAATACTAGCGGCAATAATTGAAAAATCAGGACTATGCCCAGGAATGGGAATATGATAAAATGGAACATTATGTTTGATAAGTAAGGCAACACCAGCATAGCTGTCAGATCTATCTTCTCTGACGCATGAATAACTATTTATTTTAAAAATACTATCATGTTTTAGCCATGTTTCTTGTAGTGCAACTACAAACGGATTATAGTTATTAATAAAATAAATTAAGTCGCATTTCTTATTAGAAATGCTACGGCAATTCCACTGCATTATTAGTGGGACGTGATCCATATTGAATGTTTAAAATATCTAACAAATCGGAGGAATTGATGGCGGCGTTGGTCGGTGAAACGGAAGAAGATTGAGTTAACTTGTTAATAAGGTGTATCAGTAATTCTTTAACAGACATATCTGTTAGGGGCAAATCAGTACTATAGCCACATCCATTGGATGGAGAAGGCATGTCATAGTCGTGTGTTAGATTTTCATGGGCTGCTCGATCATATCCTTTACTTAGGGGTTTAGGAGGGCTTTTTTTCAAAATTACTTGTTTTTTATAATTGGTCCTGATGGGATGATTTTTAGACGGAGAATGCATGGAATAATGAACTGGAGATTGAGGTGCTATGGAAGTTAAGACATCAGCATAAGATTTGGTGATTGGTGGATGAAGCTTAATAGCTTCAGAGTAAGATACACAATTCTTTGCCATGGATTCCTTAATTGCCTTTTGCCTCGAAAATTCAGGGCACTTACGGCTGGTTGCAAAATGATTGCCCGAACACATACAACATGTAACAAACTCCTCATCTACTGAACAATTTTCTCCTGAGTGCCCTTGTCCACATTTATAACATTTAGGAGTCGACCTGCATTGGCTTTTTATGTGCCCATACCTACAACATTGGAAACATTGGATAGTAGGAAAGATATATAGGTCAACTGGCAAAGCATTGTAGCATAGAAATACTCTCTTAGGTAAGATTTGCCCGTCAAAAGTCAACACTACAGTTTCTATCGGAACAAATTCACTCTTTCCGTTCACTACATTCTTCCGTTTCAATCGTCTCACTTTTAATACATTCCCTGTTCCTACTGGCACTGTAATATTTTCAATGAGTTCTTCATCAGACCAACTGTTAGGTACACCTCGTATCACACCCATACGAGTTGTGTTAAATGTAGGAATAAATGCTTTATAGCTGTTCTTCTTCAAAGCACCATTGACAATAAATGAATTTGCATCTTCAAAGTTTGTAAATGACAGAGTTGCCCTGTTTCTACCAATTCGCTTGACACTTCCATTTACTATATTTCTAATGTTGTTTTTTTTTAGAAAATGTCCAAAAGAAATGGGATGAATATATGTATTGTCATTGGGAGATGTTTGCTCCCTCTGCACATGTACCACATATGGAGATACATCAGAAGCGCTATAGTATGCTCGTCCTACAGGAGTGCGCTGAGTATTCGATTCCAAAGTGTTTGAAGCCAAAGGATCTTGAATAGGTGTCTGAGAAGCAGACACCGGAGCGGGAGGTGGACAAACTGAATTATTAACTTCAATTTTCTTGGAAATGGGTTGAGAAGAATCGGAAAAACATTCGCAATTACAATCAATCTCACTTAAAGGAGCTATTAAAGTGGATTTATGATGCCTTCGTTTCTTTTTATTACAATGCTTACATATTTTTTTACCAGAACAACGCTTTCTTTTTGTAGTATTTCTGGCATTTTCAGACCCATCAGTGTCAACTATTGAACCTTCCGTGTCCATTTCAGACCCATTATGGGTAACAGTTACAGTGTGGAAGACCTGGGGGACTGTCCCCCCAGGATCTTCAGGGTCGTTCATGAAGAACGAAAAATTAATGAAAAAACTTACCAGATGATGATGATATTTACACTACAACTACTAAAAATAAATAAATGAACTTAAATATGTACACTATGCAACAAATTTGATCCTATATATCAAATTAATTATTTAAAATATCAAAGCCGAAAAAAGGACGCCCGCTCAAGTTGAGGTTTCCCGCGCTTCCTCCTATTTTCTTTTCATTAGTTAGTGTATGGAATGTTTTTTAAGTTCCTTTTCCACCAGTTATCAAAATTAATAATAGCAGTCCATCGATTTTGTTTTTTAACGTTTTTGGCTTCGCACGATTTATGCTTCAGCCACGGAATATTAAACACAAGAGGAAAGGACGTGTGGGCGTGGCCCGCGTGCCAAAGTTAAGGACAGCGAGTCTTAACTTGACTCACTCGCTTTGTGGTTGCTGAAGTATCGTGACGTGCGCTGCCGGTATTTTCATTCGAGTGTTTTATTAAATAACTCTCAATAATGACTCGATGTTCCGTCCTTGAGTGCAAAAACAATAGTAGTACTAAGAACTTGCTTCGATCAGGTGTTTCTTATCATCGGTAAGTCGGTATTTACTTTTTATTAAATAAATAATCGGTCAGAGATCTTTCGGCATAACCTCTATCCATTTAAAACATTCGTGTAAATTAAGAATCACACGTATGTACACTGAAATAAAGTTTATAATTGTCTGACGCCTGGTCCGCATGCGCCGTCTAGTATCGAATAGTAGAATCAGAAACTACGTCCCAAGTCGAACCTACTTTAGGGTTGTGACACGTTGAAATATCATTGATTTAATTATGTATTTTGTCTATTACACTTATTTATGCCTTATTGTAAACTATTGATTATTTTCGTTTTAGTTTTCCTAAAAATCCAAATGCAAAAGAGAAGTGGATTACTGCGACTGGCAGGGTCAACTGGATGCCCACGAAATCGAGTTGCATTTGCTCTGAACATTTTGTAGAAAAAGATTTTCACTTATCTAAAAAAGGATACAGATATATAGATCAACTTGCAGTTCCCACGAAAAAAATTATGTGTTATCAAGTAAGTATTCATATATTACACAACTTTTTACCGACTTCAAAAAAAATGAGGAGGTGTCTCAATTCGTACTTTTTATGTATTTCCGCGGATAACTTCGTCGTTTATGAACCGATTTTGATTATTCTTTTTTTTTGTTAGATAAGGGGTATCCCAAGGGTGGTCACATGGTAGGGAAACCAGGGTATGATGATGGCAAACCAAAAAAATCGAAGGGAACATGAAGTCGGTTTTTGATTTTGTTAAAAATTTACTTGTTAGTTGTTGAATATCTTCATTTTTAGAATGTATAGGCGATGGTGTCTAAAAAAACATGATTGCGGTGGAAGGTTGCTGAGCATTCTGAAATTTATAAAAAAGTGTCTCGGACTCGTTTAGTTTTGGATTGTTGACAAGAGCTCTTTCAGCGTATTAAATTGAAATTTTAATATTACAGGATGCAACGACTTCAAACTTTTCTAAAAAAAGGATTCTAGAGGAACCAGGACCTAGTTCAGAGCGACTAGAAAAAAAAGCCTGTATTGAATTGGATCAGTTGCAGAAAGATTCCGTTACAAGTATAAAGCCAACTGATGAAATTACTATAAAGAAAATTGAAACGTCTTTACTAAATAAGAGTCCTAGTAGTTCTTTATACTCAACTCCGAGAAAAAGGAAACTGAGTAGTATGTTACGGTGGACAAGAAGTCAAATTACTAAAAAGGATTTGAAAATCAAACGTTTGCAAGCTCAAAATCGTAGATTGAAACGAAGGCTTGAAAATATGGAACAACTCCTAAAAACCTTAGAAGAAAATGTGAAACTTAAACGTTAAATATGAATTTTCTGTCAATGTATTTAAATGTTAATGTATATCTATTCTAATATTAATTAATTATTTTAGAAGTAATTGATTTTTCATCACCAATAATATTCGTATTAATCCCATCCCTATTTGAGTAGCGACGATAAAATAAATGTCATGATAAAACATTCTAGAAAAAAAGCAAGTGCATGCGTATAAATTAAAACCTTACGCTGATTGTCGTAAGGTGTTAAACAGCGTACAACTTTTAAGAGTGTCATCTAGCGTTCAATAGGTGAACGGGTAGTGTAATATGCCTTTTACTATATTGTGAAAGCATGAAACAAGCATGGAAGTATCAAGTACTACGTACAAATACGTATAAATTACTTCCATGGAAACAAGTCAGCTCACAGAAAACTAGTGTATTCGTATTTGAAGTAATTTCATTGAAAATAACCTCAAAAAAAGGATAAAATACTTAATATCACATACAGGGGGGCACACACGTATTACATCTGCATACAAAAAATCATGACTTTGCATTCAGCCGTTTCCGATATACAGCAATCGTCAAAACGTTCGCCCAGCAGAAAACGAAATATCTCTGAAATCATAAAAGCCAGAACTTCAGGTTTCGGGGCACCACTTTGCTAGTATATAAGCTATCTTTTGCATATTTTATTTTCAGCTAGAACCCTGAATTCAAAAATCTGAAGCCCTAGGAGGCACATCAACCAAATTTCGGGCACTGTGATCCGATACAAGATAGTACAAATCACGGAATATTAAACACAAGAGGAAAGGGCATAATCTAGTCAGTTCATACAAAACTGCTGTCGCCAAACTCACACAATAACATTATACGCACACACAAAATGAACCAATCATAACTATAATAATTTCTTGAAATCACAAAGATGTAACCGCTACTAACAATAACATAAAAACTACCATAATGCATTAGAGATAAAGAAGAATTTAGAAATTACACTTTGAGGGTTTTACGTCATCTCATCGAAGTGCTTTTGGCCTGCTTTGACTAGTTAGTTCACCTATTGCACGCTAGATGACACTCTTAAAAGTTGTACGCTGTTTAACACCTTACGACAATCAGCGTAAGGTTTTAATTTATACGCATGCACTTGCTTTTTTTCTAGAATGTTTTATCATGACATTTATTATCGTCGCTACTCAAACAGGGATGGGATTAATACGAATATTATTGGTGATGAAACATCGATTACTTCTAAAATAATTAATTAATATTAGAAAATACACTGACAGAAGTTTCACATTTAATGTATATGTTACGGGTAATGCTAGAAGTTGGAGTAAACCTAGGTTTACCCGGGTTTACTTAGGATTACCCAAGCTACTTGGGTAAAGTCCGAATACAAAGTAAAATAAATTTTAATTCGTGGTTCACTACTAACGGTTCATCTGATGGTAAATGATAACCGCCGCTCATATACATCTGCAACGTCAGGAATTTCGAATCATGTCACAGAAGTTTATCTTGCTCAAATAAATAATTTCAATTTTAATAACACAAGGACCGCTATTAGTTTTTGCTATTAAAGCTATTATTAAGTTTATGCTCACTAAATGTTGTTGTAGATGTTTAAAATGCCCTTGAAGTTTCATTTCACTAACCCACTTGGCTCCCGGAGCCACGCACAAGTGCGTGCTCCCTACAGGGAATTAGCCGTCAGGTAGCAGCCATCCTCTACTACCCGCCGTTGCCCGGGGTACGCCAGGCCGTCTGCAAGCAGACGACCACGCGTGGAGGCTTCCCTTGTTGTACCCCAGCTTGGGTAATACTAGGTTAACCCGGGTAAACCTAGATTTACTCCACCTTCTAGCATTACCCGTAACTTAAATAAATATTATTTGTGTTTTTCTGTAGAAAATGAATGAACTTGATACTATGTGGTCCGTCCGTAAAATTAAGTGTTAACAGGTTTAAAAAACCCTATAATAATAGAAATTATTATTGGGTTTTTTAGATCATAAGGCCTACTTACACGACAAGAAGTATTGACTAGATCTACAAATGTATTATCTACGAGCCGTTTTCTGCTTAAAAAGCTAGCAGCTCCAATATAATCAATTATATGACGTTCAACGAGCTTTGAATGGAATAGAAAAATCCTGTCATTTTATGACATTGAAAAAAGTATTTAATGTAATTTTTCCTTAAATTCCGTAACAGTCCGAAATGGGTATTCTATGATCATCTAGGGAGCTACACTGAACCATATTTTAAAAAAGAAAACAGCTCTTTGTAGGGAACTTCATAAAATAAAACTCATTTAAAATAAATTAAATAGTTTATTTCTGCAAATAGATTCACTAGTAATACTTTTGCACGTCAAACTTTTTTCCTACCAGCACTTCGACGTGTAGCCTGCCGAGAAGAATCCACCGAAGAGCCGAATCCACTTTCCTTTTGCATTTGGATCTTTAGGAAAACTAAAACGAAAATAATCAATAGTTTACAATAAGGCATAAAAAAAGTGTAATAGACAAAATACATAATTAAATCGATGATATTTCAACGTGTCACAACCCTAAAGTAGGTTCGACTTGGGACGTAGTTTCTGATTCTACTATTCGATACTAGATGGCGCATGCGGACCAGGCGTCAGACAATTATAAACTTTATTTCAGTGTACATACGTGTGATTCTTAATTTACACGAATGTTTTAAATGGATAGAGGTTATGCCGAAAGATTATTTATTTAATAAAAAGTAAATACCAACTTACCGATGATAAGAAACACCTGATCGAAGCAAGTTCTTAGTACTACTATTGTTTTTGCACTCAAAGACGGAACATCGAGTCATTATTGAGAGTTATTTAATAAAACACTCGAATGAAAATACCGACAGCGCACGTCACGATACTTAAGCAACCACAAAGCGACTGAGTCAAGTTAAGACTCGCTGTCCTTAACTTTGGCACGCGGGCCACGCCCACACGTCCTTTCCTCTTGTGTTTAATATTCCGTGGTACAAATCTGCATCATTAGATTCTTGAAAAGCGACAAAAAAAAAACAAATTCTGCTGCGTGAACACACTCGGTGTGTAGTGCCCTGAATACCGGGTCGTGTAATAAAAGTTTCAGTCAGGGCTTGGTAACGTTACCAATTTAACATTATAATAGCGGTAAGTAGCGGTAATTTATAATGTTACTTTTTTTACCGGTAAAATAATTACCGGTAAGTCGGTAGCGATACTAAATTTTAACGGTAAATTATAACGGTAATTTTTACCGGAACGAAAACTTAACGTTAAGTTTCAGGTATCGATACTGCAATATAACGTTAAAAGTATCGATACCTGCTTTAGTTACCGGTAAAAGTAACGATACTTATTACGCTACTTTGCTGCATTGCCGCTCCGCACGGTTACCTATAGCAGAGCGGCAACTTCGCGACACGAGACGCATGAGACCATGTTGGGTGGGAGCGATAGAGACAGAGAATGAATTTAATCCAAAATTAAATAAGTAACGTTTGAACGTTTACCGATACTTTTTACCGATACCATCATGAAGGTAGCTGTACATTTCAGTACAAAACCCCAAAACAACAAGGTCGTTAGTTCTGCTCCACACAGGTCGAACCGGAAGAGCGCTTGGATAGCTGCCGGCTTAGCAGTGATGAAGTGGGTTTGAATATTACCCAGAGGATCAATAAACCGGATATACGTGACAGAAGCGTAAGCAACGATGGAGAAGTCGCTGAATACAAGTAAGTCCATGACACTTGCATCATCCACGGAAGTATGAGTCCACCTTGGGTTGTGTAAATTAATAAAATTGACTAACTTACTGCGATACGATTCCCACTGTTTCAGAAGATTTGGCGGCAACTCGTCATCCCAGGCGATTCCTGCGATCCACAACTTCAGCAACCTTGAGGTAATCATGCATGGTGCGCCTGATGGATCAAACAAATGAAATATCTCGGAAGTAATAATCTTTCTTTCTGTTTCAGATGCAGTCGGCGAGGTTGCAGTACGCGGAGGAGTATCTTCTTCAAGCAACTTGTAATCAATAGCCTTTGTTTCAGATTGACTGTCAATTATGTCATTTTGTGTGATGACATCAGCGGTTACAGGAATGAGCTGAGTATGCCAATTATTAGAGATGTGTCGTATATCTGGTTGCAGCGTGGGTCCTACCATCAGGGTATCGCTCAAGGGAACACCATTTGTTCTCTTGCACGATGCATTAAAAACCTCCCATGAGTTGGTAGTGCATAGTACCTCCCTATTCACTGCATGTTGCGTCAGATATACGGCATCTGGCTTATCTCTTTCAGCTTCATCTGTCATCTCTTTCATCTGTGCCACCTCTTGATACTGATCTTTGATTTCAGGGTTTGTGGAGAATCTTGGCTGAAGACCTTGTATTCTCGTAGCAATTTCATCTCTTCCAGTGGTAGCCGCGTAATGGTCTTCACATGCCTGCTCTTCTTGCGTCAGATGTTTGTACAACGAAGTAGGCTTCGGTACTAGCTCCGATATATTTTTGAGCAAGTCATTTTCAGATACACTCGCATGCATGCTGATGACGGCATTGTGACAAACCAGCCGCTGATCATCTACACTACCGGAGAGGATCCAACCAAGGTGAGTCTCTTGAGCAATTGGGGTCCCTTTAGGGCCCTTCATCAACCCTTCCTTAATGAGATGACAATATATTTCGGCTCCCAACAAAACGTCAATTTTGTTAGGGGAATTAAATTCTGGATCAGCTAGTTCGATATCATGGATCTCAGGCCAGTCTACCAAAGCGAACTTCCTTTCAGGTAGAACAGATGTTAAAGTTCCAAGTACGTGTGCTCTAACCTGAATGGTGAACGATGGCTCGCAAAGTGAATGAATATGAAGCATTACCGTATATTGAGAGGTAAGTCCACCTTGTCCGCCACCGACACCTGCTATAATGCTTTTGGTACGTGTCTTCTTTAGCCGTAGCAGTTTAACTGCGGCTTCGGAAACAAATGAAGCCTGGGAACCTTGATCCAGCAGACTTCTCAATACATGAGACGACCCATCCTTCGACTCAGCCTTGACAAGGGCTGTGGCCAACAAAACTTGTTGGTTATATAAACCTGTCGAAAAATGAGCGGCAATATGATTTGTGGTCTCGTTCTCCGACACAGGGTCAGCGGAGTTCATTTCAACGGCCGTAGTGGACGCTGATGTGTCCAATTGGGTTTTGGGATGCAATAGAGTGTGGTGTTTGCGTTTGCAAATACGGCATTTGGTGAAGACACGGCAAACATTGTTGGAATGGTTGTATCCGAGGCAGTTGAAGCACAGTCCCAAAGTATGGACAATGCTACGGCGATTGTCAACATCCTCATTAGCAAACGTTTTACAATTATACAACCTATGTTCCTCAGAACAATGTGGGCAAGAAATTCTAGCAGTTGCATGCAAAGCTTTTGGATTTGAAGCAAAATTGGAGAAATTAGAGTTAGCAGAGACTTTAGGCTTAATTTTGGGTTCGATAAATTCCAAAGCGCGGAAGCGAGTGCGTAAAAAAATCTTCAAATTGATTTAATGTTGGCAAATCGTTGCAATCGGTACTTACCTGCAATTCCCACTGCTTCCGTGACTCGGCGTCCAACTTCGAACTTACGATGTATATTACAATAACATCCCAGGAGGTAACATCGATGCCTAGGTTTGACAACTCGTGTAGGCAATCGGATGTTACGTCGAGCACTTCCTTAAGGGCACTAGATGATTCGGTGACAATCTGACGTAAACTGAACAGGCGCTTTAAAATACAAAAAGAAATGTACCTTTTGTTGTTATAACGGTCATGTAACATATTCCAGCACTTTACATAATTATAACTAGTTATAGGAACATGACGTATAAGGTGCTCTGCTTCACCTGACAGTTGCGTTTTCAAGTAGTGCAATTTCTGAACGTCGTCTAGAGAAGCGTTATTGTGAACGAGAGATGTAAATAGATCACGAAACGATGACCACTCAACATAGTTACCGCTGAAAGTTGGCAATTTAATTTTAGGCAACTTGACAACTGAATCTCCATTGGCACTGTTAGGTGAAACATCGCTCACATGCTTTGACACGGATTCTAATTTGGAAAGGGAATTTTGAAGTTGAACCTTGTAATCTAAAAACGTTTCGAAAACTTCATAAAAAACGTCTTGTTGCACGTAGCTTGTATTATCCAACTCCTCTGTATCATACTCCTCTATCAACCTTTCATGTCTCTCAACAAAATCCTTATACTGCTTCTCTAAAGCATCTAGTCTAGCTCTGACGTATGTGTCATTTATGCGCTCTTTGGGTGATTTTTTGAAGTTGGAACCCTTCTCAATCTGCGATTTTAGGTCGTGTAGTACACGCAAGTCTCTCTCCATTTTGTATATGTTCAATGTTACCTTTACGACTGAAGCAATTGACTATTGAAGTGAAACCGAGTCCAAAATTTTCTAAGTTCAGTGTGATTTTTCGCGAAAATTTTCTAAGTGTTTGGACAAAATCGCTCTGAAATCGGGCATAGGTTCCCCGTTCCGTCGTTTTTTGCGAAACTATTCTAAGTCCAAACTACCACTTGTAATAAACACTGTACTCACGGTTTCACTTTTGTACTTAGCTCTCTGTATTATCGGTCCTTCCTCCATACAAGTCGGCGTCCATTCAGCAATCTCGGTTGACCAGCGATAGTAAGGCAGCAATGTACTTCAGTTAGGCAATCCACTCCATTGACTTTGTGCTTCCACATTCAAATTTTGAAATTTACAAGAACTTTGTGTGCGTCTTCATTCAAAAACCGTCCTTCGGCTCGTCAAGGACCTTATACATTTCAGTACAAAACCCCAAAACAATAAGAGTTGAAATCGAATGAAACTCCAAACTCAGAACGGAGACATTTATTAATTGAATGCCGAGACCCTTATGTATACAGAAAAACGTAATGCTATCGCGGTTTAGCGTACAGCCACCGCCATCTCTGGGGTAGCTTGCGGAAGTAAAGTTATATAAATAGTACAACGTAAAACTAAGCTTAACAGTAGCGGTAATTTTTAACGTTAAAAATTACCGCTACTTTAGGTATCGCTACTTAAAAAAGTATCGATACCTCGGCGAGGCAAAAGTAACGTTACCATATTTTTACCGGTATTCCAAGCCCTGGTTTCAGTTACCTACAGGTTCTTTCCCCGCCACAGATAGTTTAAGGAATTAATATTTTTCTAAACGAAATGTCAAAAAATGATTATTTGCTGTTTGCTGTCAATAGTGTCAAATACCGTCATTAATTTTTATTTTAGATTTTTGTCAATGTGCGGTTTGTTTAATCTCAATAAAATCTGTGAAAAACTGATTTCATGCCACGATAATATTGCAACATAATAGAGATAAGACATTTAAAATGAATTTATCAGGTATGTACTACGACACATTTATATGGTAACTATTATAGCATCTTTTTTGTTTACATCACAGTGCTAGATTCTATAAATCTAATAACGTGCTATCACTTACCATACGAACGGTTGTGAAATTACTGTCGTTCAGTATTATATTATCTTATAATTTTCGCTTGCCATCATTCTTCTCTTCGGTGAGAGGTGTTAGTGCCGTAATAATAACTGCACTTTACCTACTTACATTAAATAAATAAATAAATGCACATTCGTATTTACAAACAATATTTATTAAATATCTTTATTAATGATTGGGGCACTATTTATTTATTGAATAAATTGAAACTTGAAATATAATTAAAGTAAAGTACATTGGACACATGAAACCTACCTTTAAACTTATGGCAATTATATGCTTGGGACGGGACGGAGATTTGGGCTTCTCTTTGGCTTCCGATCAAAGTCATTATGCTCTGCAACTATAAATTATATTAAATTTTATATTTTATATAAATTAGATCTTTCTGGAGACGACGACTCAAGCAGTGATGGCTTTGAGACATTATCGTCAAAGCATAAAATGGTTCACACTAGTAGTGATGAGTTTGAAAGTGTCCCCATTCCATCAAAACGCCCACGGTTGAATACTTATGGAGCTTCGTCTACCACATCACAAGGTTCAGGTTTGTGCAATATTGCTTTTTCTATTTCATGGCATAATGATTATAGTAGTAATTTTTCTACATGTACATAATTTATAAAAAAATACTTATCTCACAGGCCTTCAAGAATCTGACGATGAGTCTCCAGAACGTTCCAATGCAGAGTTTTCAGGAAGAGGTCAGCAATCAAGTAAAGTCTTGAACTATACAGAACACAGCCCAGAGAATCGTGATGGTCGGTCGGTAAACAGGAGTAGTGTGAGTGAGAATTGTTCTTCACCTAATGATCATTATGATGATTACCGTCCAGGATTTGATGATAATGATGCAGACCACACAGATGGACTTGCCAGACCAAGTTTTCAGGATACAAATGATAATTCATTTTATAATAAAAATATGTCGGACAACAATGAAATGAATGAAGCTTTTAGTATGGACTATTCAGAAAAATCTAAACGTATGATGAGCAGTATGGGCTATAAGCCAGGGAAAGGTTTGGGTAAATATGAACATGGCCGTATTGAGCCAGTGGAGGCATCAACACAGAAAGGCCGTCGAGGTTTGGGCTTGAAGCCATCTATTTTAGGTGAAGCTCCTAAAGATTTTAAATGGTCTCCTGATGAGTTAAAACCTGAAGCCAAAGAAGAACCTGTAAGTACATATTACTATGAGTCTACTATTATTATGTATTAGTGGTAATACAATATTTAAATTTGATACATAATACTGCAGATATGGATACCGTCCGCTCCAGATGAACCGCCTTTAGGGGACACGCTGGATGACTGGCTTGGACGAGGGCCTAAAAAACTGACTATTGATGATGAAACTTTATTTGTGGACCAACATATACTGAAGGGAGTTTTAGATTCCAAGGTATCTATTAAATAATAAAAATGTTATCAGTAGGATTTTATGGCTATGGTCGTTTATTTTTGAATAAGCTAAAAGATGGACTAATTGCAAATTTTAGCCATAATAGCCTATTAAATACACTGTTTTAATTTTACACACAATCATCATGTCTTATGTTTGTTTTTTTTTAATTTTATTTTTTTCAGACTATCTTTGACACACTATATGATGAAGATTTAAGACATGCTCGTTTCCGTAGCAATCCTTATGAAACTATTGGATCGGTGATGTTCCTCAATAGGGCAGCTGTTAAAATGGCGAACATAGACGCTGTTTTTGATTTTATGTTCACTAAACCGAAAAAGCAAAATGGTCAAAGTGCAATAGATAAGAAGGATATATTGTATTTTGCGGATGTGTGTGCCGGTCCTGGTGGATTCTCTGAATATGTGTTATATAGAAAAGGATGGAAATCAAAAGGTACTTCTCCTTTGGATAGTAGTAATACTCATAGTGGTAGTGGTGGTTTTGCCATTTGCTTAAATACACTATCACTTTTTAATGGCAATGGGAAATGTGTATATGGTGTTATTATGAATCCGGAGTAGATGGCACAATGAAGCCACACTCATCGCGTCATGATCTCACGCACAAAACATCTGCTAAAAGTTGAAACTGATCGCAGATACACTGAAAAGAAAAATATAACTTTTTAATGGTCGAAAACGCAAAATCATTATTCTATTATTTCATTGCAAATATTTCTATTTCCAGGTTTCGGTTTCACATTGAAAGGTCCATGTGATTTTAAGTTACATGATTTCTATGCTGGTACTCCAGAAACATTCGATGCGTATTATGGTATAAAAGGAGATGGCAATATATTTGATCCTGAAAACTTGAGATCGTTAAAGGATTATGTATTAAAGCAAACCAATGATCAAGGTGTTCACTTCCTGATGGCTGATGGTGTAAGTAGCAACAAGTCATGTGTTTCTTGAATTTAATATTCAAATACATATTATGCAATTAAAGTGATGTTTACAGGGATTCTCAGTGGAAGGTCAAGAAAATATACAAGAAATACTCTCCAAACAACTTTATTTGTGTCAATGCCTAGCTGCGTTGATGCTTGTGAGGACCGGCGGTCACTTTGTCGTCAAATTATTTGACATATTTACTATGTTTAGTGTCAGTTTAATTTATTTGATGTATAGATGCTTTGATCAAGGTAAATATAAAACTTTATTGGATACAGTAATGCAACCAGTAATTGTAGAACTATGAAAACCAGACTATAACTTATCATCAACAACTAAGATATCATTGGGGGCAACTCTCAGCAGAACCCAGCTAATATAGTAAGTTTTGAATTGAATTGACTGGGATTGATTGAGTGGGGATCATTTTTTTATAGTATCTCGACATAATGGCTTCCCTACGCCTGATGGAAAGCGAAAGAAAAGCCCAAATGGCTGTGACAAAGGGAAAGTAATTGGTCAGTTACCTGTCGGTTTCCACCGCCATGCCGACCCAGCCTTAATCCCCCACGAGCTCCGGAAACCCTACTCACCGGCAGAAACACGCCCCGGAGGTCGTTTGGATGCGGTATTCTATAGGGTGGAGGTCCTGCCCTACCTCTCTTAATATCTATCGTGGTTAGGCGGAAGCCAACATAATGCGCCATTAGGATAATTTTTATTTGTTTGTTGTATGTGAAAATGCATTTTTTAATAATTGTAAATGTTCTTTTAGTGTGTATTCACAAGCCTGTCACATCAAGGCCTGCAAATTCAGAACGATACCTTATATGTAAATGGAAAAGGGTAGGCACTGAGTCTACTGAGGACCACCTTTTCAATGTGAATTCTATTTTATTTGAAGGAGTTGATAATGATGATGACATTACTGAACTTGTTCCACAAAGTGTTATTCAAGAAGATAATAACTTTTTTGAATATGTATACAAGAGTAATTGTGTGTAAGTAACGGATTCTTAATACGCTTAAAGCGATAAGGCCGCCTATATTGTACAACAAAATGTCTACTGTCTGTACCTAGTTCTATGTAAATTGTTTGGTGTGCAATAAATAATATATTTATCTATGCTTCTATATTATTACGCTGTTTCATTGATCATTGGATTAATAAATCATAGCACATAAAACAATATGTAATATATTTCATTGTAAATTTTATTTTGCAGGTTAGGTGAAGCCCAGATTAAAAATTTGCTCAAAATAGCTGCTTTTAGCAAGGATAAAAGTTTAAAAGAATCTAGTCAAGCTATGATGAGGGAGCAATGTTTGAAGTTGTGGCAAGTAAGTTTAAAGTGTTAACTACCTTCTCCACTGATCACTTTAACGGAGCATATGTCCTCACAATGAATAGTAGTTTAGGAGATTTAAAATTTAATACTGTGATCTTATTCTTTCAGTTGCCTGATAAAGTGAGAACACAACCTGAGCGACATGGTCCTGATGACACCTTAAAAAGTATATTGTCTTTATTAGAAAAGAAGCCGCCTCAATCTAGCAGCCACCATAGCTTCAAAAGCTCAATTCTTAATAAACAACCAAACTTTATAGCGAAGCCTGTGGATCTAGAAGTTTTCAAACATGTCTACGACTGGCACTTTATGTTTTTGAGCAGCAATAGAGAAAACAGCCCTGACTTAAAAATCTTTTTAGGTGAATATTGTAATTAGTAGTAGTGACTGTAAAGGTAGGCTTCGGGATGATGCATCAATAGTCAGTGTATCATATACATGGCGTGTTTCCGAGAACTGCGACAGATGCTTGCGGCCGACACATCGTCCACACCATGGATTTTAGTAGGCGGTTAATCTGCAATGCAGTGTACTTTAAGTGTAGGACGAAGTGAAGAATAAATTCGACAAATATTTAATGTCATGGCGCAATAGCATAATGTTGTTATTGCTAAATATTCAGATCATGTGGCCTATAAAATACTATCCTGTCTTATCTAAATGTATCCTGTATAAATTACGATTATATTTAAAAACTTTCAGACATATGTATGTTTATAAGATATAAAATTTCGCCTTGCAGGTTGTGGTGGTAAACATGTGTACCAATTAGAAGGTACTATTTGGAAAAACGTGGTCGACTTGCATTTGACACTTCCCGCAAAAACCTTGATATATGCAGAGGTTGGATAGATTCATTATAATTATAGATAATATATTCTTTCTTAACTAACGATTGGTTCATGATTTTTATAAAATTTTACTTTTGTACAGATATTGAAAGAATATCGAGGTGAAGGTAATACCCAAATATACAGCAAAGCATTGCACATTATCGATGCCATGATACTAGGAGGCGTCGACATCTCGCATTTGCCCTTGACTGAGAGGTCGGTATAATATTTGTAACTGATTTAGGGCTCGTTTAACACTAGATTCAGATATATTGTTTTGTCCGTACGGTTTCTTCGTTCCGTATCAGCGTCGCGATTCAAAAACTATGGACGTAGATAAAAATAGCCCGTATCTCCATCTCTTATCGTCCCGATCATCGCGTGTTTCAGGTCATACCTGTCTCGAGTGTCGTCCAACCATGTTCCATCTTCCATCGTTCAGACGGAGGCATGCGATGTATCGTTTCGTCTTTCGTTTTCATCTTTGAAACGGGGCGAAAAATAGACTTTCATCAATTCCTTACATTTTTATTTGCAGGATAAATCAATGCGGATTATTTTGCACTGCTCTCAATAAATCACCGGGCACTCAAGCTCTACCGATCAGATGCAAAAGGCTATTTAATATGGAAATGTTTTCGGAGGCCATGGATAAATTGGAATATCGTGCGATGAAGAGAATAAAGAGGGCTGTTACAATTAACACACCAAATAGAATTGATGGAAATAATATGTATTATGAAGTGGGCTCAGTGTTGTTCATGAAGGAGATAAAAGGTATGGGTTATGCTTATGTCGCATAGTAGTGGGGCTTAGTATTGGGGAGTCATTATAAAAATGTTTGTTAACTAAGGGTACATTTCCATAAAAGCGAGACTGCGCGGGATTAAGGCTAACAAAAATATACCAATTATATGTATGTGTGATGATATTGCTCAAATGACACATGTATTGAGTGGGAAGGCCACTTCAATGGAACAATATCATTGGTAAATTTTTCCCTTTCTTCGTAGCTTCACACAGCCTCGTTTTTGTGGAAACACATTGTTATATCCTAGCTTTAAGTTCGCCTTTTGTACAATTTAATGCATGTAAGTTTAAATACGTATAGACATATTTATTAGAATGTTATAGCACACAAAGGCACAAAACAGTGAATTTAATGCTAAGAGCAAACGATTGCAAATCAGTCAGTTCCTCATAGAAAGACCAAGGGTAGAATTTTTGACCTTACCATGCTAATATTCTTTTAGATCCGTGGATATCTGTGATATCAAAAACGACTGGATTTAAATATTACTACAACACCAAGGACAAGGAGAGCGAGTACTACATAAAGGACGACGCCCGCGTGGACATGGTGACGGCGTACACGGGCCGCGTGCAGTGGCTGTGGGGCGACAGCGGCGCCGCCATACTGGAGGACCAGGTGCACACCGGCATATCGCGGGCCTCCATGCACGACTTCATCGTCTACAATACAAAGAGATAGTTATAATAATCAACTCAATTTTTGTAAAACTATATTAATAGTTATTTACTTTATTAGCTAGTAAGAATGTCTTCATTTTGTTTTTATATTTTAAACAAAGAATATTGTAAGTAAGCGATAATGAAGTACGGTAATATGGAATGATCTCCGTCTGGGAAAAGCCTTGTTTAATCAAATGTTTTTCTTCTACTTTAGTAAAATATGTTGCACATCTAGATCTTATAGTTCAACGGAAATTTAAGACTTTATCTTACTACTTCCCTATTGACTTGTCATTCCTATAAAACTAATTTTACACTGCTGTGTTACTCTAAAGTCGCCTCAGACAGAGATGAGTGTGGTGGAGAGGAACTTAAAAATTACCTTAGCCTGACAATGGGTACACGCGTCTTAATTTTTTATATCAATGAAGAAGACGTCTGATACTACGATATTAATGTGCCCTATAGGTATAATGAGAAAGCGAGGCTCGCCTTTCGCCCACCATAACTGAACCATGTCTGTTCTTCTGTCAACCCAAATACGTGAGGAAATAAGTTAGAGAGAGACGTCTGACATTTATAATAGATTTTCTCCTTCCCTTCTTGTCTCTTCCTTTAAATCTAAGTGTGCGATGTGCAAGATACAAGTCTGTAATAAGCAAAGACTGTCGCTACGAGCGGAATTTTAGTATGTTGCGGCTACCACAAAATGAAAAACACTGCGGCTTAGGGGTTGTCCATTAATCACGTGATCTTTTTTTAGCATTTTTTAACCCCCCCCTCCCCCATTGGTGATACGTAGTGAGGTTTAAGACCACCCCCCCTCCCCCTTCTCAACATCACGTGTATTTTTAGTACCTACAAAGAATCTTAAAATTTTCTGAATATTATCTTAATTTAAATACAGGTATAAACTATAATCTTATTTTATTCTGAAATTAAGGACCATAATAAAAATGTCTACACCAGGTTGCAAGTTTTTTTTGATTGCCATAACAATAAGAATAAACGAAGAGTGTAATCATAGTTTAAAAATCGCGCGTTTGACGAAAAAATAAATACACGAGATATCTTACTACACCCCCCCCTCCCCCTTGTGTTATTTTCGTGATTTTTATCAAACCCCTCCCCCCCCTTTCAAGCCTCACGTGATTAATGGACAACCCCTTAAAGGGCCGTTCGCTACACTGAAAAAGCCGTAGTTACATAAATATCTTAAAATGATATTTAATGGCTCGAGCAAAATTTGGTTGCCGTTTTAAATGTGACCAGGCTTAACTTTTGTGAGAGTTCTACACTTACTTACTACACACTATATAGATATTTTGTTCACTTATAAAGCTATAGTGGGGATGTTTTTTATGTTGTTAATTACCAACTTACTTAGTTTTATTGTGTACATAATATTATTATGTGAAATATATTAGTATTTTCATGAAGATTGATTTCTTAATTGCATGATGTTCTCCCATCTTTTTTTTAATGAGTTAAACTCCTGATAGTCCCATTAGCCATATTGTATCCGAAACGCATTGCTGCAAGATGCGACCTTTTGGCGTGACCATTCGACCACGCGGACCAGACGTCAGTCAGGATGGTTGGCAATCATCATCATGATTGGTTGCCAACCATGATATTTGCCTGACTGACATTGATGATCGGTAAGGTAAATCTGTAAAACATTTGCTCCGTGTGTAAAACCCTTTGCTTGCCCTGCAATGCGACGTAGCGTCTGGTATAGAGACCTCATCATCAGCCTGCACAAGGCTACTGCTAAACATAGGCCCCCCTTTATAATTGTCATTAGGGGGATTTGCCTTAGTCACAACGCTCGACAGGTGGATTGGTATATTTTATTTGTACTCAGGTGAACGCTGCTGGCCGTTTCCTGATATTCCATTAGTCGTTTTCTACGACACCCACGGGCGGGGTGAAATGGGGTGGTCCTAAACTAAATCCGAAAACCACATGTACGGGGTAATTGACGCATAACTACGAGTAGGTACCTATAAAAAGTCATAGCTCATTTATACCCCTCCCACACCTAACTAGCCCCGTCTCGTCATTCGGCGTACACTCGTCGACAGGTGGTCTACTCATGGACTTCACGCACAGACAGGCCCCTCTTACTCACTGGGCACTATGGGCACGTGCCCAGGGCCCCGCGATCGAATGGGGCCCCCTAGTTCCAGATTACCAAATGATAACCGATATTTAGGTCATAGGGGCCTCATGATCCTAATGTGCCCAGGGCCTCAAATAGTTTAAAGACGGTCCTGCGCACAGACTTCACGTCATTCATTATTATGCTGTGGTGATAAGTAAAACCAACTGGCTTACTTAACAAGTAAATGACAAAGATATGTTACTTAACAAAGAATTGTATGAATTATATATTGAATGGTAAAGGTGGAAACGTAACTTAGCGTAATGACGGTCACAAATTGCCACGTAATATGTATCTTTCATTGGAGAGTCTTATATAGGCGTTGACATGACTATAGAAAAGCCAGTACACAGGCTTTTCTACAGTGATGTCAACGCCTCTATATATGTCGGAAAAAAATGTGCTGAGAGATGTCAACGTCAGTGTCAAATTTTACCGCGCCGGCCCGTGTCGCTTGTCTTGTTTCTTGTTTACATTTTGTTTCTCGATTTTTATATAGGTAATTGATAATCCCTGAATATTTTGAAAGTAATTTGTGATCAGTATAGTCTTTGTATTTTCTACAATAATCTGTTACATTGTTGGTTTCAAGCAGTTATAATCAACAGAATGACTCTTGGGGAACCTAGTAAAAACTTGCCCTGGTAAGTAAATCTTTAATTATTACCTACTTATTAGGTTTTATTTCATGAGAAAAATATTGTAACCATTGAATATTTAATGATTATTCTTAATCTCCTAATTCCAGGGTTGAGAAATACCGTCCTGCGAAACTAGACGATTTGGTATCTCACGATGATATAATAAAGACAAGTAATCATTTTATTTTACTATTTTTTTAGTCTTATTATTGTAGTAGTAGCAATTAAATAATCTGTAAATATTTTTTTTAGTAAATCAATTCATGAAAGAGAATCAGCTGCCACATTTATTGTTTTATGGGCCTCCTGGTACGGGAAAGACCTCTACAATATTAGCATGTGCCAAGCAGATGTACACACCTCAACAGTTCAATTCAATGGTATGGGTGATCTTAAAACTATCTCTATGTCCCTACATATACATACATTCATAAAACAAAACTTTGGTAGTAAAAATAATTGCCAATTTGTTTTTACTTTATATTGTGTAGTTAAGTACGCTAACATTTAATGTACCCATAAATAAATTCTGTTTAAATTAATATGATTTTTTAGGTATTGGAATTAAATGCATCTGATGATAGAGGCATTGGTATTGTCCGCGGTCAAATTCTAAGTTTTGCATCAACCAGAACAATTTTCAAAGCAGGACCTAAATTAATAATATTAGATGAAGCTGATGCCATGACAAATGATGCACAAAATGCTTTGAGGAGAAGTAAGTATTTAGCTTTTTTATTTGAAGAATGGTGGCAAATTGCTACAGGCTGATGATGATGATGAAATTGACATGGTCCTGAGTGCTGTAGTTATGCACTCATTCTTGTT
Source organism: Conogethes punctiferalis (assembly GCA_031163375.1). Classification (NCBI taxonomy): domain Eukaryota; kingdom Metazoa; phylum Arthropoda; class Insecta; order Lepidoptera; family Crambidae; genus Conogethes; species Conogethes punctiferalis. The sequence continues at coordinate 6,145,713 of CM062091.1, read as the reverse complement.
TATAATATAGTAGTAAGACCTTTGATACAGTAAGTCTGATATGTCTTTAGAGGGATTCCTCTTGTTATCTTCTCAATGGCCGTATTCAGCTATGCTACAATAAATTTATTATTGTGTCTGAAATACTGCATTTGAGGTGCTATTTGTTCATGTTGTATTTACATTTTACAATTATTTAGGCATAGTATTTATATAATAATAGGTACCTATACCTAAAATTAATAATATCTAAATATGTTTTGTAAAATAAAGTCTTGAAGCCGAACAGAAACGGCTGTTTACATAGGTTAGGCACATGTGTTTCCATAGCAACCTAAATGAAAACATACTTTTTTAGTTATGAAATGCTATAGAAAAGTAATTATTATAGTCTGCATTCATACAAATATTTAAAACCATAAATAAATACTCATTTTAAAAAGACATAAGTGAAAAACCTGTGATTTATAAGTCTGATTATTATCATCTTTATTGTGTTAAATGTGTTACACCAGTTGGGATCATAAAAACATACTAATATGTCTGACACTGAAGAGGATGAAGTTCAGCACAGAACTATTAAGATTACAGTTCTTGGCGAAACTTCTACCGGTAAAGTAAGTAATGTTAACAGATTATTTTGAAAATATAATATTTAATAATTACTTAATTGAACACAAATGTTTACAGTGAATATATGTTATGTACCGTATTTAGTGCCAGTAAGTATATGAAATAACAATGAGGTGGTTTTTACTACTACTGTATATTGAAATTAAAAAACATGGCTTAACCCTCATTAAAGGAGACGCGTCACAGTTCGCGTTCATCGAGGCGTCACGCGACTTATTGGCCATTATTCTTTATAATAATATGTAAAAATACTTTATGTGACAGAATGCCTGACGCGTCTCCTTAAGCGAGGCTTAAGCAGTGTTTTTTTATTTGATTATACAATACATAATATGTAAAATATTGTTACGGGCTATACAAGTATGCTGTAATATGTGTAATGAAATATGGCCTGTCTGGTGTTCTGTTTGTAGACTAGCCTTTGCAGTCGATACTTGGGCGGTAGTGGAGCAAACGCGGGCGTAGGGGGCACGCAAGGCGCCGAAGTATTGGCGGGGCAGTGCCTCGGCCTGCGCCCCCCGGTGCCACTGCAGCTGTGTGACGTGGCCGGCAATGCACTCGCTACCTGTATGCTGGATAATTATCTCTATTCCTCTGATGTAAGTATATACGTACGTATATGTTTCTCCTAAGGTGACAAGCCGGCGCGAGCTGTAGTAGGGGCACCCTAAAAATCGTAGAACATACATGGGGTTTAAATCGATAGGTACAGTAGGTGCGAGCTGTAGTAGGGGCATCCAACTACAGCTCGCGCCGGTTTCACACCTTAGAAGAAACACCCTGTATAATATTAATATTTCTGAATAGAGAATCGAATTTCTGCTCTGGCAAAGAATTTTAATGCAATGCAAGCAACTGTGTGCGTCATCATTAGACATCAGTACACATCTTTTGTTCATTCTCATTAATAGTAGTTTTTGTTACAGGTTGTGTTATTTGTATATGACTTAACAAATCTACAAAGTTTCGAAAAATTACATGTATGGATAGAAGCTGTGAAGAGGACATTTGATCCAGAGCCTAAGAAACCTCTAATGGGACTTTTTGGGAATAAGTCTGACCTAGAACATCAGAGGGCGGTCAGATTGTCCTGTGTACAAAAATTTGCTTCCGAACATCTGTTGGAGAATTTTAAGGGATCAGCTAGGACTGGTGAAATGGTACCTGTCTTGTATCTATGATAGAATTAATGGCGTAATTTAGTCCTCGTCTGTTTGGTATAGAACCCTATGCAGTACCTAAGATTGTAACGGGGGCGGGCGGGTGTTATGCTCGAAGAAATGCTGTCTGCGCCTTATTTTTACATTCCTAAGATAAGAAGAATACCCACTATACCTGACGGTGATCTGCTACCAGTGCTCATCTGCGGAGCATCGGGAATGGATTCCCTCCTCCCCCGCGGCGTTCCCGAAGACGAGGTCTCATTTAAGCGGTGTATGAAATTTACCTACATAAGTAGTAGCTACTACTAAAAAATTACGGACAATATCCACTATACCTGACCTGACGGTAGACCGCTGCATGCGCTCATCTGAGGGAAGTCGGGATGTACGGCGGGCATCCCGACTTTCCGACTTCGAACGGCTCAGAAGGGCGCTGTCGCCTAGAGATTAAAAATGCCGCCCGTACCTCGTCCAACCTCCGCGCCGCGCCTGCAGACGAGGTCTAAAATAGGCTGGTTATCAGTCGAGTTGTGTTCAAAAATCAAACTAGCTAGCTAGCATTTATTTAAGTTCACAACACATTAACACATCGAGAAATAAATTGACTTTAAAAAAAAATTAAACCCGACTTCAAAAACACAAACGACCAAAACTTTCATCTGACAAAATGAAATGGAGTAAAACCGGTAACTTTGCAGGTGAACCACGCCTTCACTCAGTTGGTGGCTCGAGTGACGGGCGCGACGTCCCGACGCCCGCGGGCGGCGTCCCCGCGCCGCCCGCCCGCGCGCGCGCGCGAGCCCGACCACGCGCTCATCATGACCAGGGAGGCCGTGAGGCGCATGCAGAGATCCTCCTCATCTATCTGCTCGGTTATTTAACTGTTCGGACGAAACCCAAGCGCAGTATGCCCCCGACCCTGAAAGACTTGGAGGATGACGCAATATCCTTTGCCACAATTGACGGAGTTCTTAAACTAACTATTTTTAATTACATTACACTTATAATATTTTTATTAATTACCTAATTACTCATAATAACTGTTACACAGTTAACTCATAATTGTAATAAATAAATTTGTACGCCTAAAATATGGCCAAACACAGAGATACTACTAACCTCATGTATACTATATCTGTGTTTTAACTAAGTTTACAAATATGTTATTTGACAATATAATAAGAAAAAACTAACTGCAACCTTTTTTAAGGCTGGATTTTTAAAGACTTCTATATTCATCGTTTGGGAGTAGATGGGGCTATGTGGCCCAACGTGGCATGTCTTGGGTTATTTTTATCGTAATCGATCATTATATCTAATATGACATTATTGTACCCATTAGTTTAGTATACCTACATTATTATACTGAATAATGTTTTGAATTTGTTACCTACAAAGTTACGTCTTACACAACAAAATGAAGATTCCACTAATTTTAAATACTAAATTTTGGGACATAATAAAATTATGTTATGATTACATACGAGTTTCATTTTTTGTTTTTGTATAAACATTTTACGCAATTGGCAATTTCAATTTCCTTCCTTCTTAGTTAGGTAATTGAAATTGCTTTTAAACTTCATCCCTTTTGCATAATTGAATAACCTAATAGGTACGTACTAACGTACACTAAGCGAGAGATAAAAAAGAGAGGAGTCCCACAAAAGAGACCAACTGTTACAAATAACAGCTGGTCTCTTTTGTGGGACTCCTTTCTTTTTTATACCATTCAAAAATGGTTCAAAACTTTGTGTGACGTAATTTACTCTGAATTCTCGGTACGTACACTACCAATAAATTACCTATCTACCTTTCCGTCCGGTATGAATTCACGTCGCTTTCATGTTTTTCCAGTAATAGAGAAGTACACGGACAACGTGCGGTTCTGCATAATATGCAACTACCTCGGCAAGATCATCCCGGCGCTGCAGTCGCGCTGCACGCGGTTCCGCTTCGCCCCGCTGCAGCGCGACCAGATCGTGCCGCGGCTGAAGGAGATCGCCACGGCCGAAGGGTATGTAAGGGGATGTAAGGGCGACCTATCACCTTTTCACTCCAAGCCATCCTCACCTGCCCGTGGTGCATCCTGCCGAACAACAAACGAGGCGCTGGCGAACCGACTGGTGGCGGTATAACCATCACAATGGAAGGCGTAGCTAAATACCACAGACCGATGACGGGCAGCAGCGTCACCGGAGCGAGAAGCTACGCCCTGCGATCGCCAACCCGTCTGCCCAGCGTGGCGATTAAGGGTATATCGTCCAGATGTTTGCCCTAAGTGGCGAACCACTGGAGAGGCCTATGTCCAGCAGTGGACTGCGATAGGCTGATGATGATGATGAAGGGTATGATAAACAGACACATTACCTCATCACCATTATCAGCCTATCACAGGCCACTGGCTGGACATAGGCCTCTCCAGTTGTTCGCCACTGGGCAAACATCTGGAGGATATACCCATAATCGCCACGCTGGGCTAGCGGGTTGGCGATCGCAGGGCGTAGCTTCTCGCTCCGGTGACGCTGCTGCCCGTCATCGGTCTGTGGTATTTAGCTACGCCGTCAATTTTGATGGTTATACCGCCACCAGTCGGTTGCCAGCGCTTTGTTTGTTATTCGGCAGGATGCACCACGGGCAGGTGAGGTTGGCTTGTAGCGAAATGATGGTACGCCGCCCGCTCCCTTACATCCATAATTCATCTTGCGAGATTGTAAACTGTCGAAAGATTGTGAATCGTAACAACTGCTTACTGCATGATAGAAGAACCAACTTTTGGCCTGAAGGGGTTATTATAGTCTTTTTATAATATATTTTTTATTTTTTTTATTCACTATGGGTTTGCGCTTGGCCACCATCACCTGGTGTGAAGTGATATTAAGGGGCAGCGCAGACGACAGACTATCCGTGACGCACTTTTTAGTCTAACCTATGCAATTACTCATATATGCAGTAACACACACGACGCGCAAAAATCTATCGCGGATATTTCACAGACGACGCACATCTTAGATCATTCTGTCGGCAGAGCTGTAGGGACCTTGACGCTCTTTTTAAATGTGTCAGACGCAGACTCTATCGCACAAAAAGTCTGTCGTCTCTGCTGCCCCTAAAGCCTACGATGGAACACGCTTACCCAGAAAATACAGGTTCACTCTCGCTTTGAATACCTGAAGATTGTTTGGCTCTGGAAACAAAGAGTCCGGTAAGGAGTTCCATAGTTTGGCCGTTCGCACTAAGAGATAATAATGTGTGTACTCAGGGTTAAACTGTCCGAGGACGGCGTGAAGGCCCTGCTGACGCTGTCGGGCGGCGACATGCGCAAGGTGCTGAACACGCTGCAGAGCACGTGGCTGGCGTACCGCGACGTCACCGAGGACCACGTGTACACGTGCGTCGGCCACCCGCTGCGCTCCGACATCAACAGCATTCTCAACTGGCTGCTCAATGAGAATGATTTTGCGACCTGTTTTAAAAGTATCCTTTTGAATGTGTCGAGAACAAAGCTTTGGTTGTAAATGTATAGGCTAGGTATACTGGCCTTATAAACAGGGTACCTACATGGTTGGTTGAGAGGCGCCCGCAGCCGCCCGCGAGCGCTTGTTGTACACCACCGTCACGCAGGTTGTGCCTGATTAAACAGAGTGAAGCTTCACTCTGGACCACTTAATAAAATAGCCATTTTCCTTGATAAAACTGCCATTTACTTTGTTCAGTCCCTATTAGCATGTACATCTATTGATATAAATAAAAATGGAATCATCAAAATGTATGTACGCCCATATCTTTCGAACGACTGCACCAAATTGTTGATATTTTTCCTTAAAAATATTGAATCAGATATTCAAGACGTCAAATTAGCGAAAGGTTTGGCGCTTAGTGACATCTTAACTGAAATCCACACAGTTGTACAACGATGTAAGTATTTTACTTATACACACTTCAATACCTATTTACGAGTAAATCGCTGAAGAATCAATTTAAGTTAATTTTAACTCCATATTATGTCCTACTGTAGCACAATGGTTATAACAAAATTAAGTTTATACATTTTTAGCACTCAACCTTTGGTTACAAAGGTTACGTGTATGAGTCAACTCTAGGGGGATCAATGAGAAAAGTTCAAGATTATTCAGAAAATCAGAGTCCGACTCGCACTTGGCCGGTTTTTTCTGTATGTTATGTAGCAAAATTGCAGTACTTATTCAATTAGAAGTGAGTAACAACAATTCGAATGATTCGTTTGATAACGCATTCGTCATCAAAACACACAAAACTTTTCTAAAAGTTTCTGTAAATAAACATATCATAACGTGATTGACTGGCTGACCAGAAAGACATACCTACTCGAACATATTTGTTTTTCAGTGAAACTCCCGCCTGCAGTGCTGATCAACCTACTGATCAAGATGTCCGAGTCGGAGGCGCGGTTGGCGAGCGGCTGCAGCGAGCGCATCGAACTGGCCGCACTCATCGCCGCCTTCCAGGTACGCTCCATGTTAATGCCGCCTCCAGTACTTGTCAAGATGTCCGAGTCGGTTATGGTCGGTACGGTCGGTTACGGGTCTACGTTGATGCCGCCTCTAGTGCTGGTGTAGCTGTAGGCGGAGGCGCTGCTGCAGCGAGAGTACGAGCTAGCCGCATTCGTCGCTGCTTTATAGGTACCTACGCTCTATGTTAATGCCGCCTCTAGTGCTGCTTGAGGCGGAGGCGCCGCTGCAGCGAGCGCGTAGAGCTGGCCGCCTCATCGCCGCCTTATAGGTACGGCTCCATGTTTATGCCGCCTCTACTGCTGGTTGAGATATTTGAGACGGAGGTGCGACTGGTGGAAGTCAGCAGCGTAGAACTGAGCATATCGCCGTGTTTCGATTAAGGTCCATGTTAATGCCGCCTCTAGTGCTGGTCGACATATCTGAAGTGGAGGCGCGACTGGCGAGCAGATCCCAGGCACGAGTCTATGTTAGTGCCGCCTCCCGAGCTGATCGAACTGCTCGTTAGTTGTCTCCTTAAACGAAGTAAGAGGCATAGGCGCGCCTAGCGAGTAGTTGCTACGAACGCATCGAGCTGTCGGCATTCGTTACCGCCTTCCGAACTTCAACGACTTTGACAGAGATAAAGTATTGTTACCAAATTGTTTCCATTTCTGAAGTGTTGGTAATAGGGGAAGTAGTACAGTGGATTAATAGTGCTATGTAATGATTGTTTAAATGCAAATGCTTTTTGTTGCAATATATGCTTTTACTTTCAGGAAGCGAGGGATCAGGTGAAGGTCGATGCAGGAGACTCTTAGCGACCCTCGCTGGCAACCTTCCACCGCAGGCGACGGAATGTGAGTCGTGTCAACGTTTTACAGTTTTTAATTGTCGCCTATATTGTATTGATAAGAATTCATAGGGGTCGATTATACTTGTTGTTTCCATAGTTAAATGCAAGGATTTATCAGATATTCCAATTTATATTCGGATAATCCGATTGTTAGAAGATTGTGCAGTCTGTGTTATGTACTGGAAATAAACTGTATGTTTTTTAAATAATGCGTTTGTATTTAGTTATCGTAAACTTAAAATTAAACTAACATTCGTTGAAGTTGTAGGTACACTTTTGCAAAATAAATTAGATAGGTAATGCAAGAATGGAGAAATGGGATCCTATGTCCGAAAATCACAGCAATAAAGGTTGTGAAGAAGCAGGTTGAGATGGATAGTATTCTTTTTATACATTATTTGAAAGTAGAGAAAATTATCTCGTTAAACTTATCGTAGTGCTATCAGGCTTTCGTTTTGAAGACCGGGGTCTGTTCGACCATGATCAGAAATACTTCAGCGCATATTATAACAATGAGGCGATTGTCGTGTAACATTGAAGAAACCATTTATTCTGAAAGTTACTGAGGCGGTGTTCTAGTTTCGATAACTCCGCCATTCCGCACATACTCGCGGTATTGTTGGTACACGTTTGCCCAGAAGTCGAACCTCGCGGCGAACGGTTCGTGCGGCTCGCGTGTAGGATGCTCGTTGATAATCAAGTGTCGGCCCTCGCCTCCGTGCTCAGGCCATTCCGTGCCAACTGACCCAGCCGCATTGGGATTACTGAAATCAACAACAATCAATCATTCATCATCATGGGCGATGATGACCCACAATAGGGAACACAATAGTGGAACCGCTTGCCTTTTGGATGAATTTTTTGGCGTGACGTGATGTGTCTTTTGTAATATTTCGAGATGTGAGACAATTATTTTGAATTCAGTATCTCAGTATTGGTACTATATTAAAGACATAATGCGATCCCATTTTGATTCAACCATATGCACCTACATCCAGACCAGGCGCGGATCCATCGTTGGGGGCACAATGGGCATGCCCACAACCTTAATAGACTTGTGACGTCACATTTATACGATCCATTGAGATCGGATAATAAGATTATATATAATAGAATTTTGAGTAGGTGTGCCCACAACCTTTTTTGAGCGCTGGATCCGCGCCTGCATCTTACGGTTATTTGCCGTAACAATGTTCTTGTATAAAAATAGTAGTTGTCCACTCACCCAGATCTTATAAACTGTGAGATAAAAGTGAGCATGTTGTCTAATGTTTGTTGACTTCTTTCATCTAGATTTTCAAGTTTTTCTTTGGTGGCCTTATTTGTGTATGAATATCCAATTTCGTCAGCGTGAGCCACACCAGCAAAGCTTATGTTGTAGTTGATTTTTGACCAATTTAAGTCACCATCAAAATTAAACATATAATAGTATAACCTGTTGCTGCTTTTTCTATTTTTGTGGATTTTAATCCAAGAGCCGACAGAGTAGGTATATTGGGTATCTGACAGTAAATCATAAAAGTTGGTTAGTGTAAAGTTAGAAAGATCAATATCACCAAAGTATAATTCTTTGATGGAATTCACCAAGCTGTTGTAAATATCCGAATCGGCGGGATATTCAATGTCAGCTGGAATAGCCAATGGAAACTGTTCTTTCAAAAATGTTGATGACCTTAAATGTAATGTCGGCCACATGAAAATTCCTTCCCGAGAATTTATTCCTGCTAGTATGGGCACATTTTGCGGTATACCTGCTTTTATTATATCTCTTGGCTCTTGAGTCAAAATCGCATGATCGGATGTCTTTTCTATGCAAGGTACAAAAGGGGCGAACGGTCTCATAATGTTTCGAGTATCTTTATAAAGATTTTCTTGAGCATCAATTATGTCGAATACGTTTGCTTCTCGGAGATTTTGTACAATTATATCGTCTCTGCCGTCTGACAATCCAAGCTCCTTGGCCAGTGCTAGAGCATGTGTTCGGGGATATCTAGATAAAAATCTGGAATTAAGTGTGCTGCCACTGAACAATATAGCTCTGTCGAACAATCCAGTTGTTTTTTTCGTTAGTAACATGTGATGCACCATGGCAGCGCCTGAACTTTGACCTCCAATCGTGATTTCGTGTCCACCAAAATGATGAATATTTCTCTTTATCCAGTTAAAAGCTAGCAATAAGTCTTTTAATCCTGCATTTCCAGGAGCTTTATCCGTTTCCAGGGATAGATAACCCAATGCTCCCAATCTGGAAAGTGAACACTGCACATTTTAAAGTGGACTTGGTAGTAAAAAAATATTATAAGAAAATTTACTCCACGTTACCTATAGTTCATGGAGACGAAAATTATATCACGCTGTAACAATAAATGAGGGCCGAACATAATGTTAATATTGCCCGAGTTTGCTTTGTATGTTCCTCCGTGCACATTGACAAAGACGGGGAGAGGCATAGTAGTATTTGCTGGAACAAAGATGTCGATACGCAAGCAGTCTTCGCTCATTTGATCTCTCGTTATTTGCCCTTCCGGTTGCGGGCAGACGGGGCCAGGTTTTGTGGCGTCCAGTATATCGCTCCATGGTCGTTTTGGTACTGGCGGCTGGAACATGTACATAACGTAAAAGGCGATATGAAGTAATTTTGAGCACTACCTTCATGCCCTATTCCCAGGTTATGTGCATCAATATGTTTTCTTCTTACATTCATTTCATCAGTCGTCGCACAACCCTTTTCTACCTACACCATTTTGAGACCATAAATTCTTTATAAATAATTTTGGAACAAAATGAAACTCTTACAAAAACGAATCGTACCGTAAACGTATCGTCAAAAACTCATTGACGTTAAATTTTAATGAAGTATAGAATAAAAATGTATCAATCAATCAACAGCCTTGGTCCGTCCACTGCTAAAAATGTATATTCAAAAATAATATTATTAAACTGTAAAATTCTATTCCAAGGAAAATCATATTGTTGCAAATGTTATGCAAATGTATGCACAAAAATAATACAAACAATTAAGTAATAATACTCTAATTATTCCTGTTTACGGTAATAAATAACTTTTAGATACGTTGAGAAAACTACGAGCCTGCTTTACCTTGTACCTATCAATAATGAGAATTAAACACAAACAGTTTAGAAGAAACTAACAACGAATTTTATTTATCTTTATGAAATATTTTTTTATTTATCCGGATATAGATATTATAGAGTAGGATACGAGAAAAAAGGTTGAAACAGCTGCTACCACTTGTCTTAACTAATAAAAGTAATTATTCTTTACCTTGAAACGTAATGGCCCGGTGGGGTTTTCTGCATACGGTATGCCCTGGTACGCGTAGTAGGAGACTCCGTAATCATGGTATAGCTGACCGCGTACCGGCCCACTGTCTGTTACCACAACAGACGCTTCAGAGACCACCCATGCACACGTGCTTATTGACACTATAGTTAACAACATGTTATAAATTATTACGTGTATTGATAAAACCTCATTACGTTTTTAACTCGTGCGTGAAGCGGCCCTGCTATGTGTATACTATGATATCTATATTGTAACAGTTAAAGTGGTACTGGCATTATTTTATCAGGTGTTTTTATTTTACTTTGGCAGTTGTTTGGTGTAGGAATAGTTATCAGCAAATTACACTCTTATGTACTGATGTTATGCTATTTTTAGAATATATGTAGGTATGTACGTAAGCACACATATAAAATCTTGTGTTATGTTCTGTGATGTGATGAGTATTGTTTGAGCGTATCCAAAATAAATATTAACAGTAGGAAATTGTGACCGTTGATTCGGAAAGGTTAAGTAGGTATGTAATAAGCTTTAATTTAAATTATTTTGAATATGTATTCATTATCATAACTAGTTACACGATAGTTGGCAAAGATTTAGGTACTTAGTTATAATAGGAAATAAAACATGTCTTTCTTTTAATTAATTTATTTTACTTACTTAAAATAAATAATACAGTAAGATAGGTATAATTTCTTATAAAAATACTATTTACAATGTTTACAAACATCTGTAGGTATTTAGGAGAACCTACTGTAACTATGAAAATGTCCTTTCGAGATCTTTTATCAAGATTATCATAGCTCTATATTTACTTAGGTACTGTCCTGCGATCACAAATACACTAGATTAAGTGTCACGGTCTAAAAAGTGGCACCAAAAAATAAGAGCACAAATAAAGTTGTGGTCTTATTTGAGTTTAGTTTGCTCCAACCACAGCCAACGTTCAGACGTGCCATAATGCCTCGGTGTGTTTTTAAAAACTGCGAAAATAGCCACCGTAATAGTAAAGTTTCCGAAGGAGTATAATTTTTTCGGTAAGTACAGTGTCAAATCTATTTAAATGTTCTTAAAAACATTATTTAACTATTAAAAACTAATATTTTGCCATGTGGCCAACGATTTGCCCAAACATTGGAGCCAAGCAATGTTTGGCCAAAGTGTCGGTTGTGTGAATGGAACAAAATGTACTATGGAGTGGTGTAACAAACCATAATTTTGTTTATTATTTAATACCGCTACTACTCCATAGATGGCATTATGAGTATAAAAGCAAAGACCGAGTGGCACTCATGTAGTGTCGCCGCGCACCGATAGATGGCTCTGTGTGTATGTTACATCGTGCAATCGTTGTGATTCTTCGAATGATGACCACCCCAGATATAATTTTGTTAATTTCAAGATTAGTTCAGATACTCGTCGCTAGATGGTGTTGTATGTTACTTAGACCGCGCCAACATTGTTGTTCTCCGATTATATAAGACTCGGACCTGAACAAGTGATTATTTGTCTTCAGTCTTTCAGTCTTTCAAGTCTAGGATTACTCTGAGTCGGCTCTTAAGTGTTTTTAAGACCGGTCTTGGATATCCTAAATAACGCCTCCCATTCCCAAAGTAAATTGTATCCGCACTTAGCCCGCGCTTTTACGCCTGAGTAAGACGCGTTGCTGAGTCACCCATCTCTGTACCACGTAACGTCGAAATAAACGTCTTTCGCCGAACTTCACGCACACGCACGAGTTTTCTTGGCGGCAACGTCAGTGAAGAAGTCCCCCCGAACGTCTCACCCGTTATAAATTGGCGCCCAACGTGGGGCTTCACTCCGGGGAAGTCTACGTACACCCCTGTCGAGTGAAGGAACCTACGTCTACGGAGACAACGTTTGGTCGGACGACTACAACCTGGCGGCAACGTCAGAGAAGAAGTCCCCCCCGAACGTCTCACCCTTTATAGTGGTTAATTTATTTTTTTATTTTATTGTAGATTTTCCTCTGATCCATATCGCCGTGCAGAATGGATATCCATTGTCGCACAAGAAAGAAGAGAAGACCATTACAGACCTTGCAAAAATTCTACAATATGCTCAATACATTTTGATAAACTAGACATATCTGGAAATAATCAAAGGCGTAGATTGTTATTATATATTTGTTATTGGTTTCTGTCAATATTTTGTTTATTTAATCGATGAATATGTTCGCAGTAAATAATTTAATAATATTCTATTATTAAAATTTTGAAATCCATCTATAGATGGAAATATCGGTGAACATACATAAAAAACATTATACATACCGACGAATACGGATGATGACAAGGTATGAAAATGAAGAAAATAATTAGTCAGTCTCTTAGATAATAAAAAAATATAAGACCCGTATTTTTTGTTTTGTCGAAATAACAAGAAAATACTTAGATATAGCGCATTAAAGTTACGGAGTGGGGGCTAACTACGTCACGTTAGAGTATATTTTGTACTCTAACGTGACGTCATGTGACATTTAAAATCAATGTATCTTCGTAAGTTTTTGAACAAGAGGCAAAATAAAAAATACGTATCCAATATTTTTCATTAATCTATCTGATGGACATTAAATTATTTTTTAGTCATCATCCCAATTGAGAACTTGCTCCTTTTTTGAAGTCCGTTAAAAATTAATAATTATAAAATAGATACTGACAATATGATTATTATGGCAACACTAAATCGTTAGTTTGAAATGTATATTATAAATGTATAGTTTTAATGTAATTTAAATGTAAGGCAAATGTAATGTAATTAATTTTTTTTATCAATAAAGCGACTCCATGAGTTCCGTATTCTATCGTATAATTTTTTTAGTGGTAAGTCAAAACAATCACATCTTCACAGGTGACGTTAGTGAGTTTTAAGCTTTAACGTATTGCAATAAAGTTGGATTTCTAAGCGCTGACTACGTAGGGTAATAAAATTTTACGAGCTCTGGGTGATATCGCTAAACGAAATGTCTTAAATAATTAGTCGTATTAGAAAAAACTAAACCTTTTTTCATTGGAATAAGGATGGTTATTGATGAAATCGCTTTGTACATTACCTTATTTTTGTATTAGTATGTATGTATCTCATAGGTAGGAAGCTATAGTAAACTAGAGCCATATTTTTGTTTCTTTTTTGTATGCATCACTGAATCTAGTGTATTTATGATCGCAGGTACTGTCGGTCGGTCTTTAGGAGTAATGCCACTTTGACTGTAGGTTGTAATCGTGTCGTATTAAGAAGGTTGCATGAGGGTGCTTCGTAATATCCGCTCAATAGTATAGCCTGCATTTCTCGTGAGGTCCAACTATTACATTAGTGTAAACTAGTCAATATTAATCCAAACAATTGATTCTAATAGGTTTTACAGCCTATGTAACCTAGAATTTAGGAAACCCGCATTACTACCCAGATATAAATGCATTTTAATACTTTTTATTGTCTCTACAAATACTATTAACGTCATATTGTCTTAAAGACCTGCTGCGTTCAATGTAATATGTTTGCTATGACATAATGAAGACATGCCTTGAAATGCTGTGAATATTAGCACAAAGAGCGTATTTTTTGTCGCACTATACAAAATTTCGTAGTTTAAGCTGTATCCACCCATTTTTGGTTAGTCTTATTTACAGGCTTAACTTATCATATCGCTATATGGAAAACTTATCAATTGTACGGAGTTTAGTGAACCGCAGACCCCATCAAGTTATTAGACAAACTTTCAATTGCCACGTTAGGTACTCTATCTAGCGAATATTTCGTTTCTAAACACTGATACGACCAACTCCATTTTTATCAATCGATCAATGGCATGACGGTACCGAAACATCCAATCGTCATTGGTAATTTTGATATGACTTGACGTTCTTGCTAGAACTGTACGTATCAAGGTTTTTTAAATAATCGAAGCAGTTAATACTTCTACCCGTGGCCTTCTGGTAGATATTGTTTATTAAAAACCCTCTTATGACCAGTATGAGTGTGGTTCCGCGGCTCTACCCGAAGATGTTGGAGACGAAGCTGTTGAAGGAGCTGGTGAGCGAGGAGAAGAGCCCGGAGGCCGGCGCCGGCGGCGGCCGCGGCGGCAGCGGCACCGGCCGGTAGTACGGCCCGCCGTCGATGCGCTGGCAACACGAGTTACATTAGTAGAATTCTCAACATTTGAAAAATTTCCTTTTTTTTTTATTGTAGCTCGACATGATGGCTTCCGTACGCCTGATGGAAAGCCAAAGAGAAGCCCAAGTCGCTGTGACAACTGGCAAGTAACAGGTTAGTTACCTTTCAGTTGCTACTGCCATGCCGGCCCAACCCTAACCCCCCACGAGCTCCGGAGACCCTATTCACCAGCAGAAACACGACCAGGCGGTCATTTGGCTGCGGTATTCTATAGGGTGGAGGTCCTTCCCCGGACGGGCAGCTCAATACGAGCGAAGATTCGCTATGCCCTAGCTCTCTTACTAGTTGAAAATATTGGAAAATAAGGCTCTCTGTTCTATTTAGATATGTCTGTGCGCAAACTACTATAAATAAATAACCCAAGACATGCCACACTGGACACATCGCCGTCTAGCCCAAACTAAGCCGAAGCTTGTACTATGGGTACTAGACAGCTGATAAACTTACATACATAGATTCACTTTCTTTTGTTAATAAATACATACCTATTATTCATAGTAAACACCCAGACCAATACAAACAGACATGTTTCATGAACACAGTTTGTGCTGTGCGGGGATCGAACCCACAACCCATGGTTCAGAAGGCAGAGAGCACTAACAAATGAGCCACCGGGCCAGTCAACTACTAAGTATATATGTAGTTGTATTCTAGTTTCTACTAGTGTGCATAGCGACCGCGTCCACACGACTGACCTCTCGGCGCGGCGAGCCACAGCTAAGTGGTTGTCGCAATAAAGCGATTTTTCAGTAGGTATGCATTACTTTCATCAATGATTAGCAAAATATTGGAAAGATAGATAATAATAGTAGGTAGCTTTATGTGTATGAAATAAATTTTATTGGTAGGATGTAAGTTTTCACTACATATACTGCATACGTACCTTTAAATCCTGGATCGGTTATTGCAGTTTGGAATTAGGTATTGGGATATCTTTGCAAACGGAATTTAACAACTTTTCATATTATTTAATGTATCAGCAGGTTCTAAGTACCTAAACGAGGTCTTAATACATAATATCACTACAAAAATATGTTTGTACTTATCGGTACATTGAATGAACACGACTTTCCCAACACCAAATGTTACCCGATACCCGTACATACAAGGCAAGCGAAGCGTTTTGAAACATTGCAATCGTAGATAACATCGACACGAGTCATGGGAAGACTGGTAAGAAACGTAATTAATAAATAACTTTTAATTTCAATACACTAGCTGGGTCTATATGTGAGAGCTAAGTTAAAAATTCGTTCGAAAGGTACGTGTTGCGCGTATGTTTGTTCGGTTTAGTTGTTGGGGAAGGCGATGCGGCTACTGTTGGTCGGCGGCGCTGCGGTGAGCGGGCCGGGCTGCGGCCGGCGCGTCGCGGGCCGGCGCCGCGCGCCCGCCGCGCTGGCCGCCACGCCCTACGGACCCACCACAACACACGCTCAGCACCCGCCACTTGTGCCCACCACCAGAAGCGTGCACATTGCAACAGGGTAGATGACTATGTGTAATTTTCCATATTATTTGATAGTTTCCAGAAAGAACCATTAAATCGAATTTATTTGAGAAATCACAACAAAATTATTTTGCAAAAGGAGAGTGCGATAGGCCTTCAAAGTTCACCGCAAAAGTCCATTTCAAAAGTGTGAAATGAATCAAAAATATTATAGCACAGGTACATTATTTAGAACATACTTATTTTGATATGGTATTTACCTAATATAGCCATCGAACAAAGTTCTTATACGAGGCATACAAAACACCACGCAATATTCGACCGTATGAAGCGTTTTCATATTTGCGATTTTGAAATTGTGATATCTCGGGTTCTTTTAATACAAGCGGAGTAATTGTTTCAACAATGTTTCTATGATTGGGCGATGCACCAATAACACAAACCCAAAATAAAAATTAGTCATCATGCCTAATTAGTATCGAGTTTACCAAAATCAATCAACATTAAATTTGCCACAAAATGTTGGTTTATGGTAGATGCTACCTAAAAATGTATCGATGGATTGATGGCCTTATACTTTATAAATAATCCTTCATCTAACTAGGTACCTAACTAACTTGTAACATCACGTGTTGATTAATTTTGTGAAACAGTAGTGTCACGATGGCACGTTTAACCAACTCCAATCAACCGATTAAATATGCAAAATCAGGCTGCATAAGTAATTAAATCCTTGGTATTAGGAAAATTATCGCAAAGTAAATTTTCGTGTATGATAATAATTTTAGAAATGAACGCTATCTTCTAATCTAATTGATATATTTATTGTATTTCGATTGATTGGGATGGCTGCCGCTAAAATTAAAATGCATGCGTCTTATAACAATATGAAAATATTTATTATAATTTAAAACTCCCAGAGATTAGGGGGATTACATTCGGACTATGTACATAGGAAGACCATCATACGTGTATATATGTACAATAATGATGTATTTATAACATGGGTATTACCTTTGCTGAATGTAACGTAACGTTGAGCAGTGTAGGGTGACTATCAACTACAATGAATTCCACTTCCTGGGGCAAGTACCCGTCTGCTGATACCTGTGGAAATATAAAAATAACTATTATACTTATATTTATTAAATTACTGAAAATTATTATCATAATTCATTGAATATCTTCTTGGTCTACTGATCGCAAAGTTACTAAGATCACTAAATGAAGAGATTTTCACTTGCGTCGGGCCAAAACTTTGTGCTAAATAAACTTAGAAAAAGTAGGTGCAACCACCTACTTTTTCTAATCACCCAAATCCATCGGAAGTCATTGGTTGCCCTTGCGTCTGCTTTTGATCTCTCTCGGTTGTGTCGACATTCTTCGGGCTGTTTTATAATATGCGCAGACTGACCAGTAGGTACTGTGACGAGTCCTCATTGTTTCTCGTTCACTTACTGCGTCGGTCCTCCGTAATCTCGTAGAAGACGTTTTATCTACACTTAGTTCTCATGGAGATTGATAAGAGTTTTATGAAATAAGGTACTCACGTCGAGGCGGTATGTGCCGGGCAGCAGGATGCGCCAGAACTCGCCGTACTTGGTGGTGTGGTAGGCGACGTCGCGGCTCTTGACGCGGATGGCGGCGCGCTCCACGGGATTGCCGTTCTCGTCCATGACGAAACCGTGCGCGCCGCGGTGTGCCTCCGCCAGGAATTTGATCAGCGACTGCAAGATAACAACACTCGTTATCAGATCGGTTCTCATCTGATATGATCAATACCTACTGGTGCAGAGTTTTATGCATTTTACGAACAGCAGATTAATTCATTCCATTCTACACTCTATACTCCTACCAGCTTTACCTACCTGATGGTTGTCTAGACGAATCGTGAGTTTGTAATACCTTTCGTGAATTTTTAAAGTAGGTAGGTATACCTATATCTAATTTATCTATAGCGTAGTAGAGATTAATTTGTATAGGATGTTCTAGTCTACTCGTACTATCGAGTATCGAGGCAATCTTATCCGGTCTCGTTTGCGACGCCTTATCTTATATCACTGAAGTATAATTAAATAGACTTATCATCATCACGAGCATTCCTGTTTTGACGAAGCACCGAAACTGCCGTGCTCTTCAAAATGTCTAAGCCGATAACTTATATGGTACTGTTAAGTGTTGTGCTTGGTTTCGCGAGTGCAGAATACCGCGTTGCCGTCGCCCACCTCGTCTCTGAAAATGTGACAGGCTCTGTCTTCTTCACGGAGACCGACGACGGAGTGCTTGTGAACGGTTTCATCAATGGGAAGGAGCCCGGCCGCTACGGGTTCCACGTGCACGAACTAGGGGACACCACGACTTGCGACACAACCGGCGCTCACTTCAACCCGGACGACACAACGCACGGCGGCAGAAACCACACCGTGCGACATGTTGGTGATCTCGGGAATATAGAAGTAGACAATGTAGTCGCCGTGTTCAGTTTCACGGACGAGATTATAACTTTGCGTGGTCGCAATAACATTTTGGGTCGTGGGTTGGTGGTGCACGCCGAGGAGGACGACTTAGGGTTGGGTGATAACGAAGCGTCGCTGCTCACGGGCAACGCGGGCGCGCGGGTCGCTTGCGCCGTCATTGGTATACACGCTCCCGTCGAGGCCTGGTATGAGAATTCCTCTTCTAGTATTGTTCCATCAATCGCATTACTAGCTATCGTGTCGATGGTTAACAGTGCTTTCAAATTCTGATTTTATTGTTACTTTTCTATACCTACTCAAGTAGAAAATACACAGTATATACGCGTTTTTGTAATGTCTCGAAAGATATCTTGTTTGTTTTCATTCGTGTAGACCTTATACTCTATTATGGGATGATATAGTTGTTATCCTATGGAATTTAAAGTTGACGTAAGCGAATTCATGGACGGGAAGCTGGTCAATTGATGACATCATTAACGTAATACCGTCCATCTGTGAGTACTAATTAATTATGTGCCTACTTAATAATGGAAGTAGGTAAATAATATACATATAGGTAGGTATAATTTGATAATATATTTTTTAACTTACCTTCTGTTTTACTCTACATTCTGATCCCAGTTCCTTAATATCCTGTGTTTTTTGTGTGCCAAGTTTGTCCAGTCTAATAAATTCCTAACAAACTAGCTATTAATAGAGCTATAAGCTATAATAGTTAAATACTTTTATATAAGTAGGTAAAGTTTAACATAGCACTAACCTCCCTATTATCGAGCCAATACTTGTGCAACTCGTGCGCAGGCGGGAATTTACAACATGAGATCTCCAGCGTGATTTCCATGCACCCATGCCATAGGTAGTTGTAGTCCTGCATGCCGCCTGAAACATGATATTGATGACAGTTAACGGTGATTAATTAACCGACAAGCTTTCCTACTAATAAGATAAATTGATGAATGAAAAAATGTATAGTGAATAAGTGACCATTATTCGAAATGATGCGAGTATTAGCTGGGTCCCAAAATCAGCTGTTTAATTTTTGGCACCTTATTTTTTGGACATTTTTGTATATGTACCTACTTGATTTTGGATCTCCCATTCATGAATAAGCAGAAAAAATTACCTACATCCTTTGTTAATACACACTTAATCAATTTGTCAAGTGCTTAGTGAATTGATTATAATTCCCTAGATAATCATAAACTGAATAATTATAATCAATCAGATAAGGTCGATAAAGTTTTGCGACGGTTTGTGACAATGGAATATTTTATAGAGCCGAGTCCCAATAAGTGTAGGTGTAATTTGATTACCGATTTCACGAGAGAAATTGTTTAATTTTGAATGAAAACTGTTACAATGTAACAAGTTGTCTGATAATGAGAATTTCGTTTTTATAATCAGAAATTGGTTTCTAATCAGCACCAGAACTTTTCTTCACGCTTGTTACGAGACGAAAATACTATGTTCGCACCGCACGTGTTTAAAATGACGCAAAATTTAAAATATCCAGCGAGATCTTATGTATTCATCAAACCGCGAAACCACACACAATAGAAAACTATTGTTTGACGGTCATCGGTTTGTAGTCACAAAGGCGGTTATTGTGTTGACATGTGGACGGTATAAGGCTAAGCATTCTTCGTTTTTAGGCTAAACGACATAACAACAATAACCAGATGAAACTGCCCAGCCCAGGGCCCCGGTGTAATGCGTAAATCCATTCCTGACGAAAAAGACAGAACCATGTCTGCTGTCTGCTACAGCGTACGTGGGACTCTGAATATCCGTGTTTGATAAAACCTGCTCTACCCTGCGCTGCGTGAATCTGCGTCGCCTGTCGGCCTGAAATGTAAGCATTTGCTTAGCCTAAGCATTGGGGGGAAAGTGAGTAGTTAATTGTATAGTGACCTGTGAGCGGGTACCAAGCTGCGCCGTTGGTGATGCCGTCCTCGAAGCGCGGGCTGCCGGACTTGCAGGAGACGCCGCGCGACATCTTGGCGTGGTTGCGCGAGTACACCAGCGCCAGGTGCCGGAACACGTCGTCGTCGGGCGCGATGGACGGCGAGTGCGCGTAGTTTTGGAACACTGCGTTTAGGGGATATGCACCACAAACGATACGTGTTAGTTTGTGACTTTAGCTGTGACTCTTTGTGTTAATTTGAAAACCATTTGGATCAGTGGCTACGCTACAATTCTAGCTCTGAAACAGTAATCCGGAGGCATAGCACCGTTAGGACGCGTCCTGGACGCCATCGGCAAGAGCGGGTGGTATGCGCGGTTACTTGGTCGCCTGCGCCGCTGTCGTGGAACTAAGTACAGCAGCTTGCTATCAAGACGCGCGTGCTGCCGCCCGCATCGCCCGCTCTGGCCGCTGGCGTCTAGGACGCGGCCTAAAAGCTGTGCGGTATGCATTCAAGTTTCACACTTCGTTTTGGTATCTATCCATAGTGATGATAGCATAATGCTTACTTAGCTTATTAATTAAGAAGATAAGAAAAAGATTAAATCGGAATGTGGAATTATACGTTACCCGAACATAGCACAGATGATCTGCATATTCCTGATGCAGCGTAAAAGAAATTGCACTTTTGTTATAGGTACCTACTATAATTTTTTTTTTATGAGATCTATTCGTACCACTTTAAAAAATAGTTAAGCCCAAAGTGGGTATCGCTGTTGTATCAGCGGCAGTGTTGCCTCTGTGGCAGTGGCATTAGTGAGAATCTCTCGATCCCAAGACGTGTAGTCGTAGGGCTGATGCCGCAGCCACAGCGGCAACACATTTCAACCATTTATGCATGCCGTGGCAGCCTCTAATTAAGGCGTCACTTTAGCACTAAGAATGGAACTATTGTTTATACCATGTTACTGAGTGATTGTTTTGTTGGCTGTCCTTAAATAAATAAATAATCGTTGTCATAATTAAAAGTTCTAATGCTAACGAGTGATCAAGTCCTTCCAATTAAAGAATTGTACCATGGTTAGCAAATTAGATATTCGTAGGTATCTATTTAGTGACTTACATAGTTCATTCCATTTTATTAGGGATCTATGTACTTACTTATTCTTAAATATTTTGCATTGTGTTTTGCATTCCTCAATATTTTGTCAGATTTTATCTACGAAGGATACCTAATATCGAACTTTATAGTTGTAAGTATATTACCTACCTAACCAAGTTTATGCTAGACGACAAGCTGGTTAATTCTGTGTAGGTACAAGCACATAGTCACTCATGCGTTCTAATCGTACTATACGTTTAGATAACAGAAAAAATGCAACAATAAATTCTCGCGGAACTGTAGTATCTTTTCAATTGAATCATTATTATTAATGTGTTTTTTGCATATCCTTGAAAGATAAATTAGCTCAACGGGGTTTGCCCCGTTGAGCTAATTTATCTTTCAGAGTCTATCAGAGCGTAATTAATTATATCAAAGCGATCCAGTTTTTTAGCTATCCTCGTTTTTACGCGTAATTCACCATTAATATCCGAATTTTCGGCATTGTTGTAAGCGCTATAATCACGAAAGAACTTTAATGATGTTCAATAACCAGGTACACGGTGGAAACCCCGTTAATAAATCAGTACGAACACTGATCCGAAAAAAACTGTTTATAGGTAGCGCTTGACACTAACTCGCCTGATGGAGCGAGCTTACTCTACAAAAACCGCTCTTCATTCTTTTCACTCTTGCTTCGATTCTATATCTTCTATATCTTTCAGGAAACAGGCAAAGAATTTCAAAGCTTAGCCGTCATCATCATATCGTATGCCTTAAATATTTTCGTCGTCGTAACCCCATTTGGCAAAGCTCGCGAAGTATCGTGATTTGGTTTAGAGCCTCACAATCACAGCATGTCGCGTCTTTGAGACCCCACCGCTTAGCCGTTCGCACTATAAATGTAGAGGCAAACCTCTTTGTGCGAGGTACAACCGATAGTAGATAGAAAGTCCTAAGGACGGTGATCAAGACTAGTGTAGTAAGTATAGAGGCATTTTAGCGCTGGGCGTGTTGTCGAAGGGGTATGAGGCGACGAGCAGCGAGCCGAAGACGACGAACTGGATCTTGGAGCCCCACTATCGCAGTCAGGCCGCTTAGCCGTTCGCACTATGAATGTACCGGCAAAGCTCTTTGTGCGAGTTTCAACCGATAGTAGATAGAAAGTCCTAAGGACGGTGATCAAGACTAGTGTAGTATAGAGGCATACTAGCGCTGGGCGTGTTGTCGAAGGGGTAGGAGGCGACGAGGGCGCCGCCGTGCAGCGACCCGGAGACCACGAACTGGATCTTGCTGATCCACTCCTTGACCGCCTCTGTCTCCGGCTGCGGCTGCTTCGTGTTCGCCTTGAAGTAGTCCGGGAAGTTGCGGTTCAGGTCGTAGCGGCGGGCGTTGTGTCTGCACAACACATGTTACTATTAAATACGTAGTACATAGGTATATCGAGTGTAAAAAGACCCTTAGAAAAAAAAGACCCAACGTAAAGAAGACGAAGCCGTGAACTACCTACATGTTCTCCTGGTCATGACGACAACGTTAGTTCTAGAAAAATACCTGGGAAATGTACCATACATTGATATCTTCAAAGTAAAAAAAAAATCCTGAGATACCTTCAAAGTAAAAAAAAATCTACGTTTTTCATAGTAAAGCTTTTAAAAAGCAATTACTAACATTTCTTCTAAGTAGGTATTTAACGAAAGAGCGGAGGTATGGCCGCGCCGCAAAACGTACCTACGCGCTGTACATTGCGAGGTCTAGAAAACAGCTGTTTTTTAACTCATAAAAACCAAAATCGTTTCCCTGCCAAAATATTTGAAAATAATACTCAGCTACAGGAACAGAATGCGTAGTTTCAGGCTTCGTTATAGGTCTTTTTACACCTTGTATATTAAATACCTATGTTATAACAGGCTTATGATAACTTATTAAATAAATGTCAAGTACCTACAAATAAAAATGAACACGACCGAGTTTGAGAAAAACCGACAAGACCTTTATTTTTAGGTGTCAGACGAGCCGATAACAACATATACCTACATATAAAAGAACTTGTAGCGTATAAAACCTGTTACTCCAACACTCTACATCCAGTTTTTCCCTCGTGGAGAAGAAAATAAAAAGATATAAATAATAATTCGAAACAGATGATGATAAACATTATTTCATAGTCCGAGTGATATCGTTGAACAAGACGTAGGTTCCGTGATAGCTATTGAAGTTGTGCGATACATAGGTAATGCATCGTTGTCAATCAACGAAATCTGTGTGTGTCGAACGTTTCACTAGGTATTGTATGCATTTGCAAAAAATGCACAGTTGTCACGCTGTGATTGATTGAAAATACGTAATCGCCGTTATATGATGGTATAAGTAGTGAACAACGAATCGGCATAATAAATACTTAAATGTTGGTTGAATTACCTACTAACATTATTTTTGGAGGTTTACCTGTTAGGTATATTTAATTTGTTAACCTTCCTTAAAATTCCCACGCGCGACGTCGTTATGAACGTATAGGTAGGTAATTAATACGTAATTCATTAACGAATTCGGTTCTATTTTGAGTACGTCACATGAATAATTTCATTATTATCTTATCTTAAGTTACGTTTTGCTAATTACTTTTATCATAACATCTTAACGATATCACCAAGACCAGAAAAAATAATGATTGATTGCCTAATCACTACATAGGTAGTATAAAACAAAGTCACTTTTCGTGTCTGTCCCAATGTAGGTATCTTTAAAACTACGCAACGGATATTGGTGCGGTTTTTAGATAGATGAGTGATTCAAGAGTAGGTAAGATTTACCGAAGCGCACTCGCTTAGTGCGGGTGCGGGTCGCTAGTTGGAATATAAAAAGCCCGCTAGAATCGTATATACTTAGTTAAATATTTTTAGTGGAAAAACAACCATTAAAGAGTAAGGTCATCAACTTTGCAGGACACTATCTTCAGATTTGTTTCTGCTTAGTCCAATGGTTGACTGGTAGAGAATTTTGAGAGAGCCTTTTGTGTACTAAGTATTTTTATTGTGCACAAAAGGTTAAATAAATATTAGTAGAGTTCCTAAAACAGGTGTTTTAGCGTTAAGCTATTTACTCGTATCTAAACTTCATTAATTAGGATTAAAACAAATACACAAAAAAAGTAGGTAGGTATAGGTAAATACTCGTAGTTTGTATGTTATATTAATCGTGATAAATATATATATTTATACTCGGCTTATCTATACATAGATAAGCCGAGTTTACGTAATATGAAATTGCACAGAGTACCTACCTACCTACTTAATTGGTGGGCTTATTGCGAAAACTCATACAATTACCTTATTATTCATCATCCATTTGACACACAAGTGATGTTGACATTACGTTCCGGTATTTGGTATTAATAAATGGCTACTGCATTTCCCACGTGATTTATGAAAATGACCCCATTTTACATGACTAGTGTAAATTACCTGCCATGTATGGTGTCGCACTGGCCTTCTTTAGAGATGGCGAAACCGTCGGGGTTCATGGACGGCATCAGGTGTATTCTGGTGTTATCCAACAGCCACTTGACGTACGCGTCCGTGTCGTATGACGTCACTAGATGCTGAAAAAAATGATTTTACTGAAAAAAAAAAGATTTTCCAGACAAGGGGCATTATTTTTTCCTATTCATACGTTATTCAGTCAAGTTGAGATTTTGTTTAAGCACATGTGAGGGTATAAAAAAGATTTGAATCCGAAAATTTACGGCACGGCCTAGATAGCATATAAACACGAAATCACAATTTACGAAAATCAAAATGAGAACAAGCGGAGCGATGATGACACGGCAAAGGGAAGGCACTCATGACACATTGTTGCGTGCTTTCAATCTCTCTTGCCTCTAAAGTTATTTTTCAACGAACAACAATGAATGGTCTAGTATGAAAAATTGGATTTCGGTTGAGAAATGTAACTGAGGATAGACAGAAAACGCCATTGAAGTCGTAGATTTGGTTTAGTTTTTGTACCTACTGACTGAGACTTCTGAAACTCCGAACGCTCTGCAGACGGTAGCGTAGCATCTCATGTAATGCAATATACCTACGTTTGTAACCATTAGATTATGTATGTAACCGATACCTATATGTATTGTGTCTTGAATACCAGCATTTGGAGAAGTCCGAAGACCGAATTTCCATATATTCTTATTTTAAAACTAGACTCTCTTTCTTAATGAAAAATTAGAACAAACTTCAGATGAATAAATACTTCAAATGTGATACCTGTATAAGGTGTAGCAGAAGCTCGCGGCCAACGGCTTCATTCCCGTGGATGTTGGCGACGTACTTGACGTCGGGCTTGCCGATCATGTGCTCGTACGGCGACGCCGACACCACCATCACCCACAGGTCCCGACCTGACAATCAGCGCAACGTTTTAAACATACAGCACACTACATGTAGGCTTTATCAATTATATCTCCGGACACATTTTCAATCATAGCAGGCTATCTGAAAGGAAGCCAAGGGCTCAGGAGATAAAGATACGTAGGTACCTATTAATTCATCAGATTTCTATAATCCCACATGATGTGAATTCAACACTTTCCGAAAAGACATCAGTTGCGGGTCCAACGGCTTTCCAAGTCCGCGGGATCTGTGCTAGCTAATCTCGGACTCCGATGCTGTTACTAAAAGCACAATAGACAGAAAAGCCCAGATTTCAATGGTGGGTACCTACCTACCTCATATGTTAGGCAGCAATCGAGAGCTACAAGGCTACAGAGCAGTCAAGAGTTTTATAGCTCTTCTAACCTTATGGTAAACCGACTGTAATGAAATAATACCTAGTTACATTTTGAATAATGTATCGCTTCATGAGCCTCTGCGTATAGACCGAGCTATTTCGTAATGAAACTACAGATGTCCTACCTACGGATGTCGTGCATAAAGAAGAGAGGCCCCTGACCTAATGTAATAGTTCTACCCACACAATAGAATGGATGCACCACGTGTTTATATTTTAGACAGTGACCCATATATGATATAGGTAGGTAATATAGTCTTTACTACGAGTATAAGAAATCATCCGGCGTATTATTGTTAAACATATAGGTATATAAACTAAACACTCTATTGTATCTGCTATGCAACAATGTTAAGCGAGTAAAGTACTTCTTTGCACTTGTAAAAGTATCAGGTTATCCCATAGGCCCATTGCGAATTGCGTCAAAGTCGCGTTTCCACGAAGGCGTTTTTCCATAGAGACGGCGACGTTAGGGTCATTACTACATAGCGTCGATATATTGTTGATGTTAGAAAAATAACGCTCGCAGAACGTTTCAGTGGGATAGGGGACTAACGACACTTTTTTTCAACTTTCCTATTAAGGAAAGTTTTGGATAATAATTGTCGGTATAAATTTGTGGCGACGTTCACGATTGTAACAATAGCTCTCTATGTTCATGCATGCGTGTAAACGTGAGAGAAACGGAAAGGATTTGGCTGTAAATAACAAATCAGTTTCATAATAGGTATTTCGTAAGAGATATTTCATAGAAAAGTAGGAAAAGATTCATCCAACTGACTGCCTCAAAGTAATTTGTTTATTTTTAAAGTTGTCCTACCCTTGACCCTGCATTTAGGTAGGTAGTCTAAGTGGTTGGTTGCCATATAAGTTGGTAGTACCTATAATAAAATGTCATTAGATGTATCTCTTGATGGTTCGCCAATAAAGGCAGAAGGACAAGTTTCCGTCGTGAATACTAATCAAGCAGGTATGTCGAAACACGTTTATTGGCAAATTGCATTCGCGGAGAACACCTACTTATTCGTACTAGCAATATTGAGACATTCTCTATATGCATTTAAGGAAAAATTAGGAATTTGTGTACCTACATCATATTTCGTTAAAAATATGATTAGTATCTACTTAGTTAATACCCATGTACCGAATAATGGTAGTCTAAGCAGGTATGTCAATTAATCTTTCGATCATTATGCAATTTGTTACTGAATTATACCTACACGTGTAACATTTATTCACGTGAAAGTGTTGTTGTGAAAACTGAAAGTTAGAACAAAGCTACCTACCTACATGTAAAATTTAAATAAGGTTTTGTTTTTAATTTTTTTAGAATGATGTTTTAGCATATTTTGTAAAACATTTGGTGAGTGCAATAGTCAGAGGGTTCACTTTGAAGTCTTTTACCGAATGTAGGGTGTTGTTTCAGCAGGTTATAAATTACTAATTAAAACAGGGCGATAGAAGAAATCGTGGGTCCACCAAACGTCTATGGCGAGCATCTACTCCAACCCGTCTGCCCAACGTGGCGACTATAGATATATTTTCCAGATGCTTGCTCTAAGTGGCGAACAACAGGAGAACAGGGACTGCAATAGGTTGATGATGATGATGAATGTGTTACATTAGTTAGTTGTTTGTTGCAAAAACGATCCCGAAACTTGGATAAGTTCGAGGTAGGCTGTTAAGTTACCTTGAACAGATTTCCCGATGGAGTAGAGGGCGGTCAGCGCGGGGTACTTGGCGGAGACGGCGCGCAGGTAGCGCGTGAGCTGGTCGTGGTCGTGGTAACGGAACTCCAGCTCCGGCCCGTTCTCGCGCCCCTCCACCTCCCCTATGTTCGTAGACGGCTCTTCAGCTAGTTGGAAACGAAGTATCATGGTTACAAATTTATATCTATGGCATCCTACCACCATGTGTGTAAGCACGAGACATTGCAAATTCTTGACAAAGTGATGTTGGGCAGTAAATTAATTCGATTGGGATGTGATCTCTCAGTCCTCACATAAGACATTTCACAATCAGAGTTAATAGATTGTGGATTTTAATCGATATATTCAATTTCAAGACCAGAAACAATTATAAAACCCCGACCACAATGGTTCACCAAAATTATCTCAATTTATTGGTGAAAACCCGTAAAAGAGATCTTAAAATTGTTAGGCTGGCCTTCATAAATTATAACAAAAGAACCAGCTTAACGATATTAACTACCATAATATGAAAAACCACAGGTATTCAAATATTTTAACATCGCAATTATCGATAAATACCTAATTTATATTTTTATACATACCACCCCGTATATGTATAAGTTTTTTATTATCTTGAAACCTATCATATCTTATTTACATAAAAATAGGTACTTACTCCCCACATAACTGGTATCAGAGTACGATTGCGCGGAGGAGGTTCCCAACAAGTTCACCAAAATAAATAATTTGGTGAAGTGGATGATCGATAGTGACTTCATCTGAAATTAATAAGTTTATGTTTTATTAAGGCTTGCACCTAAGATATTTACTACTACCTAAGTAGGTATGTGTCGTTCAAATGTAGGTAAGTTATAAGTTGAGCTTTAGACTGTGTCGCGCCGCATCTCTTTAAATGATGACGGGGTTTCATCAAAAACATAATTAACCTCTATATAAATTACAAAGTTTGAGATTTCGCTGTTAAAATAATAATTAACCGACTTCGAAAAAAGGAGGAGGTTCTCAATTCGTCTGTATGTATAATATTTTTTTTTTTTTTTATGTGTGTTCACCGATATTTCCGTCAATTATGGATGGATTTCAAAAATTTTTCGACAGTTCGACAGAGGACACTTCCGAGGTGGTCCCATTATCACCAAGTCAGGATCTGATGATGGGATCCTGGAGAAATTGAGGGCAACAACCGAAAATTGTATGCCCATATGGTGTTTTTGTTACGTAATCATATTTTACTCAGGTATATGCTTCCGGGCGTCAACATCTGGTGCTGATGATGAAGCCACAGAACTCCTTAACGGTTAGGAGTTAGGGGACAGTACTGACATTGGTCGTTATTAAACTAGGTAGTAGTATGTACTTATGCAGGGCTAATAGGGCAGGTGATTTGGTAAGTGATATGCTTGATTCTAGATCGCAAAGTCTTCACTTGACTTAAAGCAAAATTTTTCATTCCTAAGTAAAACTCTTAAGGACATTAATTAGCCTTTACTCAAGGTCACAGCACATCAACGCAACTAAAAATAGTGAAATAAAATTATTTTTAAAAAAAAAATTAAACCGACTTCAAAAAAAACGCAAACGACTAAAACTAAAAAGCGATAAATAACGTAAGTAATTCTATCCTTAATACATAATTATTTAAATATTACAATTATCACTTATTTTTGAAGTCGGTGCCAGCTGAACAAAAAATGTATATTGTCGTGTGGATTTGCCGGTCGCGCGCGTCATACAACAACAGTCTACGTTAGGTACTGAGAGCTGGCACCGACTTCGAAAATAAGTGATAATTGTAATATTTAAATAATTATGTATTAAGGATAGAATTACTTACGTTATTTATCGCTTTTTAGTTTTAGTCGTTTGCGTTTTTTTTGAAGTCGGTTTTAACTAATGGAATATATGGTTCGGGGATACATTTTTATATTTTTCACCGGAAAATAGCAAAAGTCGTAATTTAATCAATTTCCTAGGTAGTTGATTAACTCCCGGAAAATAATAAACGGCAGTTGAAATGTATTATTTAACGTATTAATGAACATTTGGTATTTACTGGTAGCTTGACTGGCGTGGAGGCTCAATTGGTAGTGACCCCTGCCTTCTGAACCAAGGGTCGTGAGTTCGATTCCCACCCGGGACAAACATTTGTGTGTAGAACACTTGTGTTTGTTCCGTGTCTGGATGTTTATATTTATATTTAAGTATTTATTAGTGGTACCTTCGTTGTTCTGATACCCATAACACAAGTGCTTAAGCTACTTACTTTGGGATCAGGGCAATGTATGTGATGTTGTCTGATATTTATTATTTACTAGCTGTGCTCGCGACTTCGTCCGCGTGGAATAGTTATTTTTTCCCCGTTTTTTTTTACATTTTCCATTATTTCTTCGCTCCTAATAGCTGCAGCGTGATGTTATATAGCCTAAAGCCTTCCTCGATAAATGGTCTATTCAACACAAAAAGAATTTTTCAATTCGGACCAGTAGTTCCTGAGATTAGCGCGTTCAAACAAACAAACAAACAAACAAACTCTTCAGCTTTATAATATTAGTTAAGATTTGTTTATTACTGACTGATACCTTCATTCAAATTCAAATGAATTCAACCTAGAATCTAGGTTGAATTCATTTGAATTTGAATCTGATGCTATCTACTATATTCTTAATTACATTTTTTTCTGAACTTGACGCATTCTTCGTAACTACGTTCCTACACTTTGCCTACTGTCGTGGAGTAGGTATAAACAAAAATATCGTTTTCCTTATTATAACTTGGAATATTATTGTTTTGTTAAAATATAGATTACAGTATACTTATTACCTATTAACATGAGACTGATATAATTATCGTAAGCTGTAAAGTACAGTTACGAATGGTTAATAGGAAATGCCGCACAACAATTCAATTTTAAACGAAACGAGAAAAACAACCTTTATATACCTAGTTATAACATAGGATCTTGACTTGGGCTTAAATTAAATCTAATTTTATATACATTAGCACAGCATACTGGCCTTCCATTACCTGATGGAAGGCGAAAGATATACCCAAGTCGCTGCGGCATAAAACATAAAAGTATATTTAATAACATAGAAGTAACCAAATCAGCTACTTATTGTTAGTGGCATCTAACAGCGGGATTTCTTTCTTTCTTTTTACTACCGTCTGAGAAGATAAATCTCTAAAATTCCCTTAGTCGACTCTTACAACACCAACGAAAAGAAATGGGGTGGTGATTTGTACTCTTTTCAGTCACAGGATGGAAAGTCTCAAGTCAGGTAGGTATCTATATGTTGATTACAATGCAACTGCAATATGTAGACGTGCTTGCAAGGTAGCAGCAATATGTGCCTAATAGAAAATGACTTCTCAGAATGATTTTATTTGGATTTTATATCCTTCCCTACTTAATAGGTACCTGTAGCATAGTTTTGATTAGATATTATGGAATCCGACATATTTGATATATATATTATAGTCATTGGACATTCTGATAAAGAATACAATTAAAATCTTTCGGGCAAGAAACATGATACGTCTTTTAACATTCTAACCTCTTTTATTTCATAGTAGGCTAGGTATCCTCGTGAAATATGATGTTTTCGACACTTTGAGGTGGCGCTTTATGCATTTTTTACTGTCAAAAGATTGCAGACCTATTATTACTTTCCACTCCACGGTACGCTACATTCTTTTCATATGTGACCATAAAGTATTTTCTAATTACTTACTTACTCTACCCATGAGTCAAGCTGCGTTGTTCTTCTGATTCACTTTCATTACTGGCATTCGTAAATGCCTCAAGCGGACGTACGAGGCTTTCTTTTTAATGTCATAAACATGTGTTTGGGTGGAAGCGAGCGCTCCATTTGCGCGCGCGCAGCCGGTGGCACCAGGGTCACTGGGTTAGTGGACCGACCCATCACGGTGCGACGCACTCTTTAATACGATCAAATTACCTGCCTATTACAAGGTAATATCATCATTATGTATACCGATCATAATGCGCTTATGTGATTAATACTCGTACAAAGGTTAGATAAACATTGTCTATTGGAAATGATATGTATATGCTTTTACAAGCTCGAATTACGGTAAATCTTAAGATTATCTAATAAAACCAAAGTTTAACCAACTCATAATGGCAAAGCTCAAGCGATTTTTCAGTTCACATTTTTGGATGTTAGTCTCTATTTTAATGTACCTACTCTGATAGTGTGTTAAATAATGTGTATAAGTAGATTATTTATAATAGGGACTATTTCGCCAACCCGCCTGCCTAGTGTGGTGATTATGGGGGTAACCTCCAGGTAATTGCCCAAAGTGGCGAACAACTGAAAAAGCCTATGTCCAGCAGTGGACGACGAGTGGCGTTTAGGCCCATACGAGCGGCGCGGCAGGTAGATTAAGTTTATTGTTATGCGTAATTGTTTTATGTATTCTCAAAACCAACTTTTACCAGCTGTCAGTAGGTAGTAAAAGCTAGCATGTACAAAATTCTAATAGTAAGAGCCCGAAATAATATCTCCAAATTTTATAAAACCTAACATCTACCAACTCATGTCGGTAAATACATATTATACATAGTACTTAAACGCCCAGACCAATACAAACATGTCCATGAACACAAATGTTTGTACTGTGCGGGAATCGAACCCACGACCCTTGGCTCAGAAGGCAGAGGTCACTACCAAATAAGCCATTAAGCCAGTCAATCAGTGATAAGCTTGTTTACATTTAGGCATTTTACTCATCATCAAGTGGTGTAAAATTATTTCGGTTTTTCTGTTGTAAGCGGATAGGTTAGTAGTTTTGCAAATAATGTTGGTAGGTACTTATTTTATTACCCAGAACTGGGAAAAATAATAAATTGGCACGTTTAAATGAAGTGTCGTCGATGAATCTTAACTTAGATGAGAAAGTTTATTTAAAAATCTGTGAACATGCCATGTTAATAGTTTTGTAGATATTAAAGATTGGTGCATAGATTTTGTTAAATTGTGTTGGTATTTATTTTTTGTTTTGTAATAGGTAAAGGAATTTATAAAACCTGTTAAAATAATGACACTGCTCTCGTGTGACGACGAACGGTTTTTAAGCTTTCCTTCCGCTGTTTGACTTTGGCACATTGACCTTATTAGCCCAGTCCCGCTAAACGACACCAACTTTCATTTTCAAGACATCCACAATATCCACATGGAGAAGTATCGGAATTCCTTAGTTATGTGCGGGTAATCATGTAATAACTTTGAAGTCCTAGTAGCCACACCGAAGGTTTTACATGCTTTAAATAGCAGTGCGCGAACACAACAGTTTATACTAATTAGGCAATTTTTTTTAACATCATGATCACTTTAATTTTTTAGTGTGGATATGCACGTACAAATCGTATAAAAAATGTGGCTGCAGTTCTGAATAGGTAAGCACACAGCTATTTGTGAGGAGACTCTACCAATCTGTCTGAAATGTTTTTATAACGAATTATTATATGAATTGATTACCGAATAATAACATCTTTAACTAGCTAATTATTAAAGTATTTTTTAATAATTGAAACAGTAAATGATTGCTGTTAAAAATCTTAGTAAAACCTTATTAAAGTTCTCATTATGCAAGAAATGTAATTTGTGTACGAGTATATAGAGATACCTTTATAATGTACATAGGTCGTATTGTAATGTTTAGTTAAAATAAGTTTATTTAAACGTGTCAGTGTGGTCGCAGCGAGGCAATTTTCATCAGTAATTCACAAACAATGCTGCATACTTCGTGCAGCGTGAAAGTTAGTATCGAATGTGATTTGAATATCTGCAGGCGCGCGGCGTTAACAACTTGCCGACAGAGATTTTATATTATTAAATATGTATGTAAGTTACATACCTGCCAATCCTTTGAATTCATCAGAGCGTGGGACTTAGAGAACGTAATGAACGTAGAGAAGTCAATTCTGTACATGAAATGTATTTTCAAAATAACTATCAGGGGGTGATACCTAAGTGATCGATACTGATTCCAAAAATGCAATCAGTAAAATTTTTGTCTGTCTGTCTGTATGTTCGTTATAGAAAAAAAACTACTGGACGGATTTTAATGAAACTTGGTACTATTATTCTTTATACTCCTGGGCAGGTTATAGTATACTTTTCTTCATGCTACAATTAATAGGAGCAGAGCAGTGATGGGAAGTGTAGGGAAAACGGGAGAAATTTTTATCTGTATGTTTGATCGCGCATCACGCGAAAACTACTGCATGAAATTAAATGAGGTTTTCACCAATGTATTGCTAGAGGTCAAACTTAAAATTTAGGTTCCATTTTATGGAAGTCCGATATTTTTTAAACCCGATATCCACGCGTGCGATGCCGCTGGCACAGCTAGTATTAAATATAACCGAGTTAAACTCTACCTACTACTTTGAAACTGTTAAAATTTTATCAATACTCACTATGTTATATTTTCTACAGTAAAACAATGGCACCTACATATACAATGAAGCCCATTAATTTCTAATTACAAGTATAGGTACTACAGTAACTATGTAAAATTAAGTACCTACATTTTCCAAAACTAATAGGCACCTATTTGTCTAACGAAAGTTAATTTAATTCAGATAAAATAATTTCATACCTTGATTGAGAACGTGGTCCCGTACTAAGTGAATACAAAACTTTTCGGTGTCATTTAAGAGCACGATTCGATCGCGAAGACTTGTGGTTGGAAGACTTTGACGCGAGCAGCCGTCGTGGAGGGCGCGCGGACTGCAACCGACTGGCATCCGCGCTGGACGGCCGCGCTCCGGCCACGCCGTCATCTGCGTCATACAACTCGCCACACGACCGGAAAGTGCTTTCTCTCAGCGCGCCGCCTCTAATATCTACCCTAACGGTCCGCAATAAAGTTCACCGAAGGAAGGCCATCACGAGAGATCCCGAAGATACACATTTTCCACCCTACCCTAGAGGCGATTCGGTCGCTTTTCCGAAATCACAAAGTCAGGGTCCCGAGCCGTGACGTCGTATTCCCGCTTCATCTGATGTGCTTTTCCCGCGTATAGAATTTCTTTCTCGACTACCCGATATTCAATATTATCGGATTCATCTAGTGTAAACAGAGAAAACTCAAGTGAAACTTAATAGTCATCGAATCATAATAATAAGAAGCCGCAGGCCTATTACTCAAGTAAGGTAACTTATATCACTGTGAATACTTTGTGTACCGAGAGTAGACCTACAATTTTACAATTTCATAACTTTTTTGAGCAATAGCTATTAGTTCATCAACATCATCATCTCCAGTTCGCCACTTTGGGCAAACACCTGGAGGTTATACCCACAATCGTCACGCTGGGCAGGCGGGTTGGCGACTGCTTAATACAAATCATACATATTTATAAGTATAATTATTTAAACATTTACTATTATAAATTATTTTTGGTTTATCACTTTATTTTTGGAGAGAGTTATAGGACCCATATAAAAAAGAGTCTTACCTTCATATTTTTAGCCGATTTCAAAAAATCGATCTCTAGAGGAGGATCTCAATTCGACTAAATATTTTTTGTTGCATGTTTGTTAACACATAGGTATCTCCGAGAATTGTGAACCGATTTGGAACATATATTTTTGTTCGAAAGGCTGTACCTACTTCCTAGTTGGTCCCAATTGTCACCATATCGAACTCGGTTTTTTTTTGCTAAAAGATGCTGTTATATATGTCACCGAAGTAGCAAGAATCGTAAGTTGATCAATTTCCTAAGTAGTTGATTAACTTTCGGAATATACAAACGGTAGTTAAAATGTATTATTTAACGCATGGCGTTTCAGTTAATTGATCAACTTACGGTAGCCTGACAGTAATTTAATAATTTACGATTTTGACACAAGTAAAATCGTCCTCAAATAGGCCAATCGTTGCCCAATGTACTATTTAACGGTGCACTATTACCTGTAACTTAACACCCTGTTCCCTGATTGGTTGCCGGGATAAGACCACGCGAGTCATTGAACCAATCAACGTTCACCTCACCTTCGTCGGATGATTTGACGGCAAGACCCCGTAAAATGATTAATTTACTAAAATACATACGTTAAATAATATAATACATTTCAACTGCCGTTTATTATTTTCCGGAAGTTAATCAACTACCAAGGAAATTGATCAACTTACAATTCTTGCTATTTTCCGGTGACATATATATTTGCGTCGTGTGTTTAAGTTTTGAACTTTCATAATGAGTATTTTATGTACTTACTTCATCATCATCATTATTATCAGCCTTTTACTGTTCACTGCTGGACATAGATCTCTCCAGATGTTCGTCAAGTTGGGCAAACACCTGGAGGCTTTACCTATACTTAATGTACCTACTTAAATATTATTATTTTCTCTATGTAGCCGCAAGAAAATTATTTAAGCGACAAGCGGCAAGTCATTTGACAAAAGCCATTTATTATAGTAGTAGAGTAAAAGACAGTTTTCAGAAAACGTTAAGAATAAGAACTGAACATCGCTTCACTTAGATTTAGTATTTGATACTAGGTTGTGTTCGAATCATTCTAAGTAATCAAGAAACATGCATCTACCTACCTCGGCCGAGCATAATCGCACAGGAATCACGTTGTCCTTGGCTTGGATTCATGGGTATTGTATAGCGGATACGGTTATTATAAATCACATGGATTACTTACTCCCGAAGAGTACCTATAACAGAGATCTAAGTAATTAATGTTATCAATTGCTCTATTTATGAAAAAGGTAAAAATATGAATACGATAAATATTGCTCTTTATTGCACAAATTTACATAGAACAAGGCAAATTAATAATTACTTTTTATCTATCTTTTGACATTTTGAACTAAATGATAATAACTATCTTATTATTTTGTGCTTGTATATTATTAGAAGTAAGTTTGAAATGTTTAATACACAGGCACAAGCGCTTTGGGCAACTGTAAGACAATATGTAATAATTGATTAAATAACAAAATATAATTATACTTAGGTGCCATTGTTGTACAACTTATAAATAGTAGTGTGGTTAACTTAATCATCATCATTAACCTATTGCCGTCTACTGCAGGACCTATTTAGTTTAAGCGGGAAAGCGTAACAGACACTTCTTTAAACGTTTTTGATCTTCTCAACCGATTTTGATGAAATTTGGCATAGACAATCTGTAGACACTGAGAAAGGCTAAAGGCCTTTCTCAGGCTTACTTTTTATTGCGAAAAAAGGGATGAAGAAACACTTCTGTGACATACCTACATGACCGCGGGTTAAGCCGCGGGCATAGCTAGTACAATAGAAGATAAATAGTATTGGGTACCTACACCATAAGTCAAAGTCAAAGTCAAGTCAAAATAATCAAAGTCAAAGTCAAAATAATCTTTATTTGTATAGGTTTTTATGAAAAACACTTACAAATCGTCGAAGCTACCACCGGTTCGGAAAGCAGCATTCTACCGAGAAGATACCGGCAAGAAACTCGTGTAGTTGCTCTTTTCAAAATGGTGTTTACAATATTATTATCACATTTATACTTTTGACTACGACCACGTCATACAGTCTGGGGCCTTATAAAATTAATTATAAATTAGATTAAAAATAAAAAATTAACCTTAACATACTCTATATAGGGCAATCAGGAGTAGACCAGTCTCCAAGGCAGCACCTGTTCACAAGTATGACGTGTGTACCAGCCATCGCTTCATTCAACCATATTTGAGGGAGTGTAACGACCCGCCACACAGCGCCACCACCCCAGAAACATTTTAGTGAGCATGACTAGTCCAGTTACCCCAATATAAAATATTTGGCAAAATCATAAAACTAATAAATGAATTAATTACTGAAGGACGTAGCTTACATAGAATATAAGTTACATATGACTCTATATAAACAACCAATGAAATGGTTATAATTTTATGATAAAGTGCAGGCGAGCAGCATCCGCTTATTTGGCAGTTGACCATACAGTCTTATCGCTTAAATAGTCTTCAATTCTGTAATAACCTTTCTTTATTAGACATCCTTTAATATATAATTTAAACTTTTGTATGGGTAGATCAATTATACATTGAGGCAATTTATTGAACATTTTTATGCTAAGCCCTATAAATGACTTTCCACATTTATTCAACCTCAGATTAGGAATAGCTAGCTTGTGCCTGTTTCTGGTATTGAATTTATGACTATCTGAATTTTTAGGAAGCTTGTGCTTGTTCTTATAAACATGGATTAAACAGTCCATGATATATTGGGAAGCAACAGTTAAGATATTTATTTATTTATTTTATAGACTACTTAGTTGTCAGAATAGAAAACGCCTAAACCAAATTCAATTCAACAAACCGTAATACCTATTTATACACTTCTAGATACGTCAATCCAACAGGCGTTCGGCAAACAGAAATTATATAAGTATTTTGAGGCCACACTTTTAACCTCTAATAAAACAATTTTCCAAATTACTGTTCAATATTTTAGGAGATACAGTGTAAACTCTATATAACGACACTGAAGGGACTGTGCATTTTATAGCGTTATAAAGAGTTGTCGTTAAATGGAGAGAAGAAAAATCAGAAAAAGTAAAAGTTTATTTCAGATTAGTGTTAGTAGTACTTAATTACATAAAAAAGAATCTTATTTGAACGCTATTACGTATAGTCCGTTATTTTTGTCTGACGTCTTTTGCACCAGTAATTTTGTTGTATTTTTTTACTTATTTTATTTATATCTTGCAATATTGACGTATCTTGGTTATAAAAGAAATAATTTTCCAATAATTTTGCTGCTTCCAGAGCTTCTTTAATGCTCGGAGGCTCAGGTTCATCCGTCTCATCTTCTTCATCTCCTTGTTCTTGGTCCTCAGTGTTTCTCACTGAATCCAAAATTTCTTGGTCTGTGAGTGAAGCCGTTGTAAGCAGGCTGTCGTCTACTTCGATGTAGGTTTGAAGGTGTACCGTATTTCCGGCCGTGTTGAACTGTTGAATCCACTCAGTTAATGGAAGGTCGTCGTCGCTATCAAACTCAGGTTCTGTTTCCACCACATCACTCGTAGAATTGGTACAAAGTCCAGCATGGCGAAGAGAGTGCTGTATAGTTGTGGGTGTCACTTCTTCCCAGGCTTTAGACAAAAAATTTACTGCATGAAGCATATTAACAGAAGTTTTACCCTCAGATTCGACTAGCTCCATCAATAATTTCCTTCTGTAGTGACTCTTGAGGCTTTTAATCACACTCTGGTCCATTGGCTGTAAGACACTAGTCGTATTTGGAGGAAGAAATGCCAACTCTATGTTTTGAAGGTTTGATATAAACGGGTGGGCGGGGCAGTTGTCAACAAGAAGTAAAATTTTTCGTCCCTTTAATTCTGCATCCCACTTTCGCACTTCTTCTTCAAAAAGTTGACTGGTCATCCAAGCTGATTTATTAGCTTTATACGTCACTGGCAATTTTGTAATGTTCTTAAAACAGCGCGGATTTTTCGATTTGCCTATTACCATTAGCTTTCTTTTTTCTGTGCCATCCATATTAGCAGCCACAAGCACCGTAATACGTTCCTTGGAAAGCTTTCCTCCCACACACTTTTCCCCTTTAAATTTCAGAGTTTTATCTGGAGTCAACTTATAGAAAATTCCTGCTTCATCAGCATTGAAAATGTCACTTGGGGCGTATTTGTCTTTGAATTTTGACCACACTTTATTAATCCAATCATGAGTCATATTCGTATCAACACTTCGTGCTTCCCCACTTATTTTACCATAGTTGATATGATGTCGTTGCTTGAATTTTCCGAGCCATCCTTCTGATGCTTTGAAAGCAACTAAACCAAGTTCTTCAGCGAAATTTTCCGCCTTAGCTTTCACGAGTGGTCCCGAGATAGGCATATTATTCTGGCGTTGTCGGTGAAACCATGATAGTATAGCTTGATCCAAATCTTCGTATTTAGGTTTCTTTAATTTTTTGGAAGATTTCCCCTCGCTCTCAGCTTGGAGAATTTTTTCTTTGTTTTTCCATATTGTAGACACGGTAGAGCGACTAAATCCAAAACGTTTGCCAACATCACTTATCTTCTCTCCCATTTCTATTGCACGTATCAGTAAAACTTTTTCGTCAATACAGAGTGATTTTCTTTTACTAGCCATGATGTGTACAGTTTGAAAGTTTGTAAGTAACTAAGAATAAGATAACGTATAGCTATTCCATGACTCCTACTTACAAATGTATTAGTCATGGTCAACAACAGTCTACACGTGCAAGTAATCCCAATTTGTAAACAAAAGAACGAATTTCTTACGAAGTTCGGTATGCATGATGCCGACAGTCGAGTTTATTGCAGGCTAGGGTAATAAAGCGACAAAAGAATGTACACAGCTGCGCAGTTTTTACTCATTTTGGCAACTTAAAAGGTACTTTTTTTACTCAATTGTTGTCGTTATTGAGAGTGGGTGTAATGCTATGTAGAGTGTATCAGTGTATGGAAAACAAGCTAAACCAACTAAAGCCAATTGATTTCGACGCTTTAGGGAGTTTGTCGTTAAATCGAGGGACGTTACATGGAGTTTACACTGTATGTGGTAACAAACATACAAAAAAAAAGAATATTCAGTCGAATTGAGAACCTCCTCCTTTTTTGAAGGCAGTCAAAATTGGATGACGTTTGTTACGCCTGTAGAAATGAGACACACGGAAGACACTTCTCACTGTATATATTTACTTTACTTCACTTTACTAATCACTTTGCTTGCTATACTGGAGGCAGGACGACGTTGCCAATGTCGGCGGGGGCCTTATACTAGAAGAAAATCACAACGCCCCCGCGATGTATCAGACAGGCAACGCCATCTGTGATCTAATCGACGTCAACCGAAGTTTAAATACCTTCGGTTGACGTTCGATGTTCAAACATGCCGGCCACTATGGACAGACATGCTGAATGTCCATAAACTATCTCAAAGAAAACATAAATGGATACAAAAGGCATAACAATATCATCAAATACTTCCCAATTTAAAAAAGATACATAAACTTTAATCCATGACTGATAATATAACAGGCATCAATACATTTATTAACTGGCCTTGTACAACCGTTGAACCTTAAACTATCCACGCACGTAATCTTGTCCAAACCAGGATGCTTCTGCTTATAATTCCTAATAATTAAGGAATGAAGTTCAATGTCTTGTACCTGGCTAGAACTTGCAACTACTACCATTGTGACCACTTGCGCAATACTTCCACACCATCCGTTGAGTAAGCTGCCACCTCAACAAACTGCAGATGAATAATCAGCTTGCCATTGGCAACAGCACTGTAGACTCATCAGTCAGAAGGTGACAATGAGAGAATAAAAACGGAGATGTAAATTTAGCTCTAAGTGTTGATTTGTAAGGTGAAATAGTGAAGAGCGTCTGGATTAGTAAGTATGGGCCTGGGTGAGATCATGGAAGAAGAGATTGGGTAAGTGTATAACATTATCTAAAACCATTTGAAATTATTTGAGTTGATACTTATGATATGACATAATGTTGAAAGCCTTCTAATTTTCTTTTCTTTCTTTTTCTTACAGATGTGTTGACCTGAGAGAGAACCTTGGCTACAAATGGACTAGAAGAAGGTCTCTTGGTGGTCTTGATGAAGTCTTCCTTACAAGATCTTTCACCATAATTTGAAGTTGAATTTATATAATTTGGAATAGAATTGTTTACTTTAATTTTACCAGAAAGAATCCAGCCTAACCTTGTGTTTTGGGCTACAGGAGTCCCAACTGGACCCTTGATCAGACCCTTCATTATTATGTGGCCATAGACTTCCGCCCCCAATAAAATATCTATTTTATTCGGTACGTTGTATGATGGGTCTGCTAATTTCAAATCTGGTAAATGTGACAACAGTTGAAAATCAATTTTGCATTCTGGTAATAAGGCTGTTAAATTATTGACAACATGAGCCTTGACATTATGTACAAAGCTTGGATCATACATAGATTGGATTCGCAAATAAACTACATATTTGGAACTCAATGACTTTTTATTTCCTAAGCCTGATATTGAACTCTTGCATGAATATTTCTTTAGTCCAAGAATTTGGACTGCAGACTCCGTTATTAAGGAAGCCTGTGAACCTATGTCTACACAAGAACGAAGAGTAATATCACGGCCTGATACCGATTGAGCCTTAACCAGTGCTGTTGCCAATAGCACTTGTGATTGATTATTATTTGTGAAGCAAGTGGTCACAAGTGTACTAGATTGGTCCTGCGATGTTGCTGTTGCAACAGCAACATTGTCTTCCGAATTGT
The DNA here is from genome assembly GCA_031163375.1 of Conogethes punctiferalis. Lineage (NCBI taxonomy): Eukaryota > Metazoa > Arthropoda > Insecta > Lepidoptera > Crambidae > Conogethes > Conogethes punctiferalis. The sequence continues at coordinate 6,103,387 of CM062091.1, read as the reverse complement.
CAGTTGATGGTGGACTGTATCTTTTTATATGCAATAAAGTATGATGCCGCTTGTTACAAATCCGGCACACATTAGAACTACGACATTGATAAACTGAGTGATTGGAACCTAAGCAATTAAAGCAGAGGCTCCTGGTTTGGACAAAACTACGCCTTGCCTGGCAATCCTGCTTGGCAAACTTTTTACAATTTGCTAATCGGTGGTTATCTTTGCAGTAGATACATGGAGTGACATTGACATTCATGGGCTTATTATTACTGATAGGTTGATTTATAACATTATTCCGAAACGGCAATTTGCTAGCTCTATTATCCAAAAACTCTAATGACCTAAATCTATGTTCTAAGAATTCTTTGAACTGAGTTAGGGTTGGTAAATCATTAGTAGATTCGCTAATTTTAGCTTCCCACTGCTTACGGGATTCGACATCTAGCTTATGACTGAGGATGTAAATGACAAGTACATCCCAGTTGTCTGTATTGACCCCAACGTTCGTCAAACTATTTAGAGTTTCATTAGTTGTATCTAAGAACTCTTTCAAGGCACTAGAAGTTTCGGAATGAATTGACCTTAAATTCATGAACCTGCTCAAAATACAATTTGCAATGTAGCGTTTGTTACTATAGCGTTTTATCAATTGTTGCCAACATGATACATAATTATCGCTAGTTATAGGGATATGTCTCAAAAGCTGCTCGGCTTCACCACTAAGGTGACTTTTAAGATAGTGCAGTTTTTGGACCTCGTCCAAAGCCGCGTTCCTATCTACCAAAGAGACGAATAGATCGTGAAAGGTCGTCCACTCTGTGTATTTTCCTGAAAACGTTGGTATGACTATTTTTGGCAGCTTAACACAAGCACGAACAGATCGCCAGATCCAGATCAGATCACAACGCCCCCGCGATGTATCAGACAGGCAACGCCATCTGTGATCTAATCGACGTCAACCGAAGTTTAAATACCTTCGGTTGACGTTCGATGTTCAAACAACGCCAATATTATGCAATCTATTGTAGAGTGGATAGTTATTTACTTTTTAAAGTTTGTTAAAATCCATTTTAAATTTTTTTATTTTTAATTATATATACATACTTAACTTAGTTATCTACATATCTAAGTTAAGTATATATTATTATTATAATAAGTACCTACGTATATATGGGTTTTGCGAAGTATTGTTCATACATTGAAACCCCATAAGAAAATTTTGGTCTTAGTACCTTCGCTGGTTTAAGTAGTTAAAATCACTTGACAAACGAAGCCTATAGCACAAGGGATGCAGTTCCTGTAAGTTTTTATGTGCTATAGTCTAGGGTAGTATCTTCGGCACTATAGTTATTATATTCATATTACTTTTGGTCATAGTATGGACTCTATCTGTAGAGTTAAACGCGGATATTTCGCCAATGTCAAGTGTTAAGAGAGACGTCAAAGCGCAGTGGGTGGGCATTCTATGACTGCATAAGTGCATAACCTGTTGCAATTATGGTAAACCGTAAAATTAATAGATATAATTATCTCTCGGGGAAAAAGGAATCCAGTTGTTTAGTTGGGCCGTTCACAGTTTCATTCTATGAAAGCAGCGGCGAAGCGCAATGTAGATAAGTCCTTGGAACTTAGGTAGGTAGTTAGTACACCATAAATCAGTGCCTCATCATGTTACTGTTGGTCCGGTAGAATAGAGGCACCGGGAAAAATTATCTACTATTATAACTGAAAAACGAGAAAGAGCTCTCTCATAATTTATACATAGGTACGTATAGCTGGTGTCAGTGAATTTGTATTCGTCGTGAATTTGTCGAGTGTCTGTGTAATAAAGATTATTTTATTGTAGCTAAAACTCGACATAACATCAAATGTTCCATGTCTTTAGCGACAAAATTACCCGGAGGCAAAGCTTTTGCCCCTATGGCCATATTCATATCTCTTATAATTTAGTTGGGTGTCTCTGTCATATCTTCCAGTTTCCAAATCAGTTTTAGCCTATAAGTAAGTTGCCCCGACATAATTGCCTATAAAAAATTTACAAAGAAAGTTTCATTCAAATTAGTCCAAAAATTGTATACAAACAAATTTTTAACTTCTAAATTTCTTTTATTAATATTTAAAGTACAGACTCACTTTTTTCCCTGTTTTATTGTAATGTTATTATAAATAACTACGATTTTTGAGACTACCCAACGAGTAGGTCGTTGGGGTAATTTCAATGAAAATTATATTGCCTGCCATATAGCCCACTACAGCAGCTACGGCGTAGCGCTCATATAAGTGTGTCTCAACCTAGGCCTCTGCCTAGCCTGTCTGAAACTAATATGTCGTCTTCGTGGAATTTGTGGTTTTATTCACAGATGAGTAAGTTTCCTTACTACCGCGACCTGCTTTTCCCTAAGACCGTTAAATAATCGTTTGTGGGTATATAAATTTCGTAAACGCGTTGGTACGTAGCAGGTTTCCACAATGCAACTGTATGAGAGAACCTGCCGATGGCTCTGGGCGTAAAGGTAACTCTTACCACTAGGCAACAGTCGACGGTAAAGTAAAGTATTTCGTAATAAATAAATTGATTATAGATTAACAATTTTTGTCTATATTACGGTACCTACTTTGCATTACTGATGTTCCAGATATCGGTATCCGTAGGTAGGTATATGAAGGAAATTAAAGACCTATCCGCTATTTTTCTCGCGGATCTTTTACTCGTATCTTTTTATTTTAAACATAGCTGTGCCAGCGGCGTCGCTCGCGTGGATATCGGGTTTCAAAAATAACGGACTTCCATATAATACCCATCTATACCTTGTGCCTAAGTTTTAAGTTAGACCTCTAGCAATACATTGGTGAAAACCGCATTCAATTCTATGCAGTAGTTTTCGCGTAATGCGCGTTCAAACATACAGGTTTAAATTTCTCGCGTTTTCCCAACACTTCCCGTCACTGCTCCGCTCCTATTGATTGTAGCGTGATGAAAAGTATCCTATAACCTGCCCAGGAGTATGAAGAATAATTGTACCAAGTTTCGTCAAAATCTGTTCAGTAGTTTTTTTTTCTATAACGAACATACAGACAGACAGACAGACAAAAATTTTACTGATTGCATTTTTGGTATCAGTATCGATCACTTATCACCCCCTGATAGTTATTTTGAAAAAATATTTTATGTACAGAATTGACCTCTCTACAGATTTATTATACTTAAGTATAGATAAGATTATTTTTACCTATACACAAGGTAAAATTAATAAGCTATAAATAAATAAATAACCCAAGACATGCCACGCCGGGCCACACAGCGCCATCTAGCCCCAAATTAAGCCGAAGCTTGTACTATGGGTACTAGACAACTGATAAACTTATTTTTTTTTGTAAATATTATATATTTACAAAAAAAAAGTATACATATACGAGAGAAAACACTCAGACCAATACAAACAGACTTGTTCATGCACATAAATGTTTGTAATGTGTAGGGATCGAACCCACGACCCTTGGCTCAGAAGGCAGAGGTCACTACCAATTGAGCTACCGAGCCAGTCACAGCTATGAAAGTACGTTTAGGGTAATTTCTTAGAATCAAATAATGGGGACCTTTTGCAAACATTTCTCGGTAAACAAAAGTGATGCCCGCGAATTACTTTACACACATCCCCCGCGTCCGTCATTGAGTAAGAAAATAACGTTACGTAACCGTATCAGCGGCTCTTTAGCTTGACACTCAATATCCACATCCGGAACCCTATCTGCGGATACATTTTTGATGATCCGGCACATCAGTACTTTGCACAGCTTAGCTACTGTAGCTAAATTTAGCACGGCAACAGATTTAGGATGCTTATTCGGTCTTGACATTTAGGTGGTCATAAATTGTAGAAATGAACCAATTTGTCGAAAAGGTCACGATGGCTTCAATTACAAGAGATCAGATAGTGGCTTTGGGGAATACGCTTTTAGCCCCTGTCCATGAAATTAGTAAGTATGAAGATGAGAGCCTCGGGATCCTATGTAATTGATCGACCAGTAATAAAAAAAAGTATCATAACTAATTAGTAGAGCAAATGAGGACGGCGGCGTGTGATATTATGTTGTAGGTATGGGAAATGAGAATTTCTAAAAGTTGTTTCTAATTCCAAATGTAATTATAATATTTACTACCTACATATTATGTAGATTAGGTATTTTACCGCAACAATTCGTTTGGAAAATCCAGGTTAAACTTTATTTATTTTACTTTAGGCCGGAATTTTTTATACGATTGCTGTAAAACCTAGCTACTGAAGTCTTCAGAGTCTACTTAGTGACTTTTCATCATATTCTGAATTATTATTTGTCTCTTATATCATCTTATTTTTTATTAGAAGAGTAATGAATTATGTTTATAAATGGAAAGTACAATAAGCAATAAGTACCTACAACAATAAAAAAAGGAAAGTAAATCAATTTATAAATGAATAAGTAAATATGATGCGTGAATTAGTCATTCAGTAATATGATCTACACAACTTTCCAGATCGGTTTCAAAGGATTCGCGTTAGTGCATTATGCAGGAAACTGATACCTTTAAGAACGCGGCGACCTTGAACATTAGTGGGGCTCGTACTACAATCTATATGTAGGGCAACAAAGAATAACAGAGTGACAGCGAGGGTTGCGCGGCGGTGGCGTCGTGTGCGCAGGCGTCGCGCGGGTATTGATCGGCGGGCGGGCCCCAGCCGGCGCGGCGCGGTCGGGCCTCGCGTTTTCCCGCGCAGGCCCGCGGCTGCGCAGGCGAGGGGCGGGCGGGGCGTCCTCCGCGAGGGCGACCTCGGCCCGGGAACCCTCACTCCCATTATGTAACCACACGCACAGCTCCGCGCACAAACAATGTGATTTATTTTTCTTCGATTTTTCTACAGTTTTTGATTATACAATTTTTAGGATTAGCATCGTGATATTATTTTAGGTGTCGCGCGACATTATTTTTCGCTCTCGTTTTAGATGTGTAGTGTAGATAACATCGAACTATCCGCTATGGTGATATTTTAGTGAAAGCGTTTTTAAAGAATTTTCTAATATGCATTGACCTCTAACAATCGTGGACGCGGTAATCAGATGAAACAAGATAATTTAGGAGGACAATATTTGAACTTTATAATCTCAGTGACTCGTAGTGTAATCGATCGATCGGTTTTGTATATTTTACTATGCGAACAATTCCGGGTTTTGAGACGGCCTTCAGAAGGTGAATTGTCAAAAACTACTGAACTGAACGCATTATGAAAATTTGATGAAAATATTCGCGTTTACGTAGTTTCCACTGGAGCAGTCTCAATAAAATCTTCAAATATGACAATGGGTATGTAGTAAATGTTTAATGTTACTAAATTTATGTAATATTATGTTTATATTTATAAAATTATTCGTTATTAACCTTTATATTGTAGATGGTTTTGATCGAACATTCGTTGGTAAGTGGTTATCGTTGATAGAGATCGTAATATTTTTTATTAATGGGATTTTTTACTAATGCCTAATATCAGACAACTCTCGCAGTCATGCATTCAGTAATATTACAGTTATAATATTATTTAACCTACTCGTGTGCTACTAGCTTGTATATAATATATCTGGGTAATGATAACCTTTTAAGAGGTGTCTTGCTTAATCTAACGGTCCATCGTCTCATGACCTATTAAATTTCGGTTCATAGAATTAGCCTCAATGGAACAAGATAACGCCTTGTGTGTAGGCGGTTAACTAACGACAAGTTGTGGTGTAAGAGCGGTAATATTATGCTGATGCTAGGAGGTACCCAGCCGTAGGTACCGCGCTCCGTTGCGTCACCGGATGACTCCGGTCGCGCTGACTCGCAGCATCTCTCAATTGAGCGAGTTATGCTCAGACCGTCACAACAAAGAGAAAGAAATGCAACTGCGAGCATTACAAATGTGTACTTGTTGCACTTTTTATACGTACCTACCTAAAAAGTTCGTATAGTAACTACCATTTCCTTGTACAGAGTTATTTTTATATAGAGGATATTCTTTGTCATATTCATATATACCTATATCATATGATTTCGGCGTCATGAATAATTAAATAGATTTCGATAACATTTTTACTGAAGTAACAATGACGTTGATGTCTTTTCTATGGAGTTAATTGAATAACTGATAATTACACAAAACCATATTATGATATTAAATCAATATCTTCATGTTACCTTTAGTTACATAGGTATATTATTTCGTGAAATATAGAACACCATTTTCTTCTCAGTCATATAATGTAAACAGCTATTGTGTAGATTAGAAACGATAGTAAAGTATTTGTGTTAACTTGTAAAAAGTTGCATTGTGATTAATTAGTGACGTACGGCACATAACGCATAACAAACGTTACCTGTCACGGGCTGGAAATTGGTAGAGCCGCGCGCGCAGTCGGCCCGCGCTGAGAGCCGGAAGAGCGCGCGTCGCACGCGCCGAGCGACGCCCGCGCACACACACGCGCCGCACCTTACGTCGCACGCCCGCCTTCAGTAATCCACGCCAAAACAGTGCTATCAACTACCATTCACCAAAGTACTCCCCACGCAACAATAGGAACACTAGAAACGTTCCCGCGTTTTTATCAATATAGTAATAACACTGAAAAACACCGATTGCACAATCCATAGGCTGGAATGCAACAACAACGTTGCACTTCCCACGATCTCCGAAAATTGATAATGGAGAAGAGCGACTCGTACGCTATACTAGATGTGAACTTAAGTGGTAAGGAAAAGAAAACTGCGCTCAGCATGAATGAGAAAATTGATGAAGAGACCAAGAAAAAATCTTTAATGACTGTTATAAAAATTCGTAAGTTTGTCCTTAAATTACTCTAGCTTTACCTATTTATTGAAATAAAATTTTATTGAAGTCGTAATAGTGTCGATCGACTAATGACATGATTCGATTTTATATTGCACTTAGTTTATTGGAAAGCTTATTGGAAAGTAATGATGTTTGGTGTGTGAATTGAAGGAGTTCATTCATTTGTTTTTGTAAACCCTAACTTTCCCAGCGGTTGTTTTACTTCCAGGATGAAATTTTTCCTATACTCGTGATGAGTACAGAGTTAACAATAGACCGTTTTTATTTTGAAATATTTCTAGCCGTTGATCATAGAAGCCGGTTGCAGATTATTCATATTGATTTAGAGGCGTGTCTTTGTAACTCGTCTTTATAGTCTGTAATAGATGACAAATATAAATAAAATTAAGGTAGATATGTAAATGAAACCTTATTAAGCACCAATATTAGTCTCCGCAAGTGATGCCGTACATTTTGGTTTATCTATTTTTTAAATAAGGTATAAAGTTAAACATGTACTTACTTTCTGTAAACACATCTTTGTTGGAAAATTGCATCCCAGTTCACAATAGATATTTTCTTTAGACAGTCAATAATAACAATGGTGTTTAATTTTTATGTGTGTGGATATAATGTGTCGCTCAAACAAAGGTACATTAATGCTATTGTTTACGGCCGTGAGAAAAGCCATCACGTCATCTCAGTTATTACCGACGACTCTACTTTTTACTTGCAACATGCAGTGCATTGATCGCAACTACCAATTTTCTCATGTCTGCCAATGATGTACTCGTACCTATCTATGAGATCTCACGATAGGTAGGATTAATTTCTACAATCAAATCATGTTTTTATGGACGACCTCCGCGGATCATTCTGTTATTTGTTCGGCTAAAACACAAAGGTCCCAGGTTCGTTTCTCGGGAGGGACAATTTTACAAGCAAACATTTAATTGTCTAATCTCAAGTCAAAATTAACCAAGGATGTATGTCCTAGCACTTGTCTAATTGCAAGACTAACTTTCTTCGAAACTCCGTACCTTACTAAATCGCGAAATAATATATTCAACATGAAAGAAGACCTGATTTGTAAATTATTTTAAAAGCGCGATGAAAATAATTAATACATCTGAGGCCTGAGACCTGGCCTCTCGTTACATTAATTTCTTTTCAGATATTTTATTATATTTGATGTCCTTTTCCGTAACTCGATGTCTTATCATGTTGTAAACATACACTTATTATTATGGAGGTGCAGCCTAACATTCTTATGTTTTTCTTATCACATAGGTACCTACTATGTTCTCCTAGCCTTGGCCTTAACTATATATAGATACTTGTTTGCGTAGAAGCTAATAGGTAGGTAATAAAAAAATGCCGTTATATTTACCAATTCAGAAAAATCACTGACGATTAATATGTATCCATAATAGTTTTTTTTGTAAAACGCCGTTAAAAAAAGTACTTGCCGTTATGCAACATCATGTGCCGTGAGGTCTTAGACTATGGAGCTGTTTATGTTTAGAATACCGCTTACCTAGTACTATATTACTCGTCGAAGTCAGTTCATCGCACGAAGCAAATGTTCATCGTCATTAAAAATATGATGTATCAAAAATCTACGAGAAACCGGGACTACAGTAGGTTATTCAAGCTAAAATCTAGTTTGATAATTCGCTATTTGAGTCAATCATCGCATCAGTCATACTGATTGATTACATTACAGCGGATAGAAACGTTTTAAAGATACAGTTCATTATGCACATAAAGTAAAGTTAATGAATGGATCAAATAACCGAATAGTTAACAAGCACGAATTATGTCCAAAGTGGTCAAGTGATGGGCACGTCGCGTCGGTCGCTTCCGCTAGATGTCCTCAATATTGGTGCGCACACGCCGAGGCGCGGCCGTGTCGCGTCCCTGGCGAGGCGGCCCACTGGGGAACCTGTCGTGTCAGGGTTAGTCTACTTTTCCCCACCAAGGCGCCCCACCAGTAGGACAAAGTGATTCCACTTTGTCTGTGCTTTAACAAATCAGTATAATCTGCTCCAATAGGGTCGGAACTTTAAAGTAAAAATGGATTTTACTATATATGTATTGTAATATTTATCTATTTCAAATTGTTAAAGCGTTCCACTTTGTTGTTCCACTGGTGAGGCGCCTTGGTGGGGCAAAGTAGACTAACCCGTCGCGTCACACTCCGCCGCGCGCCTCTTGCCCAGTGTCCTCCACACAGCATATACCTTGGCGACAAATAAGGAGAAGCGACATGCTCGCCTATCTCGGTCAGTGTGTGCATCGCAATTGCTAAGTACCTTTGTACGCTCATTTAGCTAGCAAGAAACCGTGTTCAGGCCCGGTCTGATGTCTCTTGGGCGGCAATTGCAAATTGCAATGCAGGCGTCAGTTGCCGTTAGGAATTTTTAGGAGTAATCTAGCAGGTGTCGGTACCACAATTTATATTTATATTCTGCCTGTCAAATCTATCGATATGAAGAGACCCGTCTCGCATCTATCAAATGTAAAATAAGGAAATACAAGGAATACTGAAGAATCTGACTTTAATTACTGACAACTGCAAGAGACAGGGCAGTGGGATAGCAGTTTTATTTGTAAACTAGCTGTGCCGGCGGCGTTGCACGCGTGGATATCGGGTTTCAAAAATAACAGACTTCATAAAATGGTACCTAAATTTTAAGTTAGACCTCTAGCAATACATTGGTGAAAACCGCATTCAATTCCATGCAGTAGTTCTCGCGTGATGCGCGATCAAACATGCAGATAAAAATTCCTCCCGGGTTTCCCAACACTTCTCGTCACTGCTCTGCTCCTATTGATTGTAGCGTGATGAAAAGTATACTATTACCTGCCCAGGAGTATGAAGAATAATCGTACCAAGTTTCGTTAAAATCCGTCCAGTAGTTTTTTTTCTATAACGAACATACAGACAGATAAAAATTTTACTGATTGCATTTTTGGCATCAGTATCGATCACTTATCACCCCTTGATAAGTAGTTATTTTGAAAATATATTCCATGTAGTTACAGAATTGACTTCTGTGCAGATTTATTATAAGTATAGAAGATTGCGCTAAATATCGAAGATATGTTATTAAAATGTTAATCATTTGGCCTAATCCAATTGATGCTCACTTAATGGCCTTAAATACATTTTTTATTTCTTGTGGCCAATATTCCGTCTATTGTCCCTTTCCACTGAATTAATTGAAAAAATAATACGTTCAGGTTTAACGATTATTACTAGGTACATAGAGTGCATTATTATTTTTTAGGAACCTAGCCAAGCAAAACGAGGTGGTTCTACAGGAAATGACTGTGAGTGTTTTCTGTCACGCAATAATAAGGGTTGCCATGGGTCATACGTCCCACTGGAAACCGCTAAATATTAGACTGAACTCTACTATAGGTACTAATTCAAGTTCGAATATGCATCGGTATCTGCAAATGTAGCAGATATCGAATGGATATCTAGATACTTTAGCTAGATACACGCCACCTACGGCCACAACACAACAAAAGTATTTATGATTCATGTGCAAGTTATTATTATCACATACTTCTTTTAAGTTGATATGGTATTTATGGCCTGTTAGGTATTTATTACTCGATCATGAGGGTTTTTTTTTTGCAAAAGCAAAAGCAATGTCGTAGCTATAGGGTGCCAACTTGATAAATTGCTGAGTATAGCTAAAAGTAACCTCTCAAAAACAAAAAAAAGATTTTTTGAAATCGGTTCACAACTCTCGGAGATAGGTATTTGGTAACAAACATACAAAAAAAAATATTATACATACAGACGAATTGAGAACCTCCTCTTTTTTTCGAAGTCGGTTAAAAAATTAGAACCTGCTCCTTTTTAGGGTTCCGTAGCCAAAATGGCAAAAACGGGACCCTTATATTTAAAGTCGGATAGAAAGAAAGCAATAAAATAGATCAGCCATGCTTCCTATTCAACTGTTCTACTAAGTAATTTCTTTTGTAAATAGAACGGGATCGCGGTGAGCGCGACTACATCGGGTTCGCGACGCTGCCCGAGCAGGTGCACCGCAAGTCGGTGAAGCGCGGCTTCGACTTCACGCTCATGGTGGTCGGCGAGTGCGGCCTCGGCAAGTCCACGCTCATCAACAGCCTCTTCCTGGGGGACCTCTACAAGAGCCGCAAGATACCTGACGCACAAGGTTAGTGCAAGCAACAAAAGCTAGTAAGGAATAATATAGGAAAACAAATGCGCAGGAAACAAGTTCCGCTTTATAATGGTGCGACGAAGAATTGCTTAACTTTTTCGTGATGGAATGTTCTCTGTATTCAAATGATGACAACGCAAGCCAGCACGTGTGGTTCTAAGAAGGAAGGGATTTCAATTCAGGATAATACAAACTTATAAATGTTTACAGATAGAATAGAAAAGACAACTACAATAGAAAAGAAGACAATGGAAATCGAGGAGCGGGGTGTCAAGTTGAGGCTCACGATAGTGGACACGCCGGGGTTCGGAGACGCTATCAACTGCGAGGACTCGTGGCGCGTCTGCTCCGCGTACATCGACGAGCAGTTCCGGCAGTACTTCACGGACGAGAGCGGCCTCAACCGGCGGCACATGCAGGACAATAGGGTGCACTGTTGCCTCTACTTCGTGCCGCCTTGGGCGCACAGGTACGTATTACCTAAGTTTAGTATATAGGTACCTATTGTTATTATGGCTAAGCGTATGCTGAGGCGACGCTACACAACACAAGGTAGAACAATTATACAGACCAGTCGTCTCTGTCAAAAAGAACAGATGTAAGTAAACGTTTCGATACAATTAATTTCACGCGCCCTTCAGTCTCATTCACAAATTTAATATCTGGCACTACGTACCTACTTAAATATTTTACTTATAGGTATGGTTCCAAAAACCTTACATAGTTAATGTTTTAAAAACGCGATGTAGTTTTTATAATTAACGGAAAGGTACCTACGTAATCAATTACTAGTACGCCACCAAGCCACTCGTTACATTGTTGTTGTTGGTAATCAATCACATCCATCGTTATTTTACCATCGCGTGCTTCAGAAATAAAACGTTCCGATAAACACACCCTTTTCTTAAAACCTGCCGTTGTTATATATTGTGTTGGTCAGTTCTCTAGACAGTGATCGAACTACGGAAAAGACTGACAATGCATTGAACATTGTGTTTAGTGAAGCAAGTGACAAGAAAACAAGTCGGAGTGTTTACCCCTTTCATTTAATTTACTCGCTCCATTAAACACTTTCTCTTCTCTGTCCAAAATAAATGTCTATAGATACAATCCACATTCATTATCTAAATTATAACATGATAGTTTCACGCCCACAGTTTCGCTTGCAAGTTTAATAGGGAAATTCATGGACGAAGAAATTCCGTATAGGGTTTCCATCAGGGTCCCAATTAGAAAGCTCATGTCCAAAAAAATTACCACCGCAGAAACGTTTCTGATACATTTATATTTTTCTTCATTTTGTGTTCCAACCCGTGAGTAAGTAAGTCAGTAAATAATTATTTATTGGTTGTTTATACAACCAGTCATATAATAATACCCAGGTGTAGTGATTTCAATTCGTGAAAGTGTTATAGAAACGGTCCAAAATATTTTGTTTCAGATTAATTACCCATAACAACAGAATTGAAAAATAATTCATTTAAATACTTAATTGTTCAATTTCTTTTTTAAGAAAAGTTAATCACCTTGCTTCGTCTATAGGTACTACGAGTATACCTACTTATACTGTATTTATTGCATGTTGCATACTTACACAAATAAAAAGGATATCTATGTATATTGAACGTGTTGTATAAATGTTATTGGATTAACACTGGTCATGGCTGCAAGCTGCGATAGCCTTATAATATCGTAGTGCGTATTGGAAATAACTAGTACATAATCGTTTAGATACACGTGAAAATATATTGGTCACGTGACGTACATACAAGCCATTTGTTGCCAAGGAATTAGTTAATCATGATTCACCTGACCTACTTAATTTAATTTGAACTGGTTAAATTTATGACTTTACGAGCATCTTAATAAGATGTAGATACTTGTTGTATAGTAGGTATATAAAGCTATAAGCCATATGTACCTATATCGTGCAATACCTAGTTGGTTTATATGAAATTGGAAGTTTGTTATATAGCTCGGTACACGTTTCAACAGCCTACGACAAGTGGACCTGGAGATGATGCGGCGCTTGCACAGGAAGGTGAACATAGTGGTCGTGATCGCGAAAGCAGACTCGCTCACAGCCGTCGAGATCAAACGACTCAAGACTAGAATACTCAGTGATTTGGAGGAACATCAAATACAGGTAGGCATCTCATCATCAGTCTGCAAACGTCAACTGATAGATAGATAGAAAAAAATATTCAAACAAACTGGCACACACACAACAAACGACTACAGCAAACAAAATACAGGAAGTAAAACAAATACAGGAAAAACAAATCAACGTGCAAGGATGCTGGTCATAGGCCTTGTCATTTGGGGAGTATTGCCATAGTCACCACACTAGGCAGCCGGGTAGGTGACCGCAGTAGGTTTTATTTGTTCCCAGGTAAACGTTGCTGCCCGTTTCCTGATATTCTCATAGTCCTCTTCTACGACACCCACGGTATCAAAGGGTGTGGTGTTATTCTACATCTGGAAACCACAAGGACAATGGTAAGTATCTACTGGAAGAATTCTCTTAGCTAGGGTACCTAAAATATTGTTATAATATCTATCAATCAATCATGGTTGCAAATGTTGCAATAAGTAAACATAGAATAACGAGATAGGGCACTTCTGATTATTTCTGATAAGGCAAATTCCTGATAACATTTCAGACGCGTTAAGATCAAGAACTACAAGTACATAGGTATCGGCTGACACTCGTAATGATATAATTTCATGTTAACCATCAAAATATCCATGTATTTATTATATATACATATAAATACATCTATAGGTATATTATTATAGACAGCCTTGCATAATTTTTAGTCATTTCATCTCATGTTCTAATTTCGAAACGAAAATGCAGTCGTATATCTATAAGCCTAGGCGCGCACCAAGGACGTTTAGTGTATCTGTAATGTCCTTGGCGCGCATTGGTGACTTTTTGTCACTGTGACAGATATCTCTCTTCTTCTTATTTTAAAAGTGCAAAAGAGATGAAACGGCTGTCACGGTGACAAAAAGTCACCAGTGCGCGCCTAGGGTAAAACTCTATTAAGCTCTCTACTCTATTACGCGCGGTAGCAAACTCCATTTTTCGAGTCAATATAGGTACTCTTAAATAAAACAAACACAGATCGAAATTCGTTGAATACGCAGCGATCTTAAGCAGAACCTAGGGCCTGAAACTTTGCTAGCAGTCGCCTCTCCGTCGCCTGTTGTCAGAGATCCTTCATAAAGATGGTAGAGCACAATGGATAGGCGATTAGGTGTGACATAGTTTCTCAGACTGAAACACAGTCAAAGCCTATCTGCGGCCCTACGTTTAATTAAACCTCATTATGCCGAAGCATACGTCTTACGAATAATAGCTATTTTGCCAGTTTGTGGCTGCGGACTCCCGCGGGGATGTTACTGAATTTACCTAGTGTTATCGCTTTGACTCGAATGCCCTCAGGTTTACCAGTTCCCAGAGTGCGACAGCGACGAAGACGAGGAGTTTAAGCAGCAGGACCGAGAGCTGAAGGCGGCGGCGCCGTTCGCGGTGGTGGCCGCCGACACCGTACTCGAAGTGGGCGGAAAACGAGTTCGCGGCCGACAGTACCCCTGGGGAATCGTAGACGGTAAGGACGGGACTTGTTTAATTACCTATGTGCCGGCACTGCAAAGATAAAGTCTTATGGCCGAATTCATAAACGTTACTATGCGACGGGCGGACACCCAGTGCCCAAAATCCTATGGGTTTTTCATTTGGATAACTGTGCGTTCGCGCGAAGCTAGTATGTAGGTAACGTTTCTGAATACGACCGTTAGTATCAATAAAGAATAATAAGTATAACAGATATCATCAGGCTTGTACGATCTCGGTGGCGCAATACCTAGCCTGAAACGCGGAAGATCGAAGTTTCCAGGTTCGATTCCCGGTGGGGTTAATATCTATTATTTCCTATTCGGAACACTTTGAACACGCAATCGATTCGATAAATGCCTCGTCACTATCAAACTGTAGACAAAAATTTTACTGATTGCATTTTTGACATCAGTATCGATCACTACCCCTGATAGTTATTTTGAAAATACAGTGTAAACTCTATATAACGACACTGAAGGGACTGTGCATTTTATAGCGTTATAAAGAGTTGTCGTTAAATGGAGAGAAGAAAAATCAGAAAAAGTAAAAGTTTATTTCAGATTAGTGTTAGTAGTACTTAATTACATAAAAAAGAATCTTATTTGAACGCTATTACGTATAGTCCGTTATTTTTGTCTGACGTCTTTTGCACCAGTAATTTTGTTGTATTTTTTTACTTATTTTATTTATATCTTGCAATATTGACGTATCTTGGTTATAAAAGAAATAATTTTCCAATAATTTTGCTGCTTCCAGAGCTTCTTTAATGCTCGGAGGCTCAGGTTCATCCGTCTCATCTTCTTCATCTCCTTGTTCTTGGTCCTCAGTGTTTCTCACTGAATCCAAAATTTCTTGGTCTGTGAGTGAAGCCGTTGTAAGCAGGCTGTCGTCTACTTCGATGTAGGTTTGAAGGTGTACCGTATTTCCGGCCGTGTTGAACTGTTGAATCCACTCAGTTAATGGAAGGTCGTCGTCGCTATCAAACTCAGGTTCTGTTTCCACCACATCACTCGTAGAATTGGTACAAAGTCCAGCATGGCGAAGAGAGTGCTGTATAGTTGTGGGTGTCACTTCTTCCCAGGCTTTAGACAAAAAATTTACTGCATGAAGCATATTAACAGAAGTTTTACCCTCAGATTCGACTAGCTCCATCAATAATTTCCTTCTGTAGTGACTCTTGAGGCTTTTAATCACACTCTGGTCCATTGGCTGTAAGACACTAGTCGTATTTGGAGGAAGAAATGCCAACTCTATGTTTTGAAGGTTTGATATAAACGGGTGGGCGGGGCAGTTGTCAACAAGAAGTAAAATTTTTCGTCCCTTTAATTCTGCATCCCACTTTCGCACTTCTTCTTCAAAAAGTTGACTGGTCATCCAAGCTGATTTATTAGCTTTATACGTCACTGGCAATTTTGTAATGTTCTTAAAACAGCGCGGATTTTTCGATTTGCCTATTACCATTAGCTTTCTTTTTTCTGTGCCATCCATATTAGCAGCCACAAGCACCGTAATACGTTCCTTGGAAAGCTTTCCTCCCACACACTTTTCCCCTTTAAATTTCAGAGTTTTATCTGGAGTCAACTTATAGAAAATTCCTGCTTCATCAGCATTGAAAATGTCACTTGGGGCGTATTTGTCTTTGAATTTTGACCACACTTTATTAATCCAATCATGAGTCATATTCGTATCAACACTTCGTGCTTCCCCACTTATTTTACCATAGTTGATATGATGTCGTTGCTTGAATTTTCCGAGCCATCCTTCTGATGCTTTGAAAGCAACTAAACCAAGTTCTTCAGCGAAATTTTCCGCCTTAGCTTTCACGAGTGGTCCCGAGATAGGCATATTATTCTGGCGTTGTCGGTGAAACCATGATAGTATAGCTTGATCCAAATCTTCGTATTTAGGTTTCTTTAATTTTTTGGAAGATTTCCCCTCGCTCTCAGCTTGGAGAATTTTTTCTTTGTTTTTCCATATTGTAGACACGGTAGAGCGACTAAATCCAAAACGTTTGCCAACATCACTTATCTTCTCTCCCATTTCTATTGCACGTATCAGTAAAACTTTTTCGTCAATACAGAGTGATTTTCTTTTACTAGCCATGATGTGTACAGTTTGAAAGTTTGTAAGTAACTAAGAATAAGATAACGTATAGCTATTCCATGACTCCTACTTACAAATGTATTAGTCATGGTCAACAACAGTCTACACGTGCAAGTAATCCCAATTTGTAAACAAAAGAACGAATTTCTTACGAAGTTCGGTATGCATGATGCCGACAGTCGAGTTTATTGCAGGCTAGGGTAATAAAGCGACAAAAGAATGTACACAGCTGCGCAGTTTTTACTCATTTTGGCAACTTAAAAGGTACTTTTTTTACTCAATTGTTGTCGTTATTGAGAGTGGGTGTAATGCTATGTAGAGTGTATCAGTGTATGGAAAACAAGCTAAACCAACTAAAGCCAATTGATTTCGACGCTTTAGGGAGTTTGTCGTTAAATCGAGGGACGTTACATGGAGTTTACACTGTATATTTCATGTACAGAATTGACTTCTCTACAGTTTTATTATAAGTATAGAAGATTTGTTCAGGTAGACATTAAAGGCATAAACTACGTTACGCGAACGTCCCGCTGGGTTCTATACAAAGGTGACCCGCGTGGTACTTTTTGTATGAAACCGTGCGAGCGTCCGCCTAACGTAGTTTTGACCCTAACAGCGGCTTCTCTTGCAGTGGAAAACCCTCGACACTCCGACTTCACCAAACTGCGCACAATGCTCATCTCGACGCACATGCAAGACCTGAAGGACGTAACGCAAGATGTACACTACGAGAACTTCCGTGCCCAGTGCATCTCGCAGATATCACAGCACGCGATGCGAGAGAGAGGGTAGGTACTGGTGGCTCTTTTTTCCAATGTAGGTTTTTTCCACTGATGGAAAGCGGAAGTGAAGCCTAAATTGCGGCAACGAACAAGTAACCAAGTCGATTGACTTGCCGGCGTGTACGGTTATTCTGGGTACTACTGACTGATCCCGAAACGTAACCGAAGTCGTTTTTTTATTATACTTACTACTTACTGAGGTGTCAAACAAGCCTGCGGCCCGCCTGATGCGCGCATAAAATTAAAAAGTCGAAACGCGTGCAGTTAACGCCTGGTACACCAGGGGTATTACACGCGCATTGCCGACCCTAAACAAACCTACGCGGTGTGTATGGTGGACATGGTGGTCGCAAAAAATGCGGGTAAACCTACCAAAAAATACCAAATCTCAAGAAGTCTTATAGGTAGTTGTCTCATAAGACTCGTCCAATCAAACAATGTATTTAAAATTAAATTCCTCTATGTAACTACGGATTAACTACCAAATCCTTCAAAATCATTAATTGTTTTTTTTTTCTTAGGAAACTGAAGAGAGATTCTATGGGTAACAATAATGAAGTTGTCATCACAGACACCGATCGGCTTTTGCTGCAGAAAGACGAAGAGGCAAGTGTTATTTATTATTAATAATAATTAACTACCAATAACGATACATAAAGAGATATTACTACCTCACAGATGAGCAGATTTTCCACGATGTTTTCCTTTAATGTAGGAGCGTCGAATAAACCTAAATAAAGTTTGTATTTCATAAAACACATTGGCTACCTCCCGCATGAAAATTACCTACACCTACCCACTCTAGTGCCACAATTCAGAAATTAAAGCTCTGCTCTCTGAGCAAGCAGGCAAGAAAGATGTAAAATGTAAAAAAAAATAGCGGCCTACTTGTTCTTGTATCGTATTTTAATTCCCTACATAATTATACTCGTAAGTGACAAGTTAAACTCTTCTTTTTATTTACAGATTCGGCGCATGCAGGACATGTTAACGCAAATGCAAGAGAAACTCAAGGCTTCCGACAAAAAACACGACAGTATTATAGATGTATAGAATAGACTGCATTGTATAGCGTAGTAGATACACGAACTCCAAACTCATGTTAGTATTTATAAGAAAAAAAAATTAAAAACCTCTTTAGAAAAATTTAATGAATTTAGATTTTTGATACTTGTGTTATAAATTATAATGTTAAAGTAAAATAGCAAATACATATTACTGTAAAGGTTAAGAATTGTTTTCGCTGCTATGATAGGTACCTAACTACTAATTATGTTATAGTATGTATCTAGACACGGGGGAGCGTGTTAGCCAAGTTCTTTAGTCGGAATCTGTATAGATTCCGACTATTATGTCAGGAAATATTCACATCCGAGAAGAGAGAAAGAAGACTCCTCAGTTCTAAAAACTTTATGCCTATTAGGGGAGAGTCGGGTAGCCACGGCCACATAAACAAAAGTCATGATATCTTGAAAATCAACGGAAATAAACATTTATTTTTAAACTCTATCGTCAACTGAACATATATCTTATAATGTTAATTAAATAACAAACTGAAAGCTTTATTATCTTAGCTTAAATCCAGCCTTAAAAGCAGTGTTCTATATTTGTTAAAATAATTTTTGGAGGGTAGCCCCGGACATACAATTACTGATGACCAAATCGTCCTTTAGGCTTGCATACGTCACAATAGCAGTAAGCCAGCGATGGATCAATATCCGCACACTCTTCGTGCGCCTAGTCTTTGCATCTATGACAGTGGATCCATCTTTTTCAAACGTTTCTCCACAAATGATGCATTTTATATCATGGTCTCTCTCTACCTGAGTCAAACTTTGAATATTCTTCTTTGTTTTCATTTTATTAATTGCCGTCTTTTTTAATTCATTTTAGTGGTGGTAGTTTTGTTGGTCGCAGCCTTCTTCTCCACCAACGCATTTTATAAGGTGAAGTTGATTCTGTAATTTCTTCAAATGTCTCAACATAATAATGAAAAAAGACTGTAACACAGAGATTGATAGACAAACAGACATGGTACAAGTACCACGGTTCTTAATTTCACTATGCAATCTAAGAAACAAAACATTTTGTTATAAAATAAATGTCCGAGGGTACCCGACAAAAAAGTGTCCGATTGTACCCGACAGCCTCGATCCTATGTTTTTATTTATATCGGCAATATCAATAAAAGCAATGTCAAGTATTTACCTAATTTGTTAACTATAACGACTACCTTACAGAATTAGTAATACGTTGTGGTGAAGTTCTTACATTGTATAAACAATAACCGCATTTAAAAAGTAAACGGCGCACACAAAGGTATAGGTCCTGTTAAACAAACCAATGTCACGTGTTGTTCGTCCAGCAGCCGCGGCCCGTTTGATATGAATGTACGGCTAAATGGTGTTGCAGTCGTGTTGATGTGACACTTGTGCATGTATGTGTGCGAACTTTCCTGTAACTAACACTGGCCGAGGGTACCCACCGGCCGGGGCTACCCGACTCTCCGTACCAAATATTAACAAATAACCACCTTACATTAATTATACTTTATCATATCTTCTATAGGTATTCATAAACACACAAGAATTATATGTTACGTGGATTCAGGAAATGTGAATTAAAGTCCCTTACGTTATTACTTCCGGGACTATTAACGGGAGGTACCTATCTACTATTCCATACTGATACCTACCTAAATGTAATACCTATACCTACCGAATTGTTGAGTATCTAAGTGGGTACCTACCATTCAGCAAAACAAGATACTTATCCTAAAATTAGGTACGTACCTACATAGAAAAATACTAGCACCAGTATTTACTTAGCAGAATCAAATTTTGGCAACATTATAGGTATTTCATGACTGATTTCACAAACGATTTAAAAAAAAATAGAAAGGTCAGAAAGGAATGCACTTAATTGTTTTCAATAAATCACTGTTATTTACAAAAACACAAGCACGGCACAGCAGGAACCTCGTCATTTAAAATATTGAAATTAATTATCTATTACATACCTATTACAATAGATCGCGACACGTTGATATGGCAGTTATGTGGAGGGGTAATTTATACTTATCGATAACATTTATGTCGTACAACAAAAAGTAAAATCAAGTACTGTTATAAAACCATACAAAGTTTTCGAACTTCCTTTGAATTTATTTATTTTTCCAAACGATTAATGTCGATAGCTACTTGAGACATCGCTAGAAATTGTAAATCGCGGTATACTCGTACTAGCTGGAATGTTATACTACGGAATTATACTACGCAGTGACGATAGACCATCAGTGTATCTGTCCCCCCGGCTAATATAAACAAAAGAGTGGAACTCGGGGAAGCCCTTTGCGTTCTGAACTAGCTATTAGGCGTTAAGAGGACAATAAACAGTACCTACTCCCTTTCACACATCGTATCATGCATCGTCCTCGGACGTGACCCTCTCGGAGGACCCAATGCCCTCCTCTCCTACATTGGCACCCAACATGGGATGGGATGTGTGATGTGTTTTAGTTGTGGGGACAAAGCTTCAGTGTACCTATATTCTAACTGCCATGTCATTATATCCCTACTATTACGG
This sequence comes from Conogethes punctiferalis, assembly GCA_031163375.1. Classification (NCBI taxonomy): domain Eukaryota; kingdom Metazoa; phylum Arthropoda; class Insecta; order Lepidoptera; family Crambidae; genus Conogethes; species Conogethes punctiferalis. The sequence continues at coordinate 6,082,260 of CM062091.1, read as the reverse complement.
TGGTTTATCAACTACATAGATATTTATTAAAATTTAATCTTTCAAAATAATTTTAACGTGCAACGAAAGGTGTAGATTTGAGTTTGGATAGGAAATAGGTACGTTAATGTAAAAAAATCACAAGAAAACTTAATAAAAACTTTATGAACAATTGGGAAATGCTGCTATTTTTCCTGGTATGACCAGTCATTGAAAATATTTTCATTATACATAAATATAACAAATTGTATTTCATATTGTAATAAGTAGGTAGGTATCACCACTGCCATTGCATAACTTTCTTAAAGTAGGTATGTGCTTTTAGTAAGCACCTGGCGATTGTCTGTCACAAGATGATCTAGGCCAGCGATACTCAACCCTTTAATTTATGGATATGTTGCAGTCAGAACCCTTAACCAGTCAAAAGTACTATTGACCAGCAAAATCAGTCAAAAGTACTTTTGACCATATGCTTTGGTCAATAATACTTTTAACTAAAATAACAGTTAAAAGTACTTTTGCCCAATGGAACTGGTTAAAAGTACTTTTGACTAAGTTATTTCGTCAAAAGTGGTTTTGACTGGTCAAAACTCTTAAAATTGGTGGTCGGTAAAAATAACGACAAACGCACATATAAACTTTAATATTACTCATTCTTTTCTTCTCGAGACCAAAACTCTGGGATGCGGATCACTCTATCTCTGGCTGTCAGCAAGTTTCTGTGCAGACAGGTGTTCGGACACGCGAGACTTTGAAGCAGGTGTACCATAGCTTCTGGAGCGACACCGCATCCGCACCGATTGGCAAATGCATCTAAAAAGCCTCACCTTGACAGTTTATCCTTACAGCGGCCAATCTAAGTGCGCAGCCTGTTCAGTGTCTTCCACATTAGCCAGGTCAAGGTGTACTTACCCCAGAAAGCTCTTTGACGGTACAGTGAATGTGGTTGCACCCACTACACCATTACGCCCCAATAAGTGGATCACGCCCCAGCACTCACCACTCGGGACACAAAGAAGAGGCTCAGAGGGCATACATTGCATCCAGCGACGCCCATTCGTCATTTCGTCACCACACCGTGAGGGCGCTACATCTACTCTTCTAAGGACGCTACCCTGGGGGAAGCTATTTCTGTAACCACTATCTGACCTTCTCATCTCCGCAAAACAACGATAGTGGAGCACCTCACTAAGAACTTTGAAAGTTTTTGGTCCTCTGTTATATCTGCCACCTTCTGAAGCAGTTTCCTTATGTTGACTGTATCATAAGCTGCGGGTAGGTCAACAAAAATGGCCCCTGTTATCTGATTTGACTGGAACCCAACCTAGATGCTGGATGAGTTTTAAGATTTGACTGCAGCAAGATTTATCAGATCTGATGTGAAATCGTTTATTACACATAGTATGAAATGATTTCACATTTAGGTCTTAATAAATCATATCACATCGTATTTACATCTAACGAGTTAATATTACTTTTGACTGATGCTTTTTTGCAGTTGAAAATACTATTGACCAAGAGCGTCGGTTAAAAGTACTTTTGACCGCAAATTTGCAGTCAAAAGTATTAATAACCAATATTTTTCAGTCAAAACCACTTTTGACCAACCTGTTCAGTCAAAAGTAGTTTTGACTGATTTTGCTAGTCAATAGTACTTTTGACTGGTTAAGAGTTTTGACTGCAACAGATATATGTTTAGGCCACAACATGCACGTCGCTGGCCGCAAGGAAAAATTTATTTAAGAGTAAACATAATTATAACATAACACAAAATACATATACCTACATACTTTAAAAACGACATACCTAGAGTTTTCAAATTCTTCCTATATTATTCTCTGCTGTTCGGTTATGATTGTTTGGAAAATATCGCCTATTCTTATGACAGCCAAAATTATAGAAATAGCAATAGAAAAACCTTTATTTGGACACATGACACAAAGAAAACGAAACATACACTTTTGGCAAAATAATAAACAACAAAACAAAAAATACAACTATTGGTAAGTAAAACAAAAAAAGGAAAATGCACCTTTGCGTAATGCGACCAAAATGGCGTCCACTCAGCTATGTTACAGCAAACCTTTGCTATAACGCTGGTTTTCAGTGGAAACCATCGGTAATGACACCGGTCACCGTAAACGAAAAGAAGATAGTAATTATATGTTTGTAACAATAAAAATATAACAAGACTGCCACTACTACTAAAGAAGAAATAAAAAGTGAACAAAGTTAATGGAAACAAAAAAAAAACAATTTAATTCGGGCATATGTGTGTGTCAGATATACAAAATATAATTATCTATGTATTATTCCTATTGGAGACAAAATCATGGGGACAACGGGAATCACACGTCTCAAAGCCAAATGTTTGGTGTACAATATTATCTGTCTACATTTAAAGGGTTTAACTTATGGCGAGCATCACAAAGGTTAGGCGGGGTCGCAGGTTGAGTATGGCTGGTCTAGGGAAAGCTGGGCAGGTTTGAAGTCTCGAAGCAGGTTTAATCTCTTTCAAATGTGAAAAGAAGTGTCCGTTGTAAAAGTGCTGCTTAATACTTTGCCAGATAAAATGTAGGTACACCGATGCCGGTTAATGTGGATCCTACTTTAAGCAGCATTTTATGAGATAAGTGCAAGAAATGATCGGTTTTTTGGTTTTTATTATGTTATATAGTTACTTGCGCTTTTTTAGTTTTATACAGACTGACAGTTTTGGATTCACGTCTGTTACTGTTATATAACACTGTTCTCTCAATCAATTATGATAGATGATATTTGTACTTGGTATTATTTTAAATTACCTACAATACCTCTTATCAAAGTCGCCACTGATGTTATACATTTTGTATCGATATTATTGTATTGACAGTAAATTGATACTTTACATATTAAAATTTGTTTAATTCATTCTTTCTTCTATCCTACAATTTACTTCCTTGTAGGCAAATGCTTCAGATGAATTGCTTCAGATGTAGGCACCTATCAACGTATTACGTATGTGTAGGTAACATCTGCTATTCTGACGAAGTACCGGGGCTCACGTCCTATCTAGCCTGCTGTAGCTGGTAGCGATCATATCTATTATTTGTTTGATGAAGCCTTAGAATAATTGTTATTATAAGGATGAAGCCAATTTATGGTGGTGTCTCGCAGAACATCCAGACATGGGCATCGATTCAGTTTCTACATAATAGATTCTCGCGAATAGGCTCTAGTAAGGCTGATCTATTTGAGTCAGCATTAATTAAGTACCATTACTCTTAGTGGGTAAAATGTAAAAAGTACCATGGAATTTAAATCTTATTAAAATAATTATGAACACCTAATTTTAACATTTCATTCTACAATATGGCCATGGCGTTTGAAGGGGATTCTTCTGAACCTTAAATTTCGAATATTTTTTAACCCGCTCCTTTGCTAAAACATGCCGTAAAACCTATTATTAAAAAATAGTAGCTGGCCCCCATGGACGTATAAAATCGGGCCCCACAGCAAATAATAGTTTTGTAAATATCAAAGGCTAATAAAACTACCGTCTACGTCAAAATTAAAAAAAAAGTTGACACTTGCAGACCTTGCTTGCAGTGTTGATTGACATTGACTGACTGTTTGACTGCTGGCCGGACAAATTAAAAAAAAACTCTCTGACAAGAGGGATAGTGCATTAAAATTTCTAATTTTTCCAAAAATTTAAGGATTTATTTAAATGTACACTCATATTATTTGAGCATTATTATTTCTTACCGTCTAATAATGGCAGATAGAGATCTCTCAATGGGGCCACGCGACGGGGTTACGTATCCAATAAGGGTACAGTATTGCGGCAATTGTTCTATGCCAATAGAATATTGTGAATATTATCCAGAATACGACAAATGTAAACAATGGCTTGAAAAGAATCTACCTACAGAATTTGAGAAAGTCAAAATAGGTATGTCAATGATTTATATAAAGTCTTTACGAAGTAAGGTTAAATTTGACAAATTTCAGTGCAGACTCATCAAATTCAACTTTTCTAATGATTTTTGCCACTAATATAGATGAAGAAGAAAATGCAGGTGGTGAGGAGGAAAAGAAACGTCAAAAGCGTGGAGGTAAAGGCATGCTCAAATCAAAGAAGAAGGAGGATGTCCCTAAGTTAGTGCAAGTCTCCCGTGCCCCTCGAGGCAAGAAGAAATCTGTCACTGTAGTGTCAGGGCTCAGTACCTTCGGTGTGTAATTTCATTCTGTTCAACAGTCAAACTACTTACAATTACCAATCATACTGGATTACTGATTGCTATCTTCATTGATTTCAGATATTGATTTAAAAGTAGCTGCAAAGTTTTTTGGCACAAAATTTGCCTGTGGATCATCAGTTACAGGAGATGATGAAATTGTTATTCAAGGAGATGTGAAAGATGATCTCTTTGATATAATCCCAGAGAAATGGCCAGAGGTGAGTAATTATTATGTTATCCTCTTTTTATAGAGTAGCATAGCATAAAGGCTTTCCCTCCCCTATTGGAAAGCAAATGAGAAACCCAAGTGATCCAAATTGAATAACTTTTGGCACATACCAAATATGAATATAAATAGCAGACTGGTAGAGCCTAGCTTACAGTCACTACCATCTGTAATCAAAATTAAATTGTACAATAATAAAACATTACAAGATCAAGATTTCCAGATACAATAGTTTTAACAATTAAACTTGGATTTTAAAAGGACAACTCTGTCCTACAATCAATAGTATTTACTTACAACTGTTTCTTTTATTCCAGATTGATGAAGATAGTATTGAAGATCTTGGTGATCAGAAGAGATAGTCACAACTATACTGACAATTTAACTGATGTTGTGCATATACATTATTTCTGTATTATTATTGTAAACATTAATATCAATCCAAATAATATTTGCAGGCAAACTGTTTAATAAAACAGAAATAAAGTCTTTTCAATGGTTTTTATGGTTTTTCTATCTGTGTATTTTTATAATACCTATTCATGAAATAAGTATGTACCTAGCTACTGTTTGTTCATCGGTCATGGCATGGCCCAGAATTTAGTTTTAGTTCAATCACATTTTATTTTACAATCATTCAGTAGGTAGTAGTTTTACCCAAATCTGACAAAATTATGTACAATGTAAATATTGACTTTTGATAATCGCCACTGGGTTGAAAATAGCTTGGGACCAAAAATTTGACAGCTTAGGCTGAGGGAGGCTAGGTTCATGTGGTCGCAGGCGCAGCTGAAGCGGGCCAATTTTTTTAAAATCTTACTCTGCCTTTAGTAGTAATTTAAATTTCTTATGGCAATACTCGTTGTAACTCGGCCATATTTCATATGCCATTTTAATCCACTAGATGTCGTAATTATGGAAGTATTAACCGTACATAGTGTATATGTACTACATACTATTACTTTCATGATCGTAATCGCATAAGGTTCTCCTACATTGTGCAAAGGAGACGAAATTTCATTATATCCCCCGAACGGTATTTCTTTGGGCTCTGTAAGGCTAGAGGCTTGTTAATAACTTTTATATATTGCCAACATTGTTGCAAGTCAATAAAATTGACTAGCAACATTCGTACCTTTACACTTTATTACCACAACCTATTTAAAGTTTTGAGTTGGCCGGTCACGAGCCCAAATATTCTTGTAGGTTTTTCTGCTGTACCTGACTGAGATTAAATTACAAAATGACCATCATGTTTTGACAGATAGGTACTATTGACAGTCGGTCAACTAGCTGCCTAATTTAGTGTTTGGCACATTACAAAAATTATAAAATTATAATGTATGTTTCCCAAACTTTTCTCCTTTGTCAGTGGTTATTATACAATACAAGCCGTACAATCCAAGAAAATAAAAAAAGCATTTGATTAGAAAACGATAGAAATTCTTCGCGATAAAATTATAACTACCTACTGCCATTTTTAGTCAACTTTAGATTTTTTTATTGGTAGGTAGGGTAGGTCCTTGCGAATTTCACCGAGTGAGTAGTCCTATTCAGTGTGGATGTTTGCTACAATAAAAAAAAATAAACTACTATTACTACTATTTCTCCCAAATCTTTTAATGGCAACTCCATTTTCTACTCCGCAAAATCAACACAAAATAAAATCACTTTTACACATTTTGCATTCGTTGTGTGTTGTGTTGATGGTAAAACAGTAGATAACAATGAATAGTTAGCAAATCAAGTGAAACTGAAACAATATTTGGATACTAGGAAGTGATTAGGAGCTCATTGTGATCAGAATGTAGCGCTTAGTCAAGTTCCGAATCCACATTTATTCTATGATTATTGATCTTTTGTTGTACTTGGGACTGTAAATAAATAGAAACTGTGAAAATGTCTGTGGTTAAAGGCAAACTAGTGAAGATGGAAGTTATCCAGGTTGGTGAATATGAATTCACCAAGCAAGATATCATCGGACATGGGGCGTTTGCCATGGTGTACAAAGGAAGGAAGAGAAAGGTACTTCATATGATTAGCAGTTTTCATTGTTCCTTGGTCTACTTAAGTGTTAGATATTTTTAAATCGCTTGAAGCCCCGCAGTATGAAGCTGACGAAACGATTGTTTTGGCTTGTTCCGCGTTATTGATCTACAAGCCGTCGTGGGTGGCTGTAATACGTCGCAGACGCTGACACGATTTGCTTGTAGAAACTTATAATTATTATTATTATTTACGTTTACTAATGATTTTAATCTTTTGAATATACATTTTATTTAAGTAAATTATTTCTGTAATATTTATTTTACTGCATAATTATAATGTCAGCTGACATTACACTTGTTTATAAATAGCACACAACAGAACTGTGTGTAAGCCAAGAAACTATCTTTTTGTTTGTCTAGCTGCGAACAGCTGATTGCTAAACAATAATATTTACTGGACTGAACTTATTTAATGATTTGTTTGAGTTTCATTTAAGCTTAAATACTAGTTTGTACTATTTTTGTAATGTAGTAGACAAGGAATTTTTTTAGTTTTAATTATCCTTATTAAAACTAAAAAAATGTTTAGAAATTCAATATAGCCTTTGTCACCCGAGAATATTGTTGCTTCACAATGGTGAAAGAATTGTTTACATGGGTCCCTTTCAGAGCTCATTCTATGCAAACAATCAAATCTTTCCTCTTAACTAATATTATAAAGCTGAAGAGTTTGTTTGTTTGAATGTGCTAATCTCAGGAACTACTGGTCCGTATTGAAAAATTCTTTTTGTGTTGAATAGACCATTTATTGAGGAAGGCTTTAGGCTATATAACATCACGCTGCAACTATTAGGAGCGAAGAAATAATGGAAAATGTAAAAAAAACAGGGAAAAAATAACTATTCCATGCGGACGAAGTCGCGAGCACAGCTAGTATGTAATATTAGTATTTAAAGAAGTTTATATTGATGACATTCTAGAAGTAAATCATGAAGAAACTTTAATACATTTTAACTTTATTGTGATGTGTGCATGTGCATATTCTATTTTGTGTGATGTTGAAAGACCCTAAAATATATAATTTATTTTGTATTGATGATCTAAAAAAATATTGCATTATAATAAAAACTAAATCAATGTTAACAATAGATATATAATTAATTACTGTATATAATTTGAGTACATAAGTTAAATTAGGTGCAGCTCAATAGCAAACATTCAAGTTTAATATTTTTGTTTCTATGCAACCAAATATTTTCAAATAGCAATTTGAGTCGACTATTATTTTCATATCAATTAAAATGGAGTTTTATCAACTAGAATTTAAATTATTAAAATTCACATCTGGCTTTTAGTCTCGGACTTCATTCACATGAATTTTGTTTATTCGTATATGGCTTGTTATTGTAAAACAACTTCGGTATTTATTGAAAATTGACATATAGAGTCACAAATATTCTTTTAAATCAACTAAATACCAATCTATGCAAAAAATCCACTATGAATCAATATGTTTCTGTGCCTACTTTATAGTACAGATATATTTAAGACTGAAAATTTTGTCCTCCATGTCCATCCACCCTTCATATTTTGAAAATTGGTCTCCAGTAATTTCAAATACATACAAATATTTTCAATTCATTATATTAGTATAGATTAGAAGCATACATTTTAATAGTGAGTAATTAATGGACAACTATTGCACAATTGACTGGCTCAATAGTTCATTTGGTAGTGACCTCTGCCTTCTGAGCCAAGTGTTGTGGGTTCGATACCTGCACAGTACAAACATTTGTGTTCAAGAACATGTCTGTTTGTATTGGTCTGGGTGTTTTCTATGTATATTAATGTAAATATGTATTTATTTTAAAAAAAAACTATCTAAGTACAAGCTTCGGCTTAGTTTGGGGCTAGATGGCCATGTGTGGCCCAGTGTGGCATGTTTTGGTTATTTAATTAATTATTTTATTTAAAAAATTATTAAAATTAAACACATTTGAGTATAATACCTATTTAACAGTTCTTTATGCTGCATTATTTATATGTAAATTATTTAGTTTTCGGAAAACCAAAAGGCAACATTTATTTTAGTTGACAGAGTGATGTCATGCTGTGAATGAAACATTTTTGGTTGAGACCATATTTGTGATTTTGAAATGCCCATTAATCACCAAAAATAATATTAATGTTTTCACCTTCATTTCTTTTATTGAGCTTTCTATTTTCAAAACGATCGGCGTGCACCGCATCTCTCATTTCGTTCAGCACTAACTAAAGAATTTTACTTATGATTGTCCAATTCAGAACTATAAAGAAAGAGTGTTATTGAGCAACTACCTACCTACGTCAATCGCCGTGATCGCACCTGGGTAGAACAAAAAAGTTTGCCGCGCGCGCGTTGAATGAGTTAAACTGTCGATGTCCGGGTATCGAGCGCGACGACCCTACCTAAGTAATTAATGACATGTGCAAACTGCAAAGTAACCCAGTTAATAAAACCAGCTGCAAAACTGGAATAGCAACAGCTGTGCTAAAGATGTGGCTAAAGATTATGCGCGCGCGTAAAGACATTCGGAAATTGTTTTTTTTTTATGTCAATTCATTTGTTTCCTACACAGTAAAAGTACTTGTCAAAATCTATCGTATTATCTCTATAGAACTCTCCAATTGTCCATGTAATGGGAAAACAACAACTCGGGTATTATTTATGAGCGCGTCATTTTTGGGACACTCGAAGTCCTGTCCGGCGAGTGTAACCCATTCACATCTTCAGCTTGTAAGCGACCACGGTTGGACACAGGCCTTTTTTTTTTTGATCCGGGGAAAAATGCCTTGACGCATCCCCGCCACCCGGGGAAGTGACGAGGTATGTGGGACTCACGCCACCCTTAGGAAGGGCGGCACCCTGCCTCGGGATCGAAATGAGGCAGGAAATACCCACTAAAAAACCCCGGTTCCTCCGTCAAGCGCCTAATGGGTGGTGTTATGGGACCTTAGACCAAGACTGCCACGACACCACTAGCGCGGCCCGCCTTACCGGGACCCTACAGGCCCCCCCCCCATAGGGGGAGCGACGGGAGCGGCCCGAAGGGCCAGTCCACTCCCATCCGACAACGACGGGGGCCCGTGCAAGGCGAGTGGAGGTGCCCCCGCACCCCCCGCTGGTTGAACACAGGCCTACCCCAATTACAATTGCCATTGGGGGGATTTGTCATACATAATCACCACGGTTGGCAGGCGGCTTGGTGACCACAGTACTTTACTTACTGGTGGCGGTATAAACGTATAACGATTCACTTTCTTCGATTCACCAGTCACCATTGAAGGCGTGGCTAAATACCTACTACAGGCCGTTGACGGGCAGCAGCGTCTCCGAAGCGAGGAGCTACGCCCAATGATCGCTAACCCGCCTGCCCAGCGTGGTGATTATGGGTAAAACCAGTAAAACCTCCAGAAGTGGCGGACAACTGGCGAGGCCTATATCTAGCAGTGGACTGAAATGCTGATGATGTTGATCACTTTTTTGGTTTAAAAATAAAATTGTCCCGAATGTTCTTTAGTGCTCACAATAATTTCTAACAAAAAACTATAATGATAATGCCAATACTTTTAAATATTTAGCATTAGGAATATAATGGTTAGGTACGCAGTGAAAATTACTCTACCAATATTAACAATACAGTAAGTTGCTGATAAATAAAACAATGTTTACGTTTAAAAGCCAATTACATAAACTACATTCTTTTACAAAACAAACTAGGTACTAAATTAAGAGTATTTTAAACGAAATCTTCGCCAAATCTATTCTTAGTGATATTACGTTTTAAATAGCGTCATTGGCAGATACCAATTTGTTAGAAAAACGTCTTAAGCTCGTGTGTTTTAGTGATGCCATGGAAAATGTACCAGGCCAGAACTAATCTATTTACTTCTAAATCTGAAAAAAGTGTAAAGGCGTGCAAAATATATGAAAATAACATGGATATATGTAGTTCTTATTTCGGAGCCTACCAGTCATCAGTCCAATTTGGCTATTTCCTGTTGGTCTGAATCATTTTGAAATATTTTTATATGCTTTTATTAAACCCGGTCTTAGAACTAAACAGAACATACATTTGAGATGGTAATTTGACAGCACTGCCTTTTGTTCTAAACAGTTTGCCATCTCGTACCTACCTACACTGAGAACTCTTGTGGAAGAACCTTATTAACTGGTCAAGAGCAAATGACCTCGCCAATGGAGCATGACTAGATACATCGTTTTTGCGCCTCTTTAAAAATTGACCGTCAGTGACCTTTCCTATCTCGTTCAACTCTTTTAAATCTATTGAGCCGCAAAGCCACGCTAGGATATTAAATTGCAGTTACGTCGATATAAGTACGTCATAATGTCGAAAGAAGAATTATATTTATACTAAGATAAAAATAATATCGTTTTTTGTTATACTAATTACAACACCCTCTAACCATAGCTAATAAAATAATGAGGTAGGTACCTACTTATTGCTCAAAAATATAGGTAGTAAAGTAATCATCTTCATACCGGTTTGCGGTTTATTCTTACTCTAGTCATGGTACGCGTGATTAAACATGATCAAAGCAAGACTGTTACCATACTATAACAATAGAGCAATTGTTCTGACTTCTTTACCCCAACAGGGAAAGTTTGATCTGGTCATGATTACTCAGAGGACCAGAACTGTGTAAATACATGTGCAATGTTTTCCTTCTCCGCCGCAAGCTCATGGATACCTACTAAAATATTTTAGTAAAGAATTTTATTGGTTCTTTCTGTAGTTTGAACCATATTAAACCGGAACCGTGTTCGACATCGAAACATTTTGGATAGTATACATATAAGAGTAGGTATGCGATTGTATAACTTATCACAATGACAACACTCTTTACGCTCTGTCTCTGACCAACACGAGATAAAGTCTCCTTTCAGGTTAAGTGTGGTCAGTGGTCAAGTCAACTGGTATTATAGCTGTGGGTTGGGTTTCGTATCTTTGTTAGAGTACCCTCGGGACAAAGCATTGTCAAACAATAGGACACGCACTGCGCGCCCCAAGGGCACCACTGACACGTGCGGTGCGCACACGCGGATAGGAAATAAAATATTTGATGACGATTCGTAGACTGGTCGCCGCCTGTGTCTTTATCGAACTATAAACCTAAGATAATTATGTATAACTTGTTGCAACATCAACGCGGATATCTGCCAATTTAGTATACAGTATTATGTTGTAATCGAATTACACAACAGTTACAAAAATAATTTAAACATGTTTATCTGAAAATTATGTCCTATATAGTTTTACGTTAGCTTTAGTATGGGATGATCCCGTATGAGGCTTGTGTTGAAATCAGGTCAGTGTTCACGAGTACAAGGAATGCACGCGCGTGCTAATGTTAGCTCGGCGCAGGCGCAGACAACACAAACTTACCCTCTTTTTAGAATTAAGATCCTTCGAACCCCTCTTTCGTATTTGAGGGCTATATCCCCCTTCATGCTATTTATAAGTAATTTATCGCCTAATATAAACTACGCCCAATATGCGCTAAAACTTTGGTTGTTTATATTATAATACATACTGAAAAATAAAAACACGAAAAAGAAGATGCAGAGACCTTGATGTGCATACAAGTATTCTACTCGCCCACCTGCAACGGCCTTATGCAACGCTCGGTGCACTTACGTTATCATTTTACAAATGCGACTTGTAATTATAAATAATGTTCAGTCTCCCAGTCTATAAGTTAAGGAAGTTTGTTTCTCAACTCAACTGCCTATGCGTGTACTGAGCGATTCGCTTACTTTGCATTTTGCTTCGCACTTTTCGACGCACACCATAGAACCTTGATGCGAAATATACGGCTTTTGATGTATTAAGTATTTAACGTTGTCTTAGCTGAATATTGGATACTTGACTATCAACTAAATGAATAGGTTTGTTTTGTTTATCTCCAACGGATTACCGAATTACGCAGTGTTGTCAATGAAAACTCCCAGACGGTCGAAATTTTCCTACTTCGCTCTCAAGAATCAACGCCATTATTATTTTATCAATTTATGCAAAACCAAACGATTATACTCACAAACCATCTTCAAGAAAGAATTACTCTGTTGATTGATGAAAATCTGAATACTAGTTAGCTGCAGGCGCTGCAGTCCGCAGTTTTGCCCGCGTGAATTTAGTAATATTATGTGAAATGACAAGTACGAGTAATCTTGTAAATTAAAGCCTATGTGTTAACCTGATGGAGGTGTATGAGTATTATTAATGTAAAGTTTCATTAAAACCAGTTCAATAGTTTTGCGTGAAAGAGTATCAAACATCCATTTATCCATCCAAACAAACTTTCGCACTTATGATAATAGAAGGAAGTAGGATATTAAATAGTGTGTAATGACGATGTAACGAGAAAGCAACAGTAACATGTTCATTCAAATTAGGTATCGTAACACGCATAATAAATGTAAGTACGTAGGTACATTTTAATCACAATCTTTTTCTTTTTTTTTCGTAGAACCCGTCGCAATCCGTGGCTGTGAAGGTGGTGACAAAGAAAGGCATACAGAAGGCCTCGGAGATCCTCGTGAAGGAGATTAAGATACTGCGAGAGCTGACTGCTCTCCACCACACGAACTTAGTGGCTATGCACGACTGTATGGACAGCCCCGCCTACGTCTACGTCGTCATGGAGGTGAGTCATTCGTTGCAAATTGACTTTTTGCGTTTAGAACATTTTATAAAGTGGAACACAAACGCAAAATGTTTCGTCTCGTTCAATGTTCTTTTTTCTTCAAATACGAATCAGGTACTGCGCACAACTTTATACCTACCTTATACCTTTTTGTGTTATGCACCATTTTGGCCCCTTCACATCTTTGTATTTATTTATTTCTCATTACCTAATGAGAATGGTACAAGTTGGATGGCCCGGTTCCTGTCACCTCCGGCTTTAGTAATACCTGAGTGTCCCAATACCAAACGCAAAGTTACTTTATTGAAAACCCATATGGCATTCATGTTATATTTGCAATGCGACTAACTTCAAGTTGGTTTCGAAGCAGTTAGAAGTCAGTAACACCGACATACTGTCAGAATTTATGCAGATAGATTAGTTCCTTAGATTTCTCTCCAGGCTGATTTCCATATAGCTATTGATTGCCTCACCATTCACGTCATTGTAGATTTCAGTCTGAAAGAAGAACCTCACTATCCCAAGGTAGACTCTTTCTGTGGGTTGTGGTTGGATAGGTTATTTTAAGTTTAGGCCTTATACTAATCCAAGGTTAGCCCAACCCACGCTTCAGTAATTTTTGAATTCATCCATAAACCATTACATATTCGTCTGTGATGTCATATAAGTTTGTGTTTATAACTATTTATATCGGTCAGATTATAGCCAACAGAGTAGCTATACAGACTAGCTTAGAGGTGGTAACTGACAAGTAATTGTTTGGTCACTTGTCCGTTGCCGCGGCGACTTGGGCTTCTCTCTCGCTTTCCGTCAAGCAAGTGAATATGCTGTGCTGCTATAATAAAAATTAGAAAGCGAAAGAATGATTATGTATTATAGAATAGAAATACATAATGTTTATTTTCTTCATTGCCGACCCGCTTATTACGCGACGTTATATCTACATACTTATTAGTCATCATCACACTCATCACTAAAGTAAAAAAAAATAATTGATCCGCAATATGAATTAGCATACAATGTACGAGTAAATCTGCTATTTATTTCATGTACGACGTACTTACCTAATTGTCGGTTAATTAACAATTACCAGGAACTTGCAAACTGCTCACTCTACGCGCTAGGTATCGCCCGTAACCCAGTGGCCTTGCCCGTAATCCGAGCGATAACACCGGGATCGGTTTAATATTTACTTACTGAGAAATATTGCACACTTAATACGAACTATCTTAATTGTCTGTTTTCAGACTGATAAAATATTTCATCGCTTTATTTAAAGTGTATGTCTGTTGCTATAGTCAAAATACTGTTGTCTGTTCCTTATCCTCTATCTATTCCACCACCGGAAAAATGGTTCTGTCGAGAAGAACCGACAAGAATCACGATAGTTTCTCATTTTCATAGCCAATTTGCTTTACAATTTAAGTTTTATGCCCTTTTAAATAGTAAAATAATAGGTGTACATTGCAATTCCCCAAAATGATGAATATCCTTAAGCATCCAAAAATGGTACATTAAAGGACAAAGAAATCTTTTTCAGGAAATATTATTTGATTGAATATTAGAATAGCCTACTTATCTTAACGCAATAGTATTCCGGTAGTTTAAATTTAGGTATAAATTATAAACTGGATTCTAAATTAATAATGGTCTCATCAGCACCTTAGACAGTCTTCCGCGTGTTCATCGGGCGGCACGCGAATTCGTGGCAAGGTCACGTGGCTATAGATATGCCCACCAGCCTGATACAAGCACGAAGCCGCGGCGTGGCGTGCGGAGCGCCGCGGATCAACGCGACACGGTCGTTGTCACTGCTTTAATACACACTTATTACCTACCTACAATAAATTTCGCGCCAACCGCTAACAAAGTTTACTGCGCAGCTAAATGCCGTAATAGGTCAAGGGGATATCAATGAAAAGATTAGTCTGATAGATAACTCGCAGACAATATATACTAAATTCTTATCTCGTGCAGCTTCATTCTGGTCGTCGTAACGTTGACTTTCGGCTCGCGGGGTCGGACAGGACGGCTCGGTGTCGGGCTGCCCTACTAACCTCTATTTTATTACTCTAAATTATCATCTTCTAAAGCATGTTTCATGTTCGAGAGATAAATGCCTTTATAGTAAATGGGTAATCCAGTATTCGTCATTTTACTGAGTTATTTTATATTTAAGTCGTATTGATGTTTTGATAACATGCTTGCTGCATTTGATTATGGGCTTTATGCGATCTGCGTTCTATTTGTGAGATTTGGTCGTGCTTCTAATGTTTGTATTACGTATTCCCTGTCTCACACGTGTTGCGTATCCGAGGTGACGTACCGCGGCCACGCGCGGGCCGTGCGGAGACGTATATCTGCCTGCCTCGTGTAATTATAAAATCAATAATATAATCTACACTCACTCCTTATGTTATAATTATAGTATTACATCTCTTAATAACAATTAAATTGCGCACAAATAACACCCCAACACTCACTTGCGTTTAGTCTGTATTACGTCCTGATTCCGTAATACGTAATTGTAGTATGATTCTATAATTTTATGTAATAGATACCTATAACCAGGAATCGAGTAGTGTACAGGAAAATTAAAAAGGATATGACGTCATTTTGCGATGACTAAAAAGTCCTGATGAAAAAAATACATATTGCGAGAAGTTTTGAAATATAATGAGAATGTAATATTACATTAAATAATATCATAATGTAAATGTACCTACCTACCCTCACGTTATTGTAACTAGACAAAAACAGTACTTTCACATGAAGGTATAATAACAACAACAAAGATAACTTAATGACACCATTAAGGATTTCAGTTACATATTGGTGTCATTAAATGTTTCATTGCAGTGACCCTGACCACCAGACACTAATTAGAATCGAACCAAGGTTTACACAAATAAATACATATTGTTTTTATTTGCCTCGCCTTTAAGATAGTACCTAATAGGTATCGTCGCAACTCGCCACCAGTGTGATGCAAAGATGAATCACATATTTATATTTTGAACAATAAGACGTATTTTCTTTGAAACTGGAATAATGTCTTCAAAACATGCTTTCTCGGTCGACACTGTGTCTGACCGATTAGGTATTAGGTTTATCGCCCGTCACAATGTGCGACGTAGGAAAAGAAACATATAATACGTCTTATCACTTGCTATTCCGGTGTGAAGTACATGCATTGTCATAATGGTTATTTTAGATAAAAATAACCTCAAATTATTGTGATAGAGCGTTTTTAATATTGTACAACAATGGTTTAAAATGGCTCTAAACAAAGTAATGAAATAAATGACTAAACAAAACTGCGTGATGAAATAATAACTATAATTTACAAAAGCAGGCTGACTAAGACCGAAACCAGTAGTGCCCTCACTTTACAAAGCCAAGCCGAGTTCATTGGCACGTTTTTCTTTGGTCGGCTCGTCAGAACGTGGCGCGTCGCCATGGCTGCTGTCGACCATGACTTCTCTAATTAGATATGTTATTATTAAACGAATTCGCTCAATGATCATATGGACGATGCGATGTCTGTGACTAGTAACATAATAAACTATCTTATCTTTTGTTTAATATGAATATGTTAATTAAATTAGGTAGTTATAATAATGTTGCCTTTAACAATACTATTCATAATAATTTATTATAGATATTTATTTTTATTTATAGTATAAAATATGTCTACTTCAATGCGGTTCGTCAATCTCCACAAGTTGAAGGAAATGAAAAATTATCTCTGTTATACATACAATGATCAAAAAAAAAAACACGGAAGAGTACGCAATTGCGTCGTTGAGTACAACTGCGTTCCGCACGAATAATTATTTTAGAATATACTTCAGCACAAAATAATCGGCTGATGGCTGTGATGTGCGTTTGACTACTGAATAGAGGCATATCCGTAATTGTTTCCATTTTCACTTCAATTCATGGCTTCCAACCAATGTGTTCTGTCAATGGCACGACACGACCACGCACAGCCAAAGTGTTTGTATATTGCGCACAATACCAAGCGCAACAATTATTTTAATACAACCATACGGTGTTATGAAGAGAATATCATAAACTATGTAATACTAAAAGGTTTCGGCGTGTAGCTCACCTCGCCAAAAGCAAATCTTGTATGATAAGTGCACAGGTGTGCCTGCCGTGCCCTGGATACTGAGCAACGTTCACGAAGCAATTACAGCTAGGTATTATAAAGTCACTATATTTACAGACAAACACTTGTTTTACATAGCAGTACTTGTAATTAATTTATAATTATGAATTTATTACAAAAATATCGCCAGCTTAAATATTAAATTAGTTTCAGCCTATAAGGTCAGTTAAATATAAAATTATTTATAATACATGTTTCACCTAACCTATGCCCGATATCTTTATTCAACTCCTACAGAAATCAGTAAGTGTTATTAAGTTTGTTCTTCAGTAGATGTAATAAAGAGAACTAACCATCCATATTCCACATAGTGCATAAAATTGGCCCATGGGTTCTGAACTAAAGGCAGTCGTTCGAATCGCACCAACGACAAACATTCGATGAATATTTGTATTTGTTCCGTGTCTGGGTGTTAATATTGTATTAAAGTATTTGTTTCACCTTCAACCTTACTTGAGCTAGAGTTTTGTATGAGTTACTTAGTTACATTGGGTTCGGATCAATGTACCGTGGTGTAATATTGTCTGATATGACATGTAAACTAAACGAACACACATCAATTGCTAGTAAGTCCGGTTAAATCATCTGCTGACCTCGTGGTCGCATTATAGGACTGTGTAAGTGGTCTCGGGGCCCTCGTCTCGCACGTGGCCGGTCGCTGAGGTGCTTCGCGTCTCTTCATAAAGCACCAATAACCTTCTGCTGACGCACACATATTGCTGTAGAGCTTACCTGTGTAATGTGCATAATGCAATTAATGGTTACCGGCAGCCAACGGACCGGGACTGCACAGTAACGGTACCATAGCATGTAGGTGTACTTTAGTTGTATTTGATGCACTTATCAATAATATTTGTGTGAATACAATCCTACTATCCTACTTCCTATTCCTACTAATATTATAAATGCGAAAGTTTGTTTGGATAGATAGATGGATGGATGTTTGTTCCTCTTTAACGCAAAAACAGATTTTAATGAAACTTCACAGTAATATAGCTTATACATTGGATTAACACATAGGCTATGTTTTATATGAATATTCACGCGGGCAGAGCCGCGGGCAGCAGCTAGTGTATTAATAATTTTAGGTCATTGGGATATTTAAAAATAATTAGCTAAACACTGTTAGTTACTGTTATTATTAATTTTGTTTGTTCACAAAATAGATAAAAATCTGCCCAAACATTGATTAGGGGGGCATAACTAAGTATGTTTACACAGACCTAATCAATTTGTATGCTTAGTTTTGACGATAGTGCCTAATTAAAAAAGCTTGCATTGAGACTGTATTGTTAATTCAAGCCACGTGACTCTTAGTTGCGGTATGATGCTAGTGCGTGTCGTGTATGACGACGCGGCGCGCCAATCAGCACCAGCGCGCAGCGGTCTAGACTAATCGGCGTGCGTGGTTGCGTCAGGCCAGTTTCTCCCGGGCACGCCGAGCTCCGCCCGAAGCTGGAAAGTGAGGTGGCGGAAACCGCAGCTTTCTAACCGTCCGCGTCCGCTTAATGCTTTACAAATGATACTTACCACCGATACGCAATTTATATTTACTCTCATTTTCCAAACATGACGTCTGTAAAAACGGTTGCTTAGCTGTATACACCTTGGAACAAAAGACGCAGGGATCATTGTACAGATAATGCGGAAGGAACTAAGGCATTAAATGGTACTGTGTCATTGTTATTTACAAACCGCTGTTTTGCTACTGTATAGTTTACTGTAATTTGTTAAAACCCATTAATGTGCATGTTAATGTATAAACACATAGTACCTACATGTCAGAAAATGAAACGTATAAATATAATGATTAATGTTTCATAATATTCACGCAAGCTAACCACAACTACCTAGGAGGACCACGTGCTGATCATGGCTGGGCCTCCCCCAATTTGGTTTCGAGTTTTATTTTATTTAGTAGAGTTGCTAAATTCAGAAATTGTGCCTTTCGAATCCTCCTTGGTTTTGCGAACTTTACACAAAGCGCCATTGAGGTTTTAAAAAAAGAATTAGGGAAACATAACGAAGAAAATATATAAGGCACACCTCACCATTCCCAGGGCTTTAGTACCAGCCTACATAGACTAATATAGTAAAGACAAGTGCAGTCGTCAGCTTGCGACTTACGGTATCTATCTATGCGCTGTTCCTTTGTTCTGTGTAAAAACTCAGTCTGGCTAGACGAAGTTTCTTTATGTTTGTTGGTACTGTAGAAACTTCCATATACGGTAACATAGCATAATGTTACATTGTTTTTGTAAATAAATACAAATTACATAGCAAACACCCAGACCATTACAAACATACATGTTCATAATTATGTACACAAATGTTTGTAATGTGAGGGAATCGACCACTGTATCAGGGGCAGAGTTCGCTAACACTGAACGAAACTGGGCGTCATATAATCCACTAAATAAAATCCGGTTCGATTTTTAAGACAAAATGTAGTGTTGGATTTCCTAACAAAATATTCAATATTGTCTCTGTATTACAAATTCATTCAAATCTTTTCAGCAATAGACAGAAGATGTATTTATTTACACAGACCCACACATGCTTACAACAAACACATATGACTGTATTCCTGTATAGCAGAAGTATTGCAAACGGGTACGGTATGGTACTTACAAACATAAGGTGTGCTACAGCAATGCAAAAAGGTAATTGCGATCATTCATACATAATTAACATTAGTATCGACATTCATTTAATGTACTGTTAAAAGATTATTATGTCGCCCTCAAATAAGTTTTTTAAACTTTTCTTGTATCTTTATTTATAATAAATACGTTGTAAATAAGGTCAATGAATTTCCAGAACAATCACGGAGTTAAATGTGAAACGGGGTCGCTGCACTTGAGTCATATCCATATCTCACGTGTATCAAAAGGCGTGCAAGTAGGTTTAGGTAGGTATAAAATTCGCATTGTACAGGGAACATTCTACTTTTCTTGGTTTTATACATGCTCGTTAATTAAAAAAATTTTAGGCAATTTACTCAATATCAGCAACTAATTGACTTTTAACTGTTGTATCGTTACGCAGTATTATTCCATCATTATATTAATCGATTGCACTTAGCGAATAATTAAAAAACATACTATTTTCTTTATTATATATAATATATATAGTGTTATTTCCGTGTGCCATTTTACAGCACCGTAAGTCGGTCAGGTTTAAGGCAGTATGCATATTGTATATCCGTTTCGCTTGCACTATGTCTTGCCATAGGCCATGACCTGCTTGCTCTCCGCAAAAGCATTTCTTTGCAGTATCAACTTTCACAAACGACTACAATGGTTATGTGTAGTTATAGGTTGTACATGTAACTCCACCTCCATGGATACAGATAGTTGTTACAGAGAATCTATGTAGGCACTTAATATGTTAACTAGAGGTTGACCGGTGATCATCAAACAATACTACCTATCACTATTGTGTTTGGTTTAAGGGCTGTTAAACAGCGAATAGTACGTAAAAGTCACCGTATGTATCATATAAAATTTCTCATTATTTAGAAGTTGGTTTTCAAAAGATTCTTTATGCAATTACTTACGCTACATCACATCATCCGCTTTGTTTTACAAAAATAAAATCTCCGTATTTTGTAAAATAATAAAGCACTATTTAATTAACAAAAATAGTCGCCTATTGATTGTCTAAACTAAATAAAGGTAAAAAAACAAATGCTCACTTAGTTATGTACTATTAAGTTAAATTTATAAAAAAATATAATATTATATTTACTATTTCATGAATTTTCTGTAATTTAGTAACTATTTTATCCAAACCTTGAATGCGTTATTTGTTAACAAATAAAACATAAAATAATAAAGGTATTTTGTTCTCGTTTTAACACAAACTTTCAAAATTATTTCCACAGAATTTACTCATGAAAATATTTCGAATCTACTAACTAACAATTCACACAATAATTTATAAATACTCTCTTAAATATTAGAATATAAAAAACATTTCGCTGCGTAATTTAGCATTATCTTATTTACATATATAAAATTGTTTCCTATTCCTAACACTTTTGTTACACTCGATCCATGTTTAAGATAATATTTAAATAAATAATACGATACTATAGAAGTTTCCAAACATTTTCAATATCATGTGCCCAAAAAGCCCTAGCCAAGAATTTTAGTTTTACTAAATTATTATTTAATAATACCGGTAAAAGAATAGGGGCACATTTAGTTCTCAGATCAAACTATGCATCGCCAACACTTAATATGACACAATCGGTAACATAACAACAATTAACCATTATAATAATATCTATGTTTAAACAGGTGACTTATCTTGTAGAGGAACTTCTTCAGGCGCCGCACCGTTTGTGTTTGGTCCGTTGCGCTCGGTCGGTGTTCGGCTGTTTGAGCTAAAGCGCTTTTTAATAGAAGTCCAATTCTTTTTTATAGTTATACCAGCCACAATCACCACCATCCCAGCCACAACTAATCCAATTATGCTCTTATCTACTCCTCCAGTTTTTGTATCGGATGTTGTTGCACCAACTTTTACCGCAGGTTCAGTGGTAGCTACAATTTTAGGTGCTTCTACGATCGAATTTTTGGGAGCGGTATCACTGTGTTGTTCGATGACTGCCGAACGGAAAGAAAATTCTTGAGGCTTGGATTTAGATGCTGGTTCCGTTGCAGAATCATCGGAAAATTTGGTAGTCTCCGTTTTTTCATCAACTTTCGGGTGCTCGGGAGTATTTACAACTGGATCACTGTCATCATCATCGGTGTTGTCTGCTATCATTCCTGGTGATACCGGCATCTCACCATCTATTACCTCTCCATCCTCATTACACTCATATAACTGATTTGCACAAGATTGAATGCATACGGTTTCCAAAGATTTTAACAAAGCTTCACATAAATCTTTTTGTATTTGCGATCCTGATGACGTGGACGGCAAAATAATCGTACGCAGTGATTCAAATTTGACAAAATTATCAGACGTTAATTCCTGAAAAATAAATTATTAAATCTTTTATTATTGAACATTTTCATTTAAATAATAATGATATCATACGATCAATATAATGATATTAATGATTGATTAATCTTATTACCGTTCGCATGTCGTTTCCTCCTAAATAGAGTTCTTCCAATTTAGTCAATCCAAAACTATTCTTTAAGTCATGTGGATATTCAATCAATCTATTGTTTTCTAGTTTTAATGTGACAAGTTCAGGAAGCTCACTGATCGACTGAAAATAAAACACAAACAAAATTTTTAATTGTTCTACAGTGTTACTTTACAGAAACTTAAATAAACGTATTTGCATTTTATACTTACACCAGAAGCTAACGTCGCTATAGAATTATCATTAGCATTTAAGATTTTCAAGTGTTTCAGACTTGATATATCTTTAGGTATTTCTGTCAATTTGTTTTTTTGTAAGTATAGAACGGTAGTTTTCTCATTGATCGGAGTAGGAAACTCAGTTAAATTATATCCCGAACAATCGACAATGAAATCGCTAGAGCTTCCTTCAATACGACAAACACATGGTTTTGGGCATCCATCATCTCCATCAGAATCAGAATTTTCATTGTTGTCCGACAATACTTTTGTATCAATATCTTCTATTGGAAACCGAACGGTTTCTGTGGTAGTCCCATGAGTGTCTTCTGGTTCTTCAATAACTCCATTCCCGCTACCTTCTATTACATCAGAATGTTTGTCGGGAGGAAACTGATTATCATTTTCAACTGGAATCTGTAACTCGTCTTCATTTTGGGCCACAACCGTGCTAATCCTGAAGAAAAAGTTATGCATTAAAATCATGTGACGTTATCTACTATAATACTGTAAAGGTACTTTATCACGACGAAGTGACGCGAAATTGTTACTTATAAAAAGCAAGTGATAAAAATTGCGATAACTAGAAGGGCGTTCCTGAAACATATTAATGTACTTATCCTTGATATTTATAAAAATGATCTATATGTTTGTATACCCTGTTTTCACATAAAATTACAAGTTGCATAAGACTGATGATCATAACTTTTGATGGTAGTATAATATCCTTGTTTGTTCCGATGCTGTTTACTAAATATGTCTACATATATATATTTATTGTGGTTTGTAAAATAGATAGGTAGACACTGTTAAAAGGCAAATAGGCGGTTTATATGGGATACGTAGATGTAGCGTAGTAGATGTAGCAAAATAATACAAGACTTATTTAAATACTTACCCAATAACAGCTATCAACAATAGGTAAAGATGTTTCGGCGTCATGGTCACTTGCAAATAATCACTATTGTGCGACGAGCTAACTGATCACAGGAGTTGTTACCTGTTGTGGTACAAGTACCAACGGTGCGCGCAGCACATAACTCACTGACACTTATAACTATTATCACTCAATGATAAGATTACCAGCAGCATGGCGTAGCTTATCAGGAATCAAGTCTGATAACAACTCTGCATATTATACCTAACTAGGCGAATATAATTTGGGGCGTACGATTTTCAATATCACCTGGAAAACAGGCGCGCACGTATTCTACGAACGGCGGGATACATAATGTACAACACGTATTTATTTCAGTGCATGTGTCTACACCATTTTTTGTTCGCGGACGCATCCGGCGATCGGTATTATTTACGCCACTTGCCTATTCGTAATACGTAAGACCACCAACTATGTAAATTTCACTGCATTCTGGGCAGCTCTGATTCTTACGGTGTGTTGCTACTAAAAGTAACGTGAATTAAATACACTTAAACAGTCCTTTTTGTGGATTTGGTTGCAAATATAGCTGTTTAATTTTTCTAGAACAACATTCATTCATATTGGAATAGATAAATAAGTGATTTCACAGAATTAATAAGTAGTCTTTATTTCAAGACATAGACTTATCTGGTATGACGATTGTTATTGCAAAAGTATCCAGAAGCTGATTCAGCTTGCTTGATTGTATGATATCGACGTATATCTGAAGATTCTACCTCCGCACCTTGTTTGCCATAATCGTCTATTTATATCGCTACGCCAGTTTCAGCGTTCGTACAAAATATATAGGTCAAGATTACCTACCGATCTATTTGGTGAACGCGGGCTCAAATTGTAAGGCAACTTCCGTTGAACAACGCTAATGCTGGGGCCATACTACCGTTTAACGTCAATGGCCATTATCTCGATAATTATTCCGATAATTTTTTTCGCATTAAAAGTGGGTGGCTACACTTCAACGGTCAACGTGAATGCTCATTATTGGCGATGAATACGGCGTTTAATTTTTTTATTTTTTATTTGTCGGTGTATTAATATTTCTTCAACTGTTGTTTTAAAAGGTAATATTTCCATTATTCGGCGCCAAGCATCACTTTGCGTTCCACGGTTCTTGAAACTTCTGAGTTTCGGATCCCACAAACATGGTTCTGTTTGCAGAATCTCGAGAAAAGTAATTGTTTTCTCGTTACTCCACTCCGTCGCCATAGTACGTATTCCAAGACAAAAACGTGCGATTTTGAGGTAAATCCGTTGTAAAAAACAAATACGTCCGCTCCCGTTGCGCTCTCGACACACACTGACAATACGTAGTGTGGCCGTTTCATCGCATCAATTCTCGCATTAATCTCTTTGATGTACCGCCACTTGAGCTATCGCCTAACGCCAAATGGCATTGTTAATGCCATTGTAAAATTATCCCGTTAAGTTGTGGCTACACCTATGGTTAACGTCCATTATCGCGATAATTAATGGCATTTCTCGTAATGCTCGGGCCATACTAACGAGAAATGCCATTAATTTTCGCGATAATGGACGTTAACCATAGGTGTAGCCACAACTTAACGGGATAATTTTACAATGGCATTAACAATGCCATTTGGCGTTAGGCGATAGCTCAAGTGGCGGTACATCAAAGAGATTAACGCGAGAATTGATGCGATGAAACGGCCACACTACGTATTGTCAGTGTGTGTCGAGAGCGCAACGGGAGCGGACGTATTTGTTTTTTACAACGGATTTACCTCAAAATCGCACGTTTTTGTCTTGGAATACGTACTATGGCGACGGAGTGGAGTAACGAGAAATTAATTACTTTTCTCGAGATTCTGCAAACAGAACCATGTTTGAGGGATGCGAAACTCAGAAGTTTCAAGAACCGTGGAACGCAAAGTGATGCTTGGCGCCGAATAATGGAAATATTACCTTTTCAAACAACTATTGAAGAAATATTAATACACCGACAAATAAAAAAAATAAAATAAAATAAACGCCGTATTCATCGCCAATAATGAGCATTCACGTTGACCGTTGAAGTGTAGCCACACACTTTCAATGCGAAAAAAATTATCGGAATAATTATCGAGATAATGGCCATTGACGTTAAACGGTAGTGTGGCCCCAGCATTAGTATGGCCCGAGCATAACATGGACTAGGTTTTCTTTTAGAGTGGCTCGACTTAATGGCTTCCCTACGCCTGATGTGAAAGTGAAAGAGAAGCCCAAGTCTCTGTGACAATGGCCAAGTAACTAACTAGTCGGTTACCTGTCAGTTGCCACCACTATGCCGGGCCAACCTTAACCCCCACAGCTCTGGAAACCCTACTCACCGGCAGAAACACGACCCAGAAGTCATTTGGCTACGGTATTCTATAGGGTGGAGGTCCCCTTCCCGGGACGGGCGGCTCAATTCGAGCGGAGATTCGCTATGCCCTCCTCTCTTAAAGTTTTATTTTTTTTATTGTCCGCAGTATTGCAATGGTGGTGACTTGGCAGACTACCTGCAGACCAACCGGCTGCTCAGCGAGGGTACGATCCGGCTGTTCCTGCGGCAGCTGGCGGAGGCGATGCGCGCCATCCACGCCAAGGGGATTGTGCACCGCGACCTCAAGCCGCAGAACATCCTGCTCACGCACAACGTCGCGCCTCCCCGCACGCCACACCCCGCTGAAATTACACTTAAGATAGGTGAGATCTAACCGACCGGCACAACACGTCTATTCATATGGATTCTTTTAAATTCAATGACGTGTACTTCGGTGAAAATGATATGATACGTCCATTATGTTCCACTTTTGTACTTACAAGATCGTTAGCGACAAATGGAATGTAACATTTATAACTTTTATATAAGAAGATCATTACTATTAGAAACAAATGGAATGTACCATTTATAATTTTTATCTAGTAGAAGGTATCAGAACTAGTTTGTGTTATGTGAAATGTAACGGTAGTATTGCATGTTAATTACTATTTAATAGGCATTGTGCTCAATTGATATCTTAACTCTGCTAAGTTACAAGTAACTTGGAAAGTTAACATAAGAGTACCCACAGGGGTATTCACTGCGGTTGAAAGTATAAACTTTCAAATATAAATTGAATGTGAAACATAAGATTTTTGGGAATTTTTTATCCTGGACGATTTTAATGAGTGTACACATATATGGTTGTTAAAGTGTTATGCGTAAAATATTTTCCAATTTTTATTAGGGGTCGTTCAAGTATTACGTAAGCAGATTTATTACAGTTTTTTACCCCCCCACCCCCCTTGTCAGCAAAAGTAAACAAAGCTCTTACCCCCTCCCCCCATGCTTACGTAAACATTTTTAGAATAAAAATTTTTTTGGTTGGAGTAGTAGCACTATGGAATTAAGGACCTAAAAAATTTTTGACCAAAATTGAATTTCAAGTTAGCTCATTTTTTTTTAGTTCTATGCATAAATATGGATAAAATAACGTTTTTTGTTCTGTAGATAAAATTCGTAAATGTATATTTTCCGAGGTATTGGTGATTTTTAGTGTTCCGTAGCCAAATGGCAAAAACGGGACCTTATAGATTCGTCATGTCTGTCTGTCCGTCCGTATGTCACAGCCAGTTTATTTCGAAACTATAAGAGCTACATTATTAAAATTTGGTACGTGTAGATGTATTCTGTTAACCGCATTATGATTTTAAAATAAAATCAGAAAAAAATCCAAAACTTTTGGGGTTCCCCATACATAAAACTGAAACTCAAAAATTTTTTTTTCATCAAACCTATACGTGTGGGGTATCTATAGATAGGTATTTAAAAATGATGTTGAGGTTCTTAGCATCATTTTTTTCTAAACTGAATAGTTTGCGCGAGAGTTCCAAAGTGGTAAAATGTGTCCCTCCCCCCGTGACTTCTAAAATATGGGCATGATAAAACTGAAAAAAATATATGATGTGTCTTACCATAAAAACTACTAACGAAAAATTGGTTTGAATGAAAGACAGTAGATTTTTTTTTAAACGTCATAAATCAAATTACCAAACGATTTTATTTATCAGTGGTATGGAACCCTACGTGCGTGAGTCCGACTCACACTTGGCCGGTTTTTCCTTTATGCATTTTTCTCGAAAACTATGCATTTTACGAATTTCATGTACAGGACAAAAATTGTTGCAAATGAATTTTTTTTTTTTTATAGTGGCTCGACATAATGGCTTCTCTACGCCTGATGGAAAGCGAAAGAGAAGCCCAAGTCGGTGTGACAACGGGCAAGTAACTGGTCAGTTACCTGTCAGTTGCCACCGCCATGCCGGCCCAACGCTAACCCCCCACGAGCTCCGGAAACCCTACTCACCGGCAGAAACACGACCCAGAGGTCATTTGACTGCGGTATTCTATAGGGTGGAGGTCCTTCCCCGGACGGGCGGCTCAATTCGAGCGAAGATTCGCTATAAATAAATAAATATTAAATATTAGACAACATCACATACATTGCTCCGATCCCAAAGTAAGTAGCTTAACCCATTTAGGCCCAAATAAAATTCAGCCATGGAAAACTTGAAATTTCTTTATTAATTATTAGAAACTAATGCAATTATTAGGAAAACACAAAAAAAATATAATTTTTTGGAATTTCTATATGAAAAAAATTGCCGTCCTCATATGGGGCCACTGGGCACAAATAGTGTGAAAAATTTCAAGACACTCTTTTTCGAAGCACAGTGTTCTGACACATTTCTTACATTGCCAACGAGCTATTTTATGACAAAGAGCACATCTAAGTTGCTGTTAAAGTTTGCCGCGGTAGTGACCCAAACCATCATGCTGCAGACTTGGCACTACACATGTGTGTTGATCACACAGCTTGTGTGTCTCAAGTAATAAAGAGCAATATACCGCCAAAATTGAAATTGATCCATATTGCTTTCATTAGTTAGTAGTAGTAGAAGATGCAGCCGCCATGTATTTGCCACTGCTAGATCCAGCATGTACGTACACAGGACCCACCACCATTTTTCTACGGTACTCCATCTTTTACTTTTCCCAGAGGAAAAACGCTATCGTAGTTTGACCCCGTCGTGCAGAAACTGTTGTCCAGCCAACGGACTAACCAAAATCTGATTGACTTGGTCAGAATGGTAGTCAAACTCGGCACGGTTTTTCTTCTTCATATCTTTTACAGATATTAGAGGACACTTCTTTGTCCTACCTTCGCGAAAAGTACCAGTTGCACGTTGACCAGCCTCCCGAAGATCACAAAACTTGTAAAGAAATTAAATATCATTTTGATACTTCAAAACTTATCAAGACGGGCCTGTATATTTGTGCCTGGGGACGTCATAGGAAGGCTCAGATTTACGCCAACGGGGCTCCTCAAAACCAGTTCTCCGTTTCTTGGTTACAGCTAGTGTTTCGTCATCGGTACTGTCCCAATCCTCTCCATCTGCATTCATAAATACTTCAACTCGCCCTGGTATGTCTCTTGGCATAGTATCGCTTTGTATATTATCGTCATTACCTTCTTCTTCATCGGTAAGCACACTCGGTTCCGAAGGAATTGCTACTAAATCTATTTCTGCAACGTCATTTACTTCAGCCTTCATAGCTTCAAGAGCTTCCTGAAGCTCATGGTATTCGTTACGGCTATTGAATACCCTTCGAGTCATTGTGGATACGAAAATAAACTGGACAAAAATACGAATAATTTACCTCCAATGTGCCCACTGGCCCCAATTGGGGACACTGGTATAAAACTACTCCTTACTATGTCAATACTCAAGTTTTTCTCAGGAATATAATTTTATTTTAAAGGTTACAGTATGTTTAAATCTACCAAATCGAAAAAAATAGTTGTGTATAAGAAAAAGTAAAAAAAAGGGAATACTCAATTTGCATTATCTGTGATGTTCGAAACAGCTTCAGAAAAAGCACCATAAAACACTACTAAATATATTTTTATAGTGTTTATGGTTTAAAAATACGAAAATACACTATTGCTTAATAAACTCTTACAATAAAAACTAAAAAAAAACATAAAAGTCAAAAATTAAAGTACTTTGAAAAATGTCCTCGTTTGGGCACGGCGGGTCTATATGGGTTAAGCACTTGTGTTAATGGGTATCAGAACAACGAAGGTACCACAAATAAATACTTAAATACAAATATAAACACCCAGACACGGGACAAACACAAGTGTTCATCACACGAATGTTTGTCCCGGGTGGGAATCGAACCCACGACCCTTGGTTCAGAAGGCAGGGGTCACTACCAATTGAGCCACCGAGCCAGTCAAAACTCTCTTATGATGTCACTAATACGATGACATCTGATGCAAATGATGTCAATCATTTGCAACAATTTTTGTCCTATACATGAAAATCGTAAACTGCATAGTTTTCGAGATATTGGTGTTTTTTTTTCTTTGGCCATCAGCCAAAACACTTCCTCAGTGTAATACAATTTTTCGTACGAGAATCGAGATCGATTTTTAATAGATCTATCTTTTATCATCGTTTTCTTTTTCGAATCGATCTTCAAGGCACCGGTTCGAATCGATTCCTAAGATCGATTTTGTTGTCAAAGTTCGGCAACCCTACTAAACGTATGCATTTATTTGTAGGTAATTCCCCGAAAATACGTTTCGATTTCAAGCAAACAGAATGTGAGGATTGCCATTTGTGTTAAAAAGAAAATAAATAAAGATGACGTAATCATCATCTAGACTCCCCCACCCCCCATGTCATCCAAAATAAGCAAAGCAAAGACCCCCCCGCCCCCCCCATAGTGCTTACGTAATACTTGAACGGCCCCTTACTACAAGCACATGTATTTTTATTTTGTATCTACGAACTTTTTCTTTTCAAACGTCAGATAAACTGTTTAGCTAAATAATATTGCATAAATAACCGCGTACCCGCGGTACGGTAAACATAAATTAATTTATGTTTCTAACATTATGTTTCCTTTGTCTACAGCTGACTTCGGGTTTGCAAGGTTTCTCGAAGAAGGAAATATGGCTGTCACTTTATGCGGTTCACCAATGTATATGGTAATCTATTTTTCAAACGTACACACACACATCATCAACAGCCCTCCCGCAGTTCACTGCTGGTCATAAGCCTCTCCTATAGTTCGTCAATTTGATCTATTGGACCTCTCGCTTCCAGCACTTGCCAGCCATCTTTCGCAGATCGTCTCGCCACCTAGCCTGAGGACGACCTACTATACGTTTACTCGCCCTCACATATTTCAATGAGATATATTATTTGTCTTCAGGCACCTGAAGTAATTATGTCGCTGAAGTACGACGCCAAAGCAGACTTGTGGAGCTTGGGCACGATCGTTTATCAGTGCTTAACCGGAAAGGCTCCATTTCAAGCTACTACTCCCCACGAGCTGAAGGCATTCTACGAAAACAGCGTAGATCTACAGCCTAAGTAAGTGAATGTTCATATCATATTCAGTTCACACGATCGTATCATGATTCATGACATGATTGTACTCCTTTTATATAAAAGAAGAAGAGCGCTTGTAGAGCACGCATCAGACGCCCTATGCCCATGGAAACACATAATCGCAACATAACACATAAAATAGATCGTCGATCTTTTCAAGTCTTGTTTTCAAACAATGACAGCGTATCAACTGACTACACAATACCTAGTCATAGTAGTAGAAAAAGAGTCTTTCTCTACTATAACCTAGTAAAGCGTTAGAGTTTGACAACGATGCACATGTACCTACTTAATACGTTGCTGCAGTCAGTTTGCGCGTTCTCCTAGAAACGAGCACTAGAAAATACATTCACAATGGTTTCAGGGAGTGAACTATCAGAGTGGTTCATTTTGACAGGTGTGAACTAACAATTGACGATGCCATGCTCAATATTTATAGTGCAAGATTAACACCCGTATACACAAACAATACTTGTCTGATGCGAAGTAATAGGTTTTCGGGTACCTGTGTGTGCTTCCGCGTGCCCTGTGAGACCTCGGTAATGTTTGTGAACGTTTAACGCATAGTAAACTGTGCTATCTTGATATATTTTAATGCCCATAGGAGTGAATATGTATAATGTTTGTGTAGAATGCCAGCGGGCACGAGTAGCGAGCTGTGCAGCCTGCTGATCGGGCTGCTGCGGCGCAGCCCGCGCGAGCGCATGCCCTTCGAGACGTTCTTCAACCACTCCTTCCTGCAGCGCCCACGGTACACCTCCAGTGAGTACATTTTACCATATCTTTTAACCGCACAGTACACATTTTGTATCTAAATATATATAACTCTAAAGGTCACTGACTGACATAGTGCTCTATCAATGCACAGCTCAAAGCACGGGCTGAAATTTGGCATGCAGGTAGATGTTATGACGTACGCATCCGCTAAGAAAGGATAAAATAGGGAATGTAACTCTTTTCCACGCGGACGAAGTCGTCATGTACTCTTTTTTTTATACCACGAAGGTGGCAAACAAGGCTACGACCCTCCTGATGTTGAGCGATTAACGCAGCATATTAAATTCCTGCAACACAAGGGGTAATAACCCACGCGTTGCCGACCCTTTAAAATTTGATATGTTGTAACAGCAGTTGAAGGGAAAAGGTTCCCCCTAGCTACCAATGCAATACTCATAATATAAGGAGCTCCGGAGACCTCACTCACCAACAGAAACACAACCCGAAGGTTATTTTACTGTGGTACTCTCATACTCAGAATTAGGACAATATATATTTATTATTTAGGCGGCCTTATCGTAGCGAGAGTCTGTAGTTTTTTTATTCACAACACGTCATCCAATTATTTTTGTTCGGAATGGGATTGGTACCTAGAAATGCACCACGGTCTTATCTTAATATACCTATTAGAATATATTCGAGTGCATTATTATCTTTAGGCGCTGACACATTTAATTAATTTGTTTATTCCTTATCATTTTGCATTGGTATAATTAGGAGGCTGTTATGGCACTTTGAACGCTCTAATAATAATATCGTTTAGACACATAATGATTTGAAACATTTACTTCGCATTATCACTATCTGAGTTTATTAGACACCAATGAAACAAAATATGTACTCATTTGACTCTGTGAATAGTCGGTGACCCCGCTATTGTTTTGGTATTTCAAAACTTGTTAGTATTGCGTTCTACTCTTGCATTAACAATTTCTATTGTCAATTATTTATGACAATATAATCATTGACGAAAATACTATTTTTAACCAACGCGTTGTATTGTAATACCACGTAAAACCCATTAAAGCTTCATCACAATATGATCAATGGTTTCGCGTAGAAAGAATATGCAAACATTAGTTTTTCCTTGACTATACCTCCCATACTATTATTATTAGTATATGCAGAGCTCTATGTGTGTACTGTACACACAAAATAAACATTACACTATAAGCTCGTCAAGTTTAAGAATTCGAAAACTTTACACTGCTCCGGTAGGGTCTTCACTAATATTGTGAACTACATATTTTGTCGTGTTTATAGTTGAAAAATTGTCACTTAACCGCCAGGGTCGACACAAGACACATGTTATAAACAATATGAACTAAATACACAAGTTTAAACAACGCGGTCTCCGGTAAACTAATGCTTTCTCCTGCGTACGTTGACCAATACTTATTTCGTCTGGCATACTACATTTTCCTGTGTCCATCGCCGCGACATGAAGGAAATACCAAGTTGCTACTAAACCTGCTTTAAACTTACTTCATCAGTTTAACATAAAGATAAACGTTACATACGTTATAAGGAATCAACTTCAAACTTTCCTTTTAAACATATACCTACCTGCATACATAATGGTCATACACTCGTCAATGGGTGCACCAACAAATTTCATCAACAAAAATCTTGATTGCTAATGAATATTGTTCAGGTTTGGACTCGGATCTACCCGACATTATGGAGAGTGAGCTCGAGGGCCGCCCCGATACTGACGTTTTTCTAGAAGAGCCCTGGCAGTGTCGGGGTACTTATATAAGCCTATTAATATTTGAGTTTTTGTCTCATCTGCATTAGTTTGTGCATGGGGTGTACTCAAACTTTTGGCAATGTGCTAATCGATTGTGGTCGCAATCCTAATATCACCGATATAAAATAAACACAGATATTTATATAGGCGTACATCGCTTGCACGGCATGGCTTTATGCGCTCCTATTCTTCGACATAGAGAGCCTATCGTCCTAACAAAAAAAAAACGCTACCGGCACCCCATATAGCTTATATTATACATAAGTTATTTTTAAAACCTGCTGACTTGACTTGATTTAAAACTGTTAACATTCAATATTGATATTTATAAGTATGTTATGTCGTGATTGCCTAACGAAATAAAATATTTTTGTAATAAAATGATTTCTCGTAGGAAATTATCTGTATTAATTATAATTACCAAAGAAATACTTAATTAAAGGTTTATTATCGAGCGTCCATTAAGTCTGATTGTAAAATGCCTTTGTAAATGCGCCTTACTAACGGAGCTTTGCGAGTATGTGTGGACCATGAATACAAAATCGGGTAGCATCCAAATTTGTATCAGATAGCATTAAAAAGATAACTGATGCATTGTGTAAAATAATTCCAGTATTAACCATTTTTCTTATAAAATTCATTTACCACAAACGATCTCGATCGAATTATCAAAAAAAAAATCTGACCTCATCTGACCTACGGGTTTGTAATAGTACAGGTACAGGTACCTAGTATATAGATACTAGGTACCTGTTCTTTACTTATATATGCCGCCTAAATAATACTTGCAGTATTGTTTCGATTTTAGGTTTCTTTGGGAAGCTGGTAGATAACAATGTAGATAACATTGCATAAAATAATGAGTCGCACGGTGGCTCAGTCGGTAGCGACCCTACCTCTCGCACTCATCCTTGATTCGAGAGGTACAATCATCAGGCACCCGGAACAATGATTTGTGATGAACAATTGTATTAAAGTATGTACATAATTGTGGTGCCCTAACCTCGAATTAAAAGACCGACAATAGGTTAGTAACAATAGTAAAAGAACATTCGGTCTTCTATAATAGGTCTCATTTCCAAAACACAAGTGCGTATGCCACTTACTTCGGGGATCATATCAATGTTATGTGTTGTCAATGAATACTCGTTTGATTCTCCAGCGGGCAGTGGAGGCAGTACTGGCGTGGGCGCAGCGCACGCGCCGACTCAGGGGGCGGCGCGCGCGGCGGCGGCGCGGCCGCAGCCCGTGCACGCCTGCGCCCCCGTGCGCAAACCACAACCTCAACCCACCTCTTCTGGTAATAAGGTTTTCATTCCTTTGGCTCTTACAGACACCTTCTACGACGACGACGTAAGGGAGGGGCCTTTACAAAACCAAACCACAAAAATACACAACATTGTAAGAAATTCATTAAAAATTTTGGTAACTGTTATCGTTGATTTTGCAAATCGACATCGATTGATTTTCTATAATATATTTTCCACCGCGTCAAATGCATACTTGGCACATAGCGGATAGCCGATTTCCGTGCGCCGCGGTAATTTCTTACCGTAAGGTGATAAATCGCTCCTCCCACTAATAAAATAAATAAAACCATAAAATGCTATATAAAGCAAGTCGTAAATCATTGTACACAATAATGCATAATGGCAAGTGAAAACACTTTGATAACCCGCCACGGACCTGAGTGCCCTTGGGAACCTAGAGCGCTCTATCATATTTATTATTGTAATGTATCCTTTGTCGTTTCCGCTGCTTTTATATGCTAATGTTCTCATTATTGCCTCTGTGGGGTGTTTATAACTTACCTATATAATAATATTATTGCAGTAGGTATTTCAGTTGGCAAACCGTAATATTTAACTGACGATTAATTTACATTTTGGCCATGGAAACATTTAAAATTTACAAAATGTTTATAAGTATGTACAGCTCTAGGAGGCGCATCGTCAAAAGTGACATGACATTCTCATAACTTGTTTTGTTATAAATAGACAATGTCAAGTCGACCTTTGTCAATTTTGGAAGGAATATTTCGTTTAGCCTTACTTTATTTTGTGTGTGTCTGAAGGAGGTGAAAGTATGCCAATGTGAC
Organism: Conogethes punctiferalis; assembly: GCA_031163375.1. NCBI lineage: Eukaryota > Metazoa > Arthropoda > Insecta > Lepidoptera > Crambidae > Conogethes > Conogethes punctiferalis. The sequence continues at coordinate 6,046,644 of CM062091.1, read as the reverse complement.
AGTCACATTGCCATGTGACACACACAAGTGATGAAACATGTGTCATACATAAGTGATGAAAAACAAAAATAATTATGCATCATATACAACAAACGGTTCTCATTGCAAAGCCAGAAAACAAATAAAAAAAAACAAACGGAAATGGTTTCGTTTCACTCGTTAATACTATTCGTGGCCCGGTGTCCACGCACATGCACTGTGGAGTCGAGATGAGTTGATCTATAAGAGATAGGATAATATGTATTAAAGAATAGTGAGCACCCTACTCGTTCTCCGTTTTCGTCCTTCCCGCGGGGTAGGGATACGGACCCCTACCCCGCAAGCGTAGAGTCGAACGAGCGGTTTAAGTAAACGTTCGTTCGACTACATACATCTTTTGTTATGGAACCAATTACATAAACGCAATATTTAACTGACCAGTTACTTGCCCGTTGTCACAGCGACTTGGGCTTCTCTTTCGCTTTCCATCAGGCGTAGGGAAGCCATTATGTCGAGCCACTATAAAAAAATAAAAAAAAAATTTTAACGAAGCTACCATACAAATTTAAGCATAAAACACGCTTGTGACGTCACACGGCCTGTAGCCTATTGTAAGAAGCGTTCATGGACTCGCCCATTTATTGCGCTTTTAAAATTGTGATAACTCGAATGCTACCGAACTGTTTCTTTTATGAAGTATTGTATCGATAGCAAGACAAAAAAAATGACAAATAGCCTATTCGTTCCGGCACGGTGATCGTAGTGTAATACGGTTTGCGTTCGTTCCGTCAGCCGAGTCGTCGGGCACGACCTGGGCGGACGAGGACGGGTTCGTGCTGGTGGAGGCGACGTCGAGCGGCTCGGCGGAGTGCTCGGGCGAGTCGGGCTCCGAGGCGGCGCCGCGCCCGCGCTCGCTGGCGCTGCCGGCGCACGCGCCGCCGCCCGCGCACGCGCTGCCCGCGCTGCCCCACCCCGCGCACCCCGCGCACCCCGCGCCGCCCGCCACAGAGACGGCGCTGCAATACAGGGTGAGCTAAGCACCACACACAACACTCACATTATACAAGATTTCCCGTAGGCACAGTGTTTTAGGCTAGCCACGTACATTCGGAATTCCGAATTAAAATGTACGTTCGAAATAAAAATTCTCTACTTGCATGCGAAGGGCTCCAGCATTTTATATGTAAGTAGAGCATTTATGTTCCGAACGTGAATTTCAATTTGGAATTCCGCATCGAAAATCCGAATGTGCATGCAGCCAGCCTTAGTGGTAACACTTATTAGTATATAAATAAAAAAGACTTATTCCGGGCCGAGAGCTAGCGCAAACTGAGCCACAGCTAAACAGTCAGCATAATATTACTCCTACTGTTTACCCGCGCTTTCGAGTCAAAGTATATATTATATATTTTTTAGTCTACTACTTGTTTTAAATGGTTATTCAAATATTTTTTTACCTCGAGAAAACATCTATTTTGATTGTATTCCATGCATTTTATATGCATGTAAGACAAACAAAAATATACTTTTGCAATTTTATTTTCCATACACTCTTTGAACAAGTTTTATAAGGCCACGTGTATGAAATCCAGATTATTTTTGACATACACTATTCCTCAAAATAACTATACAGATTCAAATATATGAATAACAAAAAAACTAATCACGAGACATGCTAATGCTGTATAAAAATCTTTTGTAATTCATATTCACTCATACTATATGTACTCATCAGTAAGTAGTATTAATAAATATAACTGTCATAGTTATTTATTTATTTCTGAGATGCTTCTTTTATATTTATTAATAAATCATCTTAATGAACTTAACGTTGCTAAAGTAAAATACCTACCTACCTTAAAATTAGTGCATTTAAATTTTCAGAACATCAAGACAGCAATGTCTACATAAATTTCTACACTATTTATTTATACATCAATAGGCTCTAGATTGTTTTGGTATCCGGAGACACCTTTTTTGTATAATATTTATTTGATTGTGCCCAATCAGGCACGACGTTACGCTCTCATACTGTTCCCATTTCTAACCTGTTTAACGTTAGCTTTGCTCGCAGTGTTTAACATGTAGTGTCTAATCTAATTGTATTACAGAACCCAATCAACATGGCCCCCAATAACAATATACCGCGATCACAGCCCATCGACGTGCGAACGAACAGTCGCAACACGACCAATATCGGATCTCTGTCGCCACCTGTGAGTTGCATTAGTCTTAAGTGCCTGTTTCATTATCATTGCATGTTATCAAATAGTTTATGGACACACATGAAACGGATTCAGCGACAGTTTCTAAGTATTTGTTGCTAGTACATACACTATACCAGAATGCACACATATCACTAAAACAAGATTTGGACCTTGAACTGAGAGTTGAGAGAGACACTTATCGGGGGCGAATAAACAAATTCAAATGAATGAATGAATGAATGCGCTCAAAAAAGGTGGGGGTGCCCAACAAAAATTCTATTGAAACTTAACGTTTATTATCATCATCTTATCGATCTCAATAGATCATAGAAATGTCACAAGTCTATTAAGGTCGTGGGCATTCCCATCGTGCCCACAACTGTGGATCCGCGCCCGGTGTCAAATGGGTCTATTATATATTTAGGGCTGAGAGCCTTCCGCTCCCCCAACAGTCCGGTGATGATGACAAGGCCATAATCGTAGTCATGTAGAAAAAAAAAAGACGGTAAGCGTTCTACAAGTACCTCGGTAGTGGAGCATTGAACACACTTATCCAATGCTGCATTTCCGCAGGCGCCGTTCACGATGGGCACGCCGCGCTCGTCGCGCCGCCGCAGCAGCAACTCGGGCAGCTCGCCGCCGCCCTCGCTGTGGCAGGTGTCGCCCACCAACGCCAGCCCTCTGCGCAGATCAGGTAACCTATACTACTACTATTATAGGTGTAATATAACCTTCCCATTCTTCCCATCATAGGGAATGCCTTTACGCATACACCAGGGCCCTGGATACGAGACATCTGGATTATGACATCTCACTCCTATTTAGTCGCCTCCTACGACAGGCAGGGATACCTCGGAAGTATTCTATACCCTATACCGCAGGGCGCATATGTGTAATAACCTGTGTGTAATGTTTTCGATCGTCTCGTTTTTCAGACAATTTTGATTTAGTTTTCCCTGTTCACTGTATATTATTGTTTGTTTTATTATTAGTTAATCATCTCATCTTCAGTCTAATTGCAGTCCACTGCTGGACATAGGCCTCTCCAGTTGTTTACCACTAGGGGCGAACATCCGGAGGATATACCCATAATCGCCACGCTGGGCAGGCGGGTCGGCGATCGCAGAGCTTAGCTTCTCGCTTCGGTGACGCTGCTGCCCGTCATCGGTCTGTGGCGTAGCTAAATACGCTTTCAATAGTGATGGTTACACCGCCACCAGCCAGTTGCCAGCGCCTCGTCTGTTAATCGGCAGGATGCACCACGGACAGGCGAGGTTGGCTTGGAGCGAAAGGATGATAGGCCGCTCTCTTCATCCCATTAATTAGTAAATACAGTAGAGCGTCGATTATCCGGACGTCGATTAAGCGAACGACCGCTTATCCGAACTACTAGGCCCGCCTGAACCGCGCTACAATGATAGCTACAAACGATATTTGAGATTATTATAACCACCACCATTAACTACACTTTTTCGCTTGATACCTAGGTATTCGTCAATAAGTAACTTGTATGTAAATCGATATGTACATATCGATATGTCCGAATCAGTACTGTTCGATTATCCGAAAATACCGGTTATCCGAACACCCATGTCCCCCAACACAATTAGTTCGGATAATCGACGCTCTACTGTACTTCGGATGCATGTCGTGTGTGCCGTCGCATAACGTGCGCGGGTGGTGTGCGCAGGCTCGTCGCCGCCGGTGCCGCTGGGGCTGAAGGCGAGCGGCGAGGGCGCGGCGCCGGGCTCGCCCAAGCGCGCCGCGCTGCCCGACGCGCTGCTGCGCGGCCTCAAGCTGCACCACGACCCGCCCGTCTACATACCCAACCTGCAGGAGGAGACCATCCTCGCGGTAATGCTCGTGCACCACACTACACATCACCTTTGTGTCTATCCGCCGAAGACAACCCCCACGCGGTAATGCTCTGCTCATGCACCGCGCCACGCCATACCGCACCACACATCGCTTTCCCTTTATATCCGTCTGCCGAGGAGATCACCCTCACGGTATTACTCATGCATCACGCCACATCATGTCCATCTGTTGAAAAGATCACGGTACGCGGTAATGCTCATGCACCACACCACCACACCTTACATACATCACCTTCATGTCCATCTGCCGTGGAGACCATCGTCGCGGTGATACTCATGCACCACGCCACACCGCACCTTACACACATCGCCTTCCCTTCATGTCCATCTGCCGAAAGATCACCCTCGCGGTAATGCACCTTACACACATCCCTTTCATATACATCTGCCGAGGACACCACGCCTTACTCACATTCTCTTAATAAAATTACTGAAACAATAGGCAATTCAAATGTACAATAATCCTATCCTACTAATATTATAAACGCGAAAGTTTGTTTGGATAGATGGATGGATGTTTGTTCCACTTTCACGCAAAAACTACTGAACGGATTTTAATGAAACTTTACAGGAATATAGTTTGTACATCAGATTAACACATAGGCTATGTTTTATACGAATATATTCACGCGAACAGCAGCTAGTATATAATTTTTGTTTTATGCCCGCTGTTACAAAAATACTTTAACAACTGACTTAACCTACTAAATTAGCCTTTGGGCTTGTGAACCACAGCACAGCACACAGTTGCTTACGCCATTTCCTGTGTATTTGTTCCGTGGTAGCTGAACATTAATTTAAAAAGACATCTATAATAAATTATACTAGTAAGGGGCAGCGTAGACGACAGACTATCCGTGACGCACTTTTTTGCAATTATATGCAGTAACGCACACGACGCGCAAAAATATGTCGCGGATATTTCATAGACACGATGCACATATTCGATCATTCTGTCGGCAGACTTCTAAGGCTTCCTTGACATTAATTTTTATTTATATTATATTGAAAATATACTTACTAAATATAAATAGAAGATACTGATTGAACGCGGTGTCTACATTACAGGAGGAGCACAGCAAAGTGTTCTCGCAGCTGAACTTCGTGCTGATGCTGGCGGAGCTGCTGTCGGACCTGGCGGTGTCGTGCGGCGCGCCCATCGCCGCGCTCATGGACGCCTCGGACGGTTGGTCGCACTTCTTGTTACCCAATACACTGTCACTAGTGAATCGAGGCATCCTTCAAACGGATTAATGAATAGCTGATTACACTGCATTTCCATAACTACCTTAAATTTTTCAATAAATGCATCAGTATCGTAGCTTGCGCACGAGGAGCTTGCGAGCGGCGCAAGAGTGGAGAAACAACCAAAAATGCACGCACACTGCTCGCAAGACTTTCGCAAGCCGCGCATTCACGGCGCGTCGTGAGATGTGGACGCACTCTTAAATTTATCTTTACTAAGCGCACTCTAGGAGACATCATCATCAGCCTATGCAGTCCACCGCTGGACATAGGCATTAGAAAAAAATAAATTTAATTAGTCATAATCTTGTTACCAGAGCGCTGTAACGAGTCTGTGCGACTGGGCCTCCTGGTTCAGGCCATGCAGGCGCTGGCGGCCGGCCTGCGCCTCGCCGCCGCGCACTACCGCAACCGCACGCTGCAGCCCACGCCGCAGGTGCGCAACGGTATGTATGCCACTAATGAGTCCCAGGTGTACCGATGCCGGATACACATTCTACCGGTCAAAATATTTTTGTTTATAGTAGCTCAAAAGGAAATGTATCTTACTTGTAACTTTCAAGACATGATTTATTCAAAATTTTTCATATACATATGTATATATATACTGCCGCCCAAACTGCACTTCCGACATAAAGGGGTAGAGGAGGCGGGAGTGACCTTGAAGCGAACGCCGCCCGCTCGGTGACGTCGCTGATTATTGACTTCTGAAAGCGGATTCTGCGCGCATATCCATATAACCATAAAAAATGTAACAAGATGTCTTTATTGTAAAAATTAATGGCAACTTTGTTTAATTTTCAGTCGTATCCCTGATGAACGGCAAATACAAATGTATAGTCAACGAATCAAGGCGGCTCCACGAAGCAGGCGTGACTCCTGCAGTCTGTGATAAAATTCTATACGAGCACGCTATTGAACTGGTATGTTGTGTTTTTACTGTCGTAGGAATAATGTCAATGAATTAATAATTTCTTTAACCATGATGGACTCTAATGATGATGATGAAGGACATGTTTTTAATAAGTCACTAGTGTCATACAATACTAAGACTGCTTCAATTATTCAGTCGCAAGGAAGAACTAAATTAGGAAGTTCGGGATTAAAACACTAGGATCCCGTTATTATGTTGAATGCCACTTGAGATGTTACTCCCATAATATAAAGTTCTTATTATTCATCATGATGAAGGAACATGTTCCTTTGGAAACTCAATTATACTTACAATTGAAATGCAAGCCTTAATAGGCGCAGCCTGGCTGTGCCGGCCGAAATGTTTGAACAGCCAATCGCTCTATGACAATAGGCTTGTTTGGCTAAACAATTTAATTAGTCCGTCTTTTTAGCTTATTCAAAAATAAAAGACATGTATTTTTTTATTTGTAAATTAGACTAAAAATTACAAAGTTATAGCCCGTTGAAATTACGCATGACGTCACTCGGTGAGGCATTTTACGGGACGGAGTTACGTCAAACACTCCCTCCTAACTTTTAATGCCTTGTGTCTTTGCTATTTTTTACTTGAATGAAAAAAGGAAAAATACGTGTCCAATACATTTTTATGATCCAAAATACGGACTAGATATAATGTAATTATTTTGACCCCCCAAAGATCCCATATAACAAAAGAAGTTATAATTTATGTACCTTGAATCTTCTACAATAGAACACAAAAAACCTCCGGCTGCTACAAACATCGCCAAAACCGCGCAGCCAATCGGCTGCCGGGTAAGTTCGCCAGTGCGCGGCGTCACTCACGTGTTCGTATTGTTCCAGTGTCAAATGGCAGCGCTGGAAGAGCTGTTCGGGGACCTGAAGGAGTGCGAGCGGCGCTACGTGTCCGCGCAGGTGCTGCTGCACTCGCTGGTGCAGCGCCACCCGCTGCACCCGCACCACCGCTCCACGCTCTCTAAGTGTAAGCGATCACGCGACCACTATATTGGCACTGCGGTTTTTTTATAGTAACTCGACATAATGGCTTCCCTACGCCTGATGGAAAGCGAAAGATAAGCCCGAGTCGCTGGTCAGTTACCTATCAGTTGCCACCGCCATGCCGGCCCAACCCTATATAGCCCCCCACGAGCTCCGGAAACCCTCCTCACCGTCGGTAACACAACCCGGAGGTCATTTAGCTGCGGCATTTTTGGGGTCCTTCCCCAGACGAGTGGCTCAATTCGAGCGAAGATTCGCTATGCCCTACCACTTTTAAGTGTCGGTATCAGCATATCGGATACTGATCTCGAGTAGTGTCACTGGCTACGCTCACCACAGCCGGTGTCGTTTCCTTTACTCTCATTAAGCGCGCACTAGAACAATGGCTTAATGTACCGCTGGCAACTTCATACCTCATGAGTTGAGACTGTGAACAATGTTGGTGTCACACAACTGACGACTGCTTGAGACATGTTTTATAAAAACAATCTTACACCCGTATTCACAAACAATACTTTGTTGAAAACTAACAACACTATGCGAATTAACGCATTTACAATGGCGACCGGCACTCGAGTTTTGGCGGTAAATAGGTTTTTGAGGACATTTGCGTCCACGCGTTGCATATTAACGTTTGTGAATACGAGTGTCAGTTATGGTTTCTAACCTGACGAGGAATGTCGATAACTCCGTTGGGTCTGTATCGTAACGGCAAACTTTCTATTGTGATGACTTTTTAGTAACCAACTCCTTTTCTTTCGAAACAGATCGAGACGCAGTGCAAAGGCGACTCAACTGCCTCAAAGGTCCACGTAAGATCATGGACGTGAAACTCGAGGCCGGGATCTCATAATGCAATAAGCAGCCAGCAATTTAGATGTAAGCACACTCGGCGCAACCAGAGAAGTGATTTTATTTTGTTCTCAAAAACAGACTCTGTGTGGGACAATTTAATGTTAAAAATGTATAAAAGGAATAAGTGAATTATATCAATAAATAAATCACTGTATACAAATTGTTTAGAAATGAATGAAGATTACCAGAGATTGCAATAGTGAATTATATTTTTTTATGTGTGGTACAATGCAAAGAAAGTTCATGTAAGTTGTAGCATATAGAATAGTTAACATTAACGCTGAACGATGCTGATGACAGTCAGCCATCGCTTCGAAATTAATACTATATAGATTAGATGTGTGTCTTGCATCCCTTTTGAAATAAATGGTTGTATGTATTCATAAAGTTTGTAATGTAGTACAAGTATGACACTGGAAGCTATGTCCTGAGCAACAAAATTTCAGTAACTTGTAACAAATATCTTTTCAGTCATCATGTTAGAGTAAAAACATAGCAACACAATAAAAAATATAAAAAAAATGTAGAAACGTAGTATTTTTTTCAAATAAGTCGCATAGATAAATTAACATTTTATTATTACCAACCGTAGTGTATTATGTGAAATGGAAATTATAAAGTTATATCTCAAAATAGACATAATGCTATAGAGATCTCATTATCGACCAATAACAATTATGGCATTTTTAGGTTAAGCTACAAATTATGAGTATTTTCTTTAAAATTACGAGTGTTTTAATTTTGTGTCCTAATCAAGTCATTATTACTTTCTTATTTTGACAAATTGTGATCATGTATTTCCACCTCCTAAAAATAATGTCCAATGCTTTATTGAAATAAGAATAAAGACTGTTGTATTATAAAACATTTTCTTTCATTTTCAATTAATCAGTACAGAATTTATTACATATGTATTTTTAAGGGTTAACAAAGTCAATTGAATAGGAAAATAACTATTCAAAATTGTACAAAGACTCCAGTGCCTTGTTTCAAATATTTGTATGGCTTAACTCTATTACGACCTCTCACTGGGTTGAACATCACTTTGTCAGGTGGAAATTCAGAAGAGCCTGTAGTTTCCAACAGAATATCAAGGTAAGTCAAGAGCTTTGTCATTTGTGTAGAAAGTGTGCTTTGACTCTTATTGTCTGTATTATTAGCCCAATCCGTGTTAATAACTCTTTCAATGTCTCTAATGTCATCATTGATACCTAAATGATGGGTTCCGTTCCAGTGTAATGTCAATGAAAATATTGGAGCCTTCTTAGGATAGTCACTCCTGAGAGCTACCAATGCAACCAATTTAGCAGACTGTCTTGTAATTATTGCTCTGTAAAGCATATCATTACTGTTCACTAGACCTTCTGAAATTAAAAATGCTGTAGAGGGTGACTGACTGTACTCTGGCCACCCTATTGACTGCCACTGTGTTAAAGAACCAGATATTCTGATGGGCCATGAGCTTCCTTTAGCGGGCAATATTTTTCCTGATTCCAAATCTTGTAATTCTTTCATTAACTCTACCCTTGATTTCAATCTTTTCTTCAATGTCAAAATAAAATTTTCAACAGTTGGAACACTCAATTTTGGACAAGGTTGAAGTTGTTTAAGTTTTTTATCTTCAGTCATTATGGCCATGAAATCCAAGCCACACATTCTCTGAGCCCATACATATGGCCTGCCAATTTCTGGTATGAAACTCTGAAATTGCTCATTTATCCCAGCAGCTTGAAGCAGGTATGCAGTGGCCGGATGTGGAGAATCATTTCCAGTATCCAATGGGTAAAGCTCATTCAATATGGAATGGCCATTCAAAACATCAGCAGCTGAAACACCACTAACAGGTTTTGGCAGTGAAACTGTGAACTTTACCACCACAATTTTCAAGTTTATAAGATATGAAAAGATCAAGTTCAAGCCAGTGCCTTCCTGCACTTTGACAGAGACTTGTACATGTAGAGGATGTTTCCTAAAAACTTCTTTCTTTTTAGCTTCAGCCTTTTCCTCTTTGGATATCTTGGATGTCCTGTGATGTCTTTTTTTCTTCTCTCTTTGTTCTTCATCGTTATTATCTTGGTCAGAGTCAGAATCATTAGATACAACCAGCTCACTCTCTACATTGTTCAATTGTTCCAGCCTTCTTGCTTCATCTTCGTCTCCTGATATGGCTGAAAGTTTAAAAATTTATCAATATTAATCTATACAACCTCCACACTATACTATTCACAAATCACAGAAAACAAAACAACAAACTTACCAACTGTTACTGTTTTTGCACCTAGAGCATCAGAATATGCATTAGCATTAGCATACAGGAGAAACAATGGCAGAGGTAATAATGAAGAAACCCTGACTTCATCTCTTTTTTCATCCAATCTTAGAGCCAAACACTCTTGCAAGGGTTTTGTTGATTTAAGGACATCACGAAGATGCGGTGAAAGGGCATCGAGCCTTGAGCGAGCTGCAGCAATTGCAGCTGCCACTCTTTCTTTGGATGCTACAAGTTCATTGCAAGCCCCAGCCAGTTCCCGGCGCTGGCGGAGCTCCCACTCAAGCCGTGCCAGTTGCAGTTGATGTTCATCCGTTTTAGTGATTTCCTGTAAAAAGAATATTAGTATTCATATTTCATCTTTTATACCATTGTTACAAAGTTGGACAATGTTTAAATTGTATATATACTTACAGGACGAGATACTTCAGCTGGAGCGTTCTTGTAAAAATCATCCAGTGGTACAAGTTCTATCTCTTCATCTTTTGATTTAAACTGTAGGCACTTTGTCACTTCCTTGTTGAGATGATCTGCCTCATAGAGTAGATTTTGAAGGAGCAAATGTGTGGAGTCCACTCTTTGCTTTTCTTTATGTAATGCATCACGGCCGGATCTTGTTCTAACCTTTTCCAAACGGTTTAATTTTTTTAGTGCAACTAAATGCAGTGAAGCTTCAACTCTTTTTGCATTTATTTTTTCTTTTGCCTGTAAGATGATTAAAGGAAAATTTTTAAAATCCATCTACTTTTTAACAATAACATTAATAACACTCAACATTAAAGTCAAGATTAAAATAAAGATTATGTGTATGGTACCTACCTCTTCAGTATCTTTAGTTTTCAAATCTGCTATCTCTGCAAAAAGTTGTCTAACATCTTGGCATATCTTTTTGAATAGGTGTGCATCTTTATCAGCCGAACGTAATTGTGCCTCGGCTTCTTCAAATTCTACGACACGCTGAAAATATAAATTTATCAATATCAGAAAATGGAGATAACTTACACTGGCCATTTATAACGCAAGTGAACAGCAATGCTTTGTATATTGGGTCAGAGTTATTGAAGTATTTATATTATATTATTGATATTCAATAAAATACATAAATTAGAACATGAAAATAATTCTAACCTTATAAAGATCCACTGGTGTTTGTTTATTAGAATCACTGGTAGTGGATGTCGAATTTAATTTACGACGCTTTTTAGCTGATACGTCTTCTTTTCCCATTATTTATTATCGTATTAATTAGTAATTAAATATAAATAAATCGTTTAGATCAAAACAAAACGCTTGCAGTTTCGCTTGGTGATCGTTTTTTTCTTTTTACAACTTTTTTTCGCGCACCTAACACGACACAGTACACACGACTAACGTTATATATAAAGGTAACGGCATTGGACTCTGTTGCCTTGACGCGTTCACGCTGTCAAACCTAATGCGTTCACTACACTACTCGCGAAGTTGAACGAAGTTAGACCTCGGCTCGGCACCTCGGCTTGCCTCGTCCAACTTTGCCTCGCCTCGGGTGACTTCCATCTGTTGTCGGTTTTTGTACCCGAGTCAAAAGGCCCGAAGTTACACGAAGTGCGCTCACGAAGTACCTTTCTCTTCTACACTACTCGGCCGACTTTTTTTTTTTTTTTTTTTTTTTTTGGCTTGCTTCAGCACTCAATAAGATGGCATATTTAATGCACGCGAGACCACTATTATGAGCCATATGCAAAGGTCGATGGCAAATTATGTTGTTCCTGGAATATCTGCAAATAGAGACGGTTATTTGGGCGATACCCCAATGACAAATATCATGAGTACTCGAGAGCCCATTATGAACGTGCGCATGCTATCGGCACCCTATACCGAGTGAGCTCCTCGCGAAGTTGTACGAGTGTGTAGGCACACACTTCGGACTGTTGCCAAAGTATCTCGAGTACTTCGCCGAGGAACTTCGCGAGTAGTGTAGTGGAGGCATAATAATAGGTAAAGTGAACCGCTTTTTAAAATTATATCATTCTAAATCTATGCGGTACATGGACGTGATGCGGTATTCGATTTTAAGGTTTGACGACAAATGACTATACCAAATGGGCAAATACCATACTTTCCGATCTCGTGGAAAAACAGTCCGGCAAATGAAGAGACCCTCAATAATTATAGCACAGAGAATAACTTCAAAATTAGACTAACTATCAGGCTCTGCGCAGGCAACTACTTTTTGAAACTGCGCTGATCATATATAAGCTGCGGGGTCATATCGAGATGATCATCTGCACTTTTCTAGCTTCTATTCTTTACCTATTGAGAGTAAGGGGCAGCGCAGACGACAGACTATCCGTGACGCACTTTTTTGCAATTATATGCAGTAACGCACACGACGCGCAAAAATCTGTTGCCGATATTTCACAGACTCAACGCACACGACGCACATCTTCGATCATTCTGTCTGCAGACCTAGATGCTCTTTTTAAATGTGTCAGACGCAGACTCTATCGCACAAAAAGTGTGCCGTCTGCGCTACACCTATATATACCCTATATACCCTTTACCCTACATCACATACAGTTTGTACGTAGTTTTAGGTATAAGTTATATGTACGTGATTTTGCAATTATATGCAGTAACGCACACGACGCGCAAAAATCTGTCGCCGATATTTCACAGAGTCAACGCACACGACGCACATCTTCGATCATTCTGTCTGCAGACCTAGATGCTCTTTTTAAATGTGTCAGACGCAGACTCTATCGCACAAAAAGTGTGCCGTCTGCGCTACACCTATGTATACCCTATATACCCTTTACCCTACATCACATACAGTTTGTACGTAGTATTTATGTATATGTTATCAGTGGCGGACACCGATGGCGGCAGGTAGGGCGTGTGGTTATGTGGTATCTACTGATTTGAGGGTATACCTACTTACCTACTGTCCGGAGTCGTATTTAGTGAGCTCAGTAGGGTAGTAGTGCGAAGTCGACTTAGCAGCATACGACGCCCAGACCAGACATGGCCATATCATCAAGTTCTCTGGCTCCTAAACGCTTGTTACAACCCTTTTCGAAACACCACGCCAATCCTTTCCCTAGCGCCTACTTATTTTGTTTAAGCGCTGACCGCATATTGACAGTAACCTACTTTCAGTTTCAGCAGTCGATAACTTTGTTTCTTTCGTCACATTGCTTCTTGCACACCTCCCACATTTCGGCTGCCGAAGTAAATTAAGATCAGCTCGAAGCTCTAACGCACGCCAAAGTAAGTAGGTAACTATATAGCGATTTTGCAGGATAGGCTAGTAAAACCTGCAATTAATAGTAACATCATCTTGTATGTATGTCAACAAACTTTGATCATTGTGCAATGAACTTTGATCTGTGTTATCACAGCTACTTGATTAATCCGTCTCCCGGCCTGTGTTTTCTTGGAGTTTAGGGATAACAACGTTTAATCATACCTACCTACTAGATCGAAAGTAGGGGTAACTAAGTAAGCTTTAGCAAGAGGCCTATATATGTCCCGTCGCGGACTGCGAGAGACTGCCGATGATGACGAAGCAAGCTTTGAAATTGAAGTGGAAATCAGATTTCCTTCCCAAAAACTTAGGGTCAGCTCAGACAGACAGGCGAAGAGGATTTTTATAAGGCGTTCGAAAACTACCTTCCAAATTATTACATGGTAGGTACCTACCTACGTACAATAAAAAGCTCGAGTGAATATCGGTGATATGGGAATTGATTATAAATATCCATCTCCCTCAATTGAATTGAAGCTACATTAATAAAGTTTAATTTAAATCCGTTCAGTAGCTATCGCTTGAAAGAGTAGGTAGGTAACAACCAAAATCCATCCAAACGAACTTTCGCATTTACTAAGTAGGATTGTTAAATCCTAATTAGCACTTGGTGAATTTCAATCTGCTCTATTAGAATGTAGACCGTCCGCTATAACCGTAAACTACTTAGGTACACGTAATAGTCACATCTAGTAAGTAGGTAAACCAAGCACGGGGCACGCCGCACGCCGGTTCAGCGTGGAGCTGACGTCACGGCAGTACATTCGCTACGACCGGCCCGGCCGTGACCACGGCGTGCGGCGCTCGCTCATCGATAATACTAATGTTGTTTGTTTAAACACAACATAATGCTTTGCGCTTATTAGCCTTTTATGCATCTTGCCGAACGGTTGATCTCATTGCATTATTCCGCTCAAAATGTCGCTTAAAAAAGAAGAACTTCGCATTGTTACCTACATGTGTCCAACTCACCCCGTGCAGCTGTACGAATTGATCATGGAGCTTCTGGAAGAGGTACTTGATTGCTACACGAGCCTGCAATACGAAAGTAGAACACCAGGACCGTTCAACGATCGCCCGGACCCTTTTACGACCAACAAAGTGGACTTAGGTGAGTTTAGATTTTTTAATTATACTTTACAAACTACATAGGTATAGGTACGTAGGAGCGATGCTTTAATTCTTCAAAATACCTATCAAAGAAGATAATGTTAGATATTTTTTGTTTTAGGAATAGTCAATAACTTATTCTCATTGATTTTCAATAAAAAAAGTGTTTAAAATTTAGGTTTCTATCTAATGTAAATAAACAATATTATGTACTAAGAAAGCACGCCCTAGATACATGTTTTCCATCAGATGGCGGGAGACCATTATGCTGTACTACTATAAAAAAAATTGGTAAGTAAACAAACAAAAGATAGGAGAGGTTGATGTTGCCGAGATGTGTTTCGCGTAGTTCGTCCTGTTTTGTCACGCGGACGCAATCGATCTCATTCGCAGATGAACCAATTTCTCCAATCGTCTCTAAATGGTTCCCTTATTATAATAAAAAAAATACTCTGTGAATTTACTTAAAACTTATCATTTTCAGCCTTTATGACGGCAGCGGCGTACATGAAGCTCCGAGAAAGTAAAAATCCATCCATCGAGCTACTGCCGGTGACACCGATATTCGCACATCAGATGAATGTGGAAAATAAACCGGGATACTTTTCCGATGTGATCATCCATAGTGACAAAAAGTAAGAATTGAGGAGTACCTCTTCCTACTACCTACCTCTAATTGACCATTTAATCCCCTTATTTTTCTCCTCACTGACTACTTACATGCATATAACAAGAATTAATGATACGTAAGAACCCGGATTCGGTTACCAGTTGAGTCTTATATTTATAGTTGAATTATTATGAATTTGGGTAGGTATTCAGTGTTCTTTCTTAGCAAAGTGTCCATTAGTCCCAAACTAAGCTACATCCATAAAATAGTAATGACTATTACTTATATTTGAAAAATAACTAATTAAACTTTTTAAATAAGTAAACAAAATGGTAGTTTTAAGAAGTTTGTCTTAAAAAGCAATTGATAAAAATATTATCATTCATGTCATTGGCTCCCGATAAGAGCCGTAACGTACTTCTATTATTCCATATTTACTTTCTGATAACTAATAGTGTTTTATCGGCGTATTGTTAGATTCATTTATATTGAGAACTTCGGTTAGTTACAGCGTTTGGTTTGTTCCAGAGCACACAACGTAAATACTCTGTTGGATCTTCGCGGGTGCACATTCGCGTACAGTGATGAGGAATCTCTTAGCGGAAGTAAACTTGTACTGAAAACTTTGAAAGAAAAGGGGGAGAATGCTTCATTCTTTGGCTCACTACTAAGTACGTATTTATTTTAGAACGTTTCGTCTATCAGATTAAGACAGTTGTGGTGGTTAATTAACAATTACCTAATAATTATTTAGCGAATTCATTTCGATAACGCGTCCTATCGCTTACAGGATCTGGATCGCATTTAGCATCAGCTCAAATGGTACTGACTAAGCAGGCTGAATGGGCTGCAGTGGACTCCACAACCCTTCTATATTCTAAGAAATTTATGCATGATGGCGGGAAAGACATAACTTTGTTAGAAACACTTGGCCGCCTTCCTTCGTATCCTATTGTCGTAAATAAAAAACTTGAAGGTAAGTTTAGAATAAGTACCTATTTATAACTTAAATGCGGTTAACTAAATCAATGACACGTTAATAAAAATCTTACTATTCCAGATAAATTAAAGGATGCCATAACAAAAGCTTTATTAAGCTTGCCACATACAGCGGCTTGGAAGAAAAAGTTTGCCAAGTTTGGAATAATAAAATTTGACAACAATAATGATAGCGCTTACGACGGGCCGGCTGCACAGGTGCGGGCCATCCCGGGCGAGAAACTCAACATTAGGTATTATTAGAGTGCTTCTGGTTATTTCATTATTGTACGTTTTGTATATTTTGTACGTGGATTATACTCCAAAATAATTAGGCTAGTGTGAATAAGATGCGAAGTTTTGTTAATAATAAATTTTATATTCTTTTAATAAAAAAAATATGCACAGTTGTTTCATTAACAAAATTCGAAGTAGATAATTATTTAAAAGTTTACTCCTTTTCCGGTTTTTGTAACACAATATTCAAGGACATAACTTGTTTCTGCTTCTGGCCTGTCTCTACGAGTACACCGCGAGGTATCCTGATGACAGCTAGCGCTCGCGGAGGGCTTTTGGCCTCGGGTTTTTTTGAGGGGTCTTTCTGCAATTATTATAAATTTATTTTTGAATTTTTAAAAAGCAAATTTATCCATCCTGTCGTCACTGATTTAATCTAAGTTACAAATTCTGCTAGTAGATAATTAATTTCAATACAGTGCACAATCAATCAATTAGCCCATTGCCGTCCACTGCTGAATGTAGGCCTCCCCAGAGAACGCCAATATAGTGCACAAGTAAAAGCGGCCGTGCCGCTTTTTTGCTAGACTTGGCGGGGGCACTGCCGTGCCCCCAGATTCATTATTATCTGAAAGCTGCAGACTAATATAAATTTTATGTATATGTCCTAGAAATTTTCCATTCAAGAATACTTTTTGCACTTCAGGGTCTTTATATGACCTACCTATTAACATTGTTCTTAGAAGATTTATTTACGAATTCAAGGGGCTTAAGATTTGGATAATAAAATGGGTATAACCACAAAGAGATACATACCTATATACACTATACAGATGCCTTATTGAATTTTTTAATCAGATTAACTATTTCAGGTATTAGAGTTAATATTAAATAGATTTAAAGTTATTTAGAATACTTTCTGATTAAAGGTTTCAATAAATTTAATTATTGTGCAAATAATTCTTCTAATGTACACTCTCTACATTGTAGATAATGTTCTTAAATGCCATGTAAATAAAATATAAATCATAAATGAACTGAAAATGGCCTAAATCTAAAAAAAAATAATTTATATTTCATAGGTCTACTTCTATAAACTGTGTCTACAATATTTGTTAGTATGAGGGAGGGACTACACAATTCCACCGCCATTAATATGGTCTATCTCTTCGTCCGTAAGGGGTTGTCTCTGGTAGCGAGGTGGGAGATCAATGTCAGGAATGGCTCCGGTGCTCATTGCAGCTGCTGGTTGACCCTGCTGAGGTTGTGGCTGTAAAAAATATAATACCAATAAAAATCACAGCTTTTACTAACATAAATAAAAGTATGTCTATTGGACACAGTATGGCCATTCAAACATTGCAAGTCCTGGTAATATTATATAGAATATTTCATCAATGGATGCTTGGTACACAGATTTGAATGAAAGAGTATCAGATTAATACAGGCTATAATTTATAGGGATATTATGATTTCTCATATCCAAAGCTGCAGGCTGCAGCTCTTCAATAAAAGTTATCTAATCTATTGAAAACATTCGCAATGTGGTGAAGTTACATAAATAACCGATGGACCTACTTGAGCAGCCGCGGCCGCGGGCGCTGCGGCGGCGGGCCCCGCGGGCGCCGCGGGCCTGCCCAGGCCGCCCTTACGGAACTTTATTACAGGGATACGAGCGAGCACTGCGGTAGCTCGAACCATGATGGAATTTTGGACGGGGAATAAATGTGTTTTTGCAATTCAAACAATAAAATTTTGACCAGCAGTTTGACAATTTATTTTTGACAGATTGAGTGATTGACGTTACGTTGACAGATATCAGGTGTTTTTACGTTTTTAAATTAGGAAAGGTACACACTTTCAGGATTAGAATTCATCCAAAACTGTTTTGGTCTAAGAAGATATAAAATTTATCAAATAATTTCATATTTGTTGGCATTTAATGTTATTTAAAATTTCAAGTTATTGCTGCATATTTCAAGCTAAATGCCAATAATTTTTATTATGGCAACATTGACACAATCACGATCGAGAGTAGGGCTGCCCAACTATCGATATTGTACCTCGAAGCAAAGATATTATCGATCGATTGCATTAATATCGTAGTACCGAAGATTTCGATTCATCAATAATATTGCAGTGTTGATTGTAATTTGTTTATACCAACAAACCTATGGATAGTGGACCACTGGTGGTCTATTGTATACCTTGTAAGCTGCAGACGTGCCAGGTTGCGCGGGAGGGTATCCTGAGGAGAGGAGAGGAGGAGGAGAGCACCCGGGAAGAAGTGGGCCCGGGGAAGCCCGGGCAAAGATCGGCAAGATCGAGGCCCGCCCGTACCTAAGGCCTTCATAGAAGACCTCAGATGACCCGTATAGTATTTACTACTATAAGGCTACCATCGACAGAGATGTATACCCATATGTATACTGTCAATTGTTTACGGTATATTATTTTGCATAAATGTGTAAATTAAAACAAATAGTATGTACATTTTACAGATATAACATTTATTCAATAGATTCTGCAGCCGAACATTCAGTACACTATGGTACATTTATTTGAATTTCATAAATAAAGACCTACATTGAATTGAAATCTTAACATACAATACAGCTTTCAATTGCAATCTTATAAAATAAATTTATTCAAAGCAGTACACTTATTACACAATTGTGCCTTCACTCGACATACTCTACACAAACATCTCGTTACATTCAAAATTTGTTGCGAACTATCATGTTCTACATAGGTAATTATTGTGGACGAGTACTTTTCAACTAGGTCCAATCTGGATACAAATTTACAAACAACGATGTCAATAAATAATAATATTAATAAAATGCTTTAATTTCAATGGTGAGTGTGTTTAGACGGGTCTGCGGAAGTTCTTGCCGGCGTACTTGGCGGCGGCGCCGAGCTCTTCCTCGATGCGCAGGATCTGGTTGTACTTGGCGAGGCGCTCGGAGCGGCACGGCGCGCCCGTCTTGATCTGGCCCGTCGACAGGCCCACTACCAGGTCGGCGATGAACGTGTCCTCGGTTTCACCGGACCTGCGCAACAAATCACAAATAAGTTACTCTTCATCAGATGAATCCAAGCTTACTCTTGGCAGATAGCAACTACATTATAAAGATAGGTTATCATCAAACGTAACCTCAAGGGTCAATGCAGCATGAGCAACAACTTGCATAATTATTCACTGTTTACTCTGCTTTTCTTATGCATAATCATACTTCCTGACAGACAGCCATAATCAACTTGCCACTGTGTCAAATTTCCCCAAAAAATTTTAAATGTTTTCTAAATATTTAGAAAAAAGGAATTTTGAAAATTGTTTGGTATTTGTCTAAAATTTGCTATTTGTCTTACATTTGTTGGTGGCACAAGCGCAAGCCAAAAAGAAGAAAAGAAATTGCTAGATTTTCAAAAAGAGAAAAAAAATCTTGGTGCCAACCTGTGGGAGACCATGGTTCCCCAGCCATTCTTCTTGGCCAGAAGGTGAGCTTCAATGGACTCTGTGACGCTTCCGATCTGGTTGACCTTCAACAACAGGCAGTTGCAGGCCTTCTTCTCCACAGCAGTGGCAATGCGCTTAGGGTTGGTTACCTAGAATTAAAAAGTGATGTTTGATAAATATCAAGTTATATGCAATTAATTAATGTATATTAACTAGCTTTTGCCCGCGACTTCGTCCGCGTGTTTAAATTTATACATACAAAAGTTTTTTCCCGCTAACTCCCGTTCCCGTGGGAATTTCTCAAAATACAGCCATAACTAAACTTTATATTTACTAAGGTACCTGCATGCCAAATTTCAAGCGTCTAACTTAAGCGGTTTAGATTTTTCATACAAAAGGATTTTCCCGCTAATTCCCGTTCCCGTGGGAATTTCGGGAATTCCTTTCTTAGTGCACCCCTACGGTACCTAAGCTACGTCCCTTCCAAATTTCAAGTGCCTACGTTTAGCCGTTTGGGCTGTGCGTTGATATGTCAGTCAGTCAGTCAGTCAGTTTCTCCTTTTATATATATAGAAGATATTGGTTTCCTCTGCTTCTTGTGGCTTCATCCGTTTGAGGGGATACTGACAATAACTGACAGGTCTCAGTGGAAAAATTTACCATAAGTTAAAAAAACACCTTATTTAGCAGTGGTCAAAAAATTTACAGATAGCATTGTTTTAAATATTCTTTTATATACAACTAACATCATAAAATGTGCACTTAATATTCTCACAAAAATACTAGATCTTTTTATTCGTTTGCACAAGTTGTTGAAAAAATCTAACAAAACTTACTGTAAGATCGTCTCCCACAATTTGGATGGGGGTGCGAGCGGTCAAGCTGCTCCACGCCGCCCAGTCGTCCTGGTCGAAGGGATCCTCGATGGAGACCATGGGGAAGTCCTTGCAGAATTCCAGGTACAGCTCAGCAAGCTTGTCCGAGGGCAGGTAGTCAGATGGGTTGGACTTGGGGTTCTTGAAGTCAAGATCGTAGGATCCATTCTTGAAGAACTCTGAGGCAGCAACATCCATGCCAATCTCAATCTGAAAAAGTTTGATTTTTTTAAATCTTCTTCCTACTTAAACTCCAGACACAATGAAAATTGATTTGATAAAGATTTTGGCTTTAATTGGATGGTAAAGGTCCCGTCATTAAAAAGTTTATAAAGAAGTTCAATTGTAGAAATGTTTTCAGAAATTTTAACCACTTAATACCTTGCCAGTGTATCCAGCTTGCTGAATAGCATCTTGGATGAGGTAGAGAGCATCCTTGTTGTTCAGAATGTTGGGAGCGAAACCACCTTCATCACCAACTGCTGTAGAATCAAGGCCGAATTTCTCCTTGATAATTTTCTTGAGGTAGTGGTATACTTCTGAACCCATGCGCATAGCCTCACTGAATGTGGTGGCACCTTAAATTAATAAATTAAAATCATAGTTATATCAACAATACTCAACTTGGTTTTCTACAGTTATCTCTGATAATTTCATATGGACTTAACATTAAGATGTTATTGATGACAAAGTAAGTTAAAATGGTTACCAGTAGGCAAAATCATGAACTCCTGCATGGCAAGCTTGTTGCCAGCGTGAGAACCTCCATTGATGACATTGAAGGCAGGAACGGGCAAAACAATATCATTGTTTCCAGCCAGGTCAGCTAAATGCTTGTAAAGAGGTACACCCTTCTTAGCGGCACCAGCCTTGGCAACAGCCAGGGAAACTCCAAGAATGGCATTGGCACCAAACTTTGATTTGTTTTCTGTGCCATCAAGCTTGATCATCAGTTGATCAATCTGTAAATAAAAATATACAAATACTTAAAGAGACTATTTTGCTTTTTTAGAATCTTGTTTTTCACATCACCTGATGTTAAGTGGTTGTGATGTCTAAAAGTTAGGTTGACCTAGACAATAGAACCAATGAAGAACCTACCAAATATTTTATAAACTTATTTTAAATTTCCAGACTTGGGTATTTAAAAATACATATTTTGAAATAGTACCTACCTCTCTCTGTTCAGTAACTTCAATGTTAGCCTTGAGGAGTTCAGGGGCAATAGTGTCATTGATGTTCTTGATAGCGGTGAGAACACCCTTGCCGTGGTATTCACCCTTGACATTGTCCCTCAGCTCAAGGGCCTCGTGGACACCGGTGGAAGCGCCAGATGGCACAGCGGCACGGAACAGACCAAGTTCGGTTACCTAATAAACAAATACATACCTATATTTGAAAAAAGTAAACATTATATTTGTACATGGATACCACATAAAATTAGGAATTTAAAAAAAAAATTATGCAATGTAAAAAGTTTATTGGTAAATTAATATTTCAATTAAGATTCGTTTCATTCTTTTAGGTAGGTACATAATTTTAAAAGTTGCAATTGAAATGACAAATAGTAGTCTTACCAAATCAACTTCCACAGTGGGGTTACCACGGGAGTCGAAGATTTGACGAGCTTTGATCGACTTGATAGGCATCTTGAAGATGTTCCTGATAAATAAAAAGAAATATTTTTGTATACCAGTATAAATTACGTGGGTACCTACTCAAACAAAAATTGCAGGAGGCGACAAGGTCAAGTAAGGTTGTTATCACCAGGTTATACCGGTAAATAGGAGTGTCACTCTTTTTAATAACAATTAACATCCAAATTATTTATAAAAAACAACAATCAACGATAAAGGCCTATAATTATTAAAAAGAAACAAGAAAAATAATTGTGAAATACGGCTATTAAGATCGGCATATTAAAAAGTTATATAAACCATTTTTCTTTTAATAAATCTGTTAAAATAACTATATTTATTACTCGAAATTGAATTAAAGAAGTTTAACAAGAATGAACTTACCGGAAAAGATTCAATTTAAGACAATTTCCTAGAAATTATTATCCTGCCACTTAGCCACCTGTGCTCGCAATTTGCGAATTGGCAGACTAGAAAAAATACGACAGAGGCAGCGATAATTTTGACCTTCACAAGGTGAACGTAGTGTTGTAACATCGACTATTTTAATTCGATTTATCGAACTTGATGCCCTTTCACTCTTCTGCAGCTGAATTCCACAGCCGTAGATTTTAAAAAAACTTATACAATAATTGTCATGTTGACTTTGATTGGTCTGGTAAAAAACGAAAACGTCACTTCGACTGATGATTTCGTGTGGTACATACGACGAGTTGAAAAGAACGTAAATAAACATTTTGTAGTTTTGTATTAATTAAATAACATAATGAGCGAAAAGGGAGCAAAGTCCGAGGAAAAGAAACCAGTATTAATAAAAAATGCTACTGATCTACAAAGATTAAAATTAGAAAAGCTTATGAAAAATCCTGTAAGTATTTGATAATGTTTTTTCTTTTTGCGTTTTATCCACGGAGTTGCTCCGCAATATTATCCAATATGTATTAACTTAATATTATCTTTATTTTCAAGGAAAAGCCCGTCATATTACCAGAACCACCTAAACAGAAGTCATTGGCACCTCCTCCCGACTTTGTTCGAAATGTTATGGGTTCAAGTGCAGGAGCGGGTTCAGGCGAGTTCCATGTGTACCGGCATCTCAGGAGAAAAGAATATGCTAGACAAAAATTTATTCAAGAAAAAAGTGAAAAGGTAAAAGCTATAGGTACCAACATTATTTTGTCAACTTTTAGACACTGGTTCTCTACAACACCATCTGAAGGATCCGGGTTCGATTGCCAATCGGGTCAGTTTAGGAAACGAACCAAACCTTCTAAATGGTGTTCCATACTGGGTGTGTTCACTCACGTTTTAATTTTATGATCTTCAAAAACCCCTTTGCTCCTTTACTTAAGTCTACACTACAGCTGGAATCTAGGTACCACAAAATCCTTTGCTTGTATCTTTCCATACACCTAGATTTTTATTCTTTTTAGGAAAAACTGGATGATGAGTATCATAGAAAACTAGAAGAAAACAAAAGACTAGCTGAGGAAAAAACAGCCAAGAAGAGGGCCAAAAGGCTGAAGAAGAAAAAGAATGCAAAACTAAAAAAGTTGCAGCCAAAAGTTACCAATGAAAAACCAGCTACTTCATCACAATCAGATAGCAGTGAAGATGAAGAACTAGAAAGTAACAGTAAAGAACAAAGTGTTTCATAATAAGGATTACTTTTCTTCAAACTCTGTAAATGAATCTTTAATACATAGTTTAAGTTAATAAAATGTACTTCAATCAAAGGAACATTTATTTTTACAGAGTAGATAAGGGCAAGATCATCTTTCATTCATATCTTATTCCATGGGTGTCAACGATGATAAATAAGGGAATATCAGGGAGCTGCATTTACCCGAGTACAAATAAAACCTACTGCTGTCACCAACCTGCCTGTGGAGCGCAGTGACTAAGGCAAATCTCCTCAAATGATAGTCATTTTGAGGCCTATGTCCTATGGCTGATGTAGATTTTATTCATAACCCCTTCCTTATCCCCTAAATTATTGTTATCCTCCTCAACTTGGTGTTATAACCCTATTGGGCAAATAGGGCTGACATTGTGTGTGTATGGAGTGTCTAGGTATGTGTACTATAAAAAACAAAGAGAACTGTTGGATATTATTTATTAAAAATCGAGAAATATTCAAATAATACATTAAGTGTTATTTAGTTCCTAAGTAGGTTCTACTGTACGGAGGCCATTACACTGTCCTCATTCTTCTTGAGTATGACGAAGCCCTCCATGACGGGCGAGAGCGGGATGTACTCGTCGGTGGCGAGCTCGGCGCGCTCGCCGAACGACAGCAGCACGGGCGTCGTGTGCGTGTGCGACCCCGCGATCGTCTTTGGAGTACCCGCTTTGCCGATTACGTCTACCGCCTGCAATATAGATCGGATTTATCACTAGTGTACAAATTGGGAGATATAGAAGATTGGACAGTGTTAACTTTTACTAAACTCACATGGTGTTACTTCCTGCAGAACTATTCACAATGAATTTCCTTCTGCTCAGATTCGGAAACTTTGGGAGAAATGTCGTTCAATTAATGGTAATTTATGAATGAGATTTGGCATTTATCATTATAATCATCCAATTGCAGCCCACTGCTGGACATAGGCCTTTCCAGCTGCTCGCCACTTAAGGCGAACATCTGGAGGATATACCCATTATCGCTACGCTGAGCAGAACTTTTGCCAAAGTTGCCTTCAAGAACACACAGATTTCCAAAAAAAAAAATGTAAGAATATACATAGTACTTGTGTATCCACATATAAAAGATGTAAGTGTTTTATTGACCTGTCCAACGCGCACGCTGACATTGAGGGGCTGCAGGTTCTCGTCCAGGGTCACGAGCCAGCGGGGCTGCATCGCCGTCGCCAGCACGTACAGCAAGTAGTGCGACTTGCCGAGGATAACTGGAAAGTATATGTATGTTATTCATTAAAAACAAGTATGCACTATGTAAATAAGCCTTTCTGTTAACCTATCGTCATACATTACTAAAAGTAAATAGCTTAAGCACTTGAGTTTTGGGAACGAAGGGTTATCAGAATAACGAAAGTAACACAAATATTTGTATACTTAAATACAACATCTCGGACATGGAATACAGCAGGCCATTATGTCAAAGTGCTGGTAGGAAAAAAGTGTGATGTGCAGAAGTATTACTAACTGAATCTATTTACAGAAATAGACTATTTTTATTTTATTTAAATGTTGTGGAGTGTGAGTGGAGATTGCATCCACAACCCTTAGTTTAGAACGCTGGCGTCACTACCAAATAGTCATTCGGCCAGTTTTTTTATCTTTGTTTTTCTGCTTTATGGCAACCAGTTGCTTCGCAAAAATCCATCAGGACGATTGGATACCAAGGATCAAACTTGTCGTCATAATTGAGCCAGTTATAAAACATTAAAAGAACGGTTGGTGTGTTCTGAGTAGAAGAAGAGTGTGAACTTTTCGACACTGGTTCTCTACAACACCATCTGAAGGATCCGGGTTCGATTGCCAATCGGGTCAGTTTAGGAAACGAACCAAACCTTCTAAGATGAGTCTCCCAGAACATCCATACTGGGTGTGTTCACTCATGTTTTAATTTTCGATTGCCAATCGGGTCAGTTTAGGAAACGAACCAAACCTTCTAAGATGAGTCTCCCAGAACATCCATACTGGGTGTGTTCACTCATGTTTTAATTTTATGATCTTCAAAAACCCCTTTGCTCCTTTAAGTCTACACTACAGCTGGAATCTAGCTACCACAAAATCCTTTGCTTGTTTGTATATGTATGTTATTGTATTTGTATATGTATGTTGTATGGAGTCATAAATTATATTACATTTATTAGAACGTAATAGTAGTACTAACTGTTCTTGCAGTCCAGGAAGGCGGTGAGCACGACGAGCAGGCCGGCGAGCGCGGGCTGGTTGACGAGGCGGCGGTCGGCGTGCGCGGGGCACAGCGTGACGGTGCCCTTGCCGGCGTGGCACAGGCCCTGCGCCAGCCGCACCATGAACAGGTGCACCGGCGACTTGCCGTGGTACAGCGCCAGCGCGCGCAGCATCGTCGCGAGCCTGCGACAATGTCATCATCGTCAGCCTATTGCAGTCCACTGCTGGACATAGGCCTCTCCAGTTGTTCGCTACTTAGGGCCAACATCTGGAGGATATACCCATAATCGCCACGCTGGGCAGGCGGGTTGGCGATCGCAGGGCGTAGCTTCTTGCTCCGGCGACGCTGCTGCCCGTCATCGGTCTGTGACATTTAGCTACGCCTTCAATTGTGATGGTTATACCGCCATCAGTCGGTTGCCAGCGCCTCGTTTGTTATTCTGCAGGATGCATCACGGGCAGGTGAGGTTGGCTTGGAGCGAAAAGATTATGATAGGCCGCTCCCTTACATCCCCATCATCATCATCATCAGCCTATTGCAGTTCACTGCTGGACATAGGCCTCTCCAGGTGTTCGCTACTTAGGGCCAACATCTGGAGGATTTACCCATAATCGCCACGTTGGGCAGGCGGGTTGGCGATCGCAACAATGTACATTGTATTTATGTCACCGTGAAATTCTAAATGCCGTTCTTCTTCTTAGCGTGTCGATGGAAATCTAAATAATGCCATTCTTTATTATCTCTGTTTCTTCTTTATTATTCATTCTCTATATTCTCGTGTGATTATAAACTGTCGGAACGATTGTGAACTGTTACACTTGATAGACTAACAATGATTACAGTTTAACTACTATAAATCGAAGTGACCGTCACAGTTTACCTAATAATCGGCGCTCCCACATAGGTGAAATGCCGGTATTAATTAATTTGCACTCACACATCTAAACAAAGTAATAGAATGGAGGGGCGCGTCATTCTAGTTTAGACTATCTCTACTACATAAACCGTCACCGTTTGAGTCCTCAATTCTTAAGTTTGAATAGGGATGTTTTGGGGGTCAAAATAATTACATTATATAATTACATAAAAATGTATTGGACTGGTATTTTTTCCTTTTTTCGTTTAAATAAAAAATAGCAAAGATACAAGGCATCAAAAGTTAGACGTGGGAATCTTTGACGTAACTCCGTCCCGAAAATATGCCTCACCGCGTGACGTCACGCGTAATTTCAACGGGCTATAACTTTGTAATGTTTAGTTTAATTTACAAATTAAAAAATACGTGTCTTTTATTTTTGAATAAGCTAACAGACGGACTAATTACATTTTTTTAAGGCAACAAGCCTATTGTAATAGGTTAAAGCCGCAGACTCACATTGGAGATATTTGCACCAACGTAACGTTTTGCGCCCAATGCACCAATGTGTGTATCGGTACTTTGACACAATGAAGACATTAAGCACGTTAGTATTGGACATTGGACAGTGATTGGTCGCAAAGTTGAATCCAATGTGTGGCCGTGGCATAAAACAAGACGGTAATTACCTAGCGTTGTTGGTGCCGGCGCCGACGAGTCCCATAGCGAATATGGCGTTGTAGGCGACGTCGTTGTCCGAGTCGTGCGAGTACTTGTTGAGCACGTCGATGACGGCGAGCTGCGGGTTGGACACGGAGCACAGCGCGATGGCCAGCGGCACCGCGCGCCGCACGGCCGGCTCGCCGTAGCGGCCCTGCACAACAAACGTTACCATTACACGTGACAATCTCACCAACGGACGGAACTTTTAAGAGAGGTAGGGGATAGCGAATCTTCGCTCGAATAAGAGAGGTAGGGCATAGCGAATTGTCGCTCGAATAAGAGAGGTAGGGCATAGCGAATCTTCGCTCGAATAAGAGAGGTAGGGCATAGCACATTGTCACTTGAATAAGAGAGGTAGGGCATAGCAAATCTTCGAGAGAATTAAGCTGCCGAAGGAAGTCAAAAGACAGCTGGACAAGAAGAGTCCGGGGAAGAATCTAGTCCTCTACCCTATAGAATACCGCAGCCAAATGCCGTCTGGGTCGTGTTTCTGCCGGTGAGTAGAGTTTCCGGAGCTCGTGGCGGGTTACGGTTGGGCCGGCATGGCGGTGGCCACTGACAGGTAACTTGCTCGTTGTCACAGCGACTTGGGCTTCTCTTTCGCTCCGAACGTAAGTAAATCCGAACGTAATAGTAGTACCTAATTACGACTTTGGCATTTTGTCACTTTTATTGTTCTTCACCTTGACGACAGATAGTGTATCACTCACAAAATAATTTAAACAACTGTGTGCATGTTCGAACTTGGCAACTAAATATGCCACGCCTACTAACGATGTTCAAGTGATGACGTCAAGACCTAGTGGACAGTAGCTCGCTTTGTACCGACCAGCTGTCCGAAGATGCGCGTCCCCATCTCGGCGCCGGTTTCATTGGCGAGCGCGATGCTCAAGTGATGACGTTGGGAATCATAGTGGACACTTGGACAGTGCTCCTGTGTGTACTGACCAGCTGTCCGAAGATGCGCGTGCACATCTCGGCGCCGATCTCCTAAGCGACCGCGATGACGGCCATGACGCCTACTAACGATATTCAACTGATGACAGCAGACCTAGTTGGGAATTATAGTGGACAGTTGCTCCTCTTTGTACTGACCAGCTGTCCGAAGATGCGCGTGCACATCTCGGCGCCGATCTCCTAAGCGACCGCGATGACGGCCACGACGCCTACTAACGATGTTCAACTGATGACAGCAGACCTAGTTGGGTATCATAGTGGACAGTTGTTCCTCTGTGTACTGACCAGCTGTCCGAAGATGCGCGTGCACATCTCGGCGCCGGTCTCCTCGGCGAGCGCGATGACGGCCACGCCCAGCGTCGCGACGGCCTGCACCGACGACAGTTCCTTGTTAGCCTCCTTCTCCTTCTCTTTCTCCTTGCTCTTGCTGTCCTTTGATGATTTGCCTAAAGAAATAAGTGGTGTTAAACATTGTCCAGACGGGATTTTTTAATAGCCGGACCTTTAACCGTCGAAGAAAAATCAGCCAAGGTTTAACCTGTGGGTTTAACAGACAAAAAAAAGATAATACGACTGATTACAAAGTACCGGGTATTTCATTATACATAAACCTTCCTCTTTATTCACTGTATCTATTAAAAAAAAACCGCACCAAAATCCGTTGCGTAGTTTTAAGGATTTAAGCGCACATAGGAATTTACGGATATAGGGACAGGAAAAGCGACTTTGTTTTATACTATGTAGTGAAGAAATAATAATAAGTCCTGTCATAAATTATCTTACTTTTAACAGACTGTTGAAGCTTGAAAGAGTCGAAATTGGCCATTGAAAAATCAGACCTTAATAAGCTGTATCTTTGTCCAGGCATGCGAAAATGAAACTGTTGAACTTAACTTTTTTATTGTGCCCGGTTTCACAACTGGTAAAGATTTAACTAGTTATACATAATTAATAAATAAAATAAGTGTCTGTAGGTACATGTCTTCGCATTCCCTGGGGCCGCTAACCGGAGTACAAGGAGGTCCTAAGTCCGCCACGACACTAAAGGCCATTTACCGAGTCGCCTCTTCCTACAGGCAGGGATACCAAGGTAGTAGTGCTACACTAACTTTTGTTTTTGTCGTCCTTCGAGCTGCTGCTGCCCGATGCACTGCTGCTGCTGCTACTTGAAGCCTCCTTGGTGTCCTTTTTGTCTTGCTTTTTGAATGCGGTATCTTCGGCCGAGGATTGTTCGTTCTGTGGGTAACAGATGATACATCATCTAATAATTCATTCGCTTAGTAAGCATATTCTAAGTCGTGAAATCGCCGTTACGTATTAGCTGCGTGTGAGTACAGTTTCTAAACACTAGGTAAAGCCGCCTTGAGCTTTGGTGCGGAAAACTACCCAAGCTATTTTGTATCTCTATATTTAAATTTAAAACTAGTAAAAGCATATTTAATCCTTGATTGACCAGACCAGGTGTAGTCATAATATAGAAACATATTTTTAAATGTATGGACATCCATATACACACATGTGTAGTTTGTAGTGGGCGGTGTTGTAGTGTGTAATGGGTGGTGTGTAGTTTATAATGAGCAGTGTGTAGTTTGTAGTGTGTAATGGATAGCGGTACTGACATCGGTGTCGTAGTGCTTGGAGCAGATGTGCAGCATCTGCTGCACGACGAGCACGTCGCCGGTGCCTGCGTAGGCGCACATGGACAGCGTGGTCTGACACAGCGACTGCTGCGGCTCGGGCAACACCTCCAGGGCCGCCATCGTGGCCTCTGTGCGCTCCTTGCAGCCTAAGCGACGACAAAAACACTCTTATAGTAATCCAGCCTGTTCGGGAGTAATGTAACTACAGGGTGACATGTCCTGAAAAAATACCACGGGCTCTCCGCCGTCGGTGTTTAAATTCAAGTCTCGCCGGGAGCCCCGATGAGACCCAACATCATTATTACACATTTATTAAAAATACGACGAATTTACCATAGGCCTCGAATGGTATAGTTACACCACTGCTGTTCGACGAGACCAATCAAGACGTACGCTAGCGTTGCCCCTTATCAATCGACTACAAGTCGTTCGAACAGCAATTGGCGCGTCCTGGTTATAAGGTACGAAAACCTTATTTCGACCCCACAGGGCTATTCACAGTGCTATTTCTGCTCCGGAGACTTTGAATGAACGTCGAGGAAATTTCCGAAAGTCTCAAACCAGCGCCAGAACTTGAAAGTTTTAAGCATGTTAACTACCGTGTTCAGTATTCCCAACATTATGACCCGGTATGTCATGTTTTTGATTACTGAGATAACTAGATTTTCTTACTTTTGAAAAATGTCATACCTAAGAAACACAACCCAAGTCCCAAGTGTAAGAACCTGGCGTAGGTAGATGAATGCAGGTCTTTGTTGTCATCGATCAGCCGCTGGATGATGGCGCAGGTGACCTGTGGATCACAAACGATGATATAATTTTGGTGGTTGTGGTTATGTACTACTTACTTACAGAAATTATTTTTTACTACTTCATAGACTATCGCGGCTTGTAGATACGTTGCAAAGATGCAACCCTGTCAAACTATCTAAACGTTCCGTTACATACTTGCAACCTTATTCTAAGTCATATAGTGAAAACTTTTAGTTTATTTATGTTAAATTCTAGTATCTCCCAGTTCTGTGACGTCCTCGACTTCTCACAACCAAGTTCCTTAATTAACATAATGTCGATAGAATTTCTTTTATTCAATTCAATTCAAATTATTTATTTCAGAAATAGTATTCCATAATATCAAAAAAAAAGTACAATTTTGGTCACCCTTTTCATACATAATCAAATTTACATACTAACATATTACACAAAACAAATATACAAAACAACATTTTATGTGATAGTATTGTTTGGTTCTGAACTATCTACAGTTCTATCGTTAAAGTCGTCTCATTCAGATGGAAACTATTGATATCTCTGCAACACTACCTCTAACGGTAAAGTTCCGCCACTGTCCATAGACGATACTCACGTCGCCGTTGCAGGAGCCGACGGCGATGAGGCCGCAGGAGACGGCGGCCAGCGCGCAGATCTCGGCGGGCGCGGCCGTGTCGCTGAGCACGGGCAGCAGGTGCGACAGCACGTCCTCGCGCTGCGTGCCCGCGTACGCTATGCCGAGACCTGCCACAACATACGGACACTTAATAATACTCTAACAATTACTTCATGTTTTTTTTATGAGACTACAAGGTACAATCGCTTGATGTTAAGTGGTAACCGCAGCCTATGGAACTTTGCAGCAACCGGGGAATCGCAGCCGCGTTGCCGATCCTACCAGGGGTATCGCAAGCGTGTCACAATGATAATTTATTGAAGAAGAAGAGTCTCAGTGTAAAGCCATAAAAACAAAAAAAAAACTAACCGAGCACACTGCCAATCCTGAGGTTGGTGCTGGAGTGCAGTACATAGTCGGAGAGCAGCGCCAGCGCGGGGTCGCACTCGTTGCGCACGCCGCAGTTGACCAGCCCGAGCGCCAGCAGCGCGCCCGCCTTGATGTGCTCGTCCGCCGTGTACAGGTACTTGTCAATGGGCGTCAGCCCGCCGTCCACGTCCCACAGGTGGATCATGCCCAGCGACGCCGCCGCCGATAACATGCCTGGACAGTACAACATTGGTATGTTTTATTTATTCCTGGTTGTACCCACCTATGTGGCGATTATTGCATTTTGACTCTCGGTCTATCATGGAACCAGTGGGAAATAAAAAGATCCAATCATCATCACTGAGACACACAAAATAAAACATTTCTTCCCAGTACCCAGTGGAGACGATTAGGAATAAACAGTTTTTTTATTAGCTCTGTGTAAGCTTGTACATTAGCCACAGACTTAAAGAAACAGCGTAAGGAACATGGACATTGAAAGGGAGCAATAGGATAGAAACTTCGTCTAACAACCATTGTTATAAGTTGTGCAGAGGGGATGAGGTGATAGTGCAAACAAGACCTACAGGAGGTGCAGTTAGCATTGTTCATAGAAACTCTCTAGGATAGGTGATATAATGTGACAGTGAATCCTTTGTTGCATTGTTATAAGTATGAATTTGAACATTCAAAAGAAAATTACCATGGTCTTTGTTCTTGTACATCCATTTGTTTCCATCTTCAGTAGTGACAAGCTTGTCGCGTCCAAATCCAGCGTTGACGAAAGCATTGACAAAGGTGGCTGATAGATTTTGTCTGGCCGAGTCGACTGGGTGTTCAGCCAAGAGTGAGGGCCTCAGTGCTGAGCCAGCAGACTCCAGCCAGGTCTTGTAGACTTCTTCAGGAGTTTTCGGTTCCATGATGTCCAGCTTAGAAATTAAATGTGGAACTAAGTATATTAAGTACATAAAAATAAGATTTATATTAAAGCTTGGTTATAAGACTTAGTGTCCAAATATAAACTAGTTCTTTGAAGTATTTATTATTTAATTATTTATTTATTTACCTCTCTGGCTAAACTCAAGAAGTGATCATTGATGTGTGCATTTAGTAGAATGGTGCGTAGGTCTTCATCATCTAATTCTAATGGTACATATTGGCGCGCGAGCATGTAGCACAGCTGTTTCTTTATCAACCTACAAAATAAAAAAGAAATGTAATTTTCTCTATTCAAAATTGATAGACTTTATTTATTTTACTTAAAATATGCACTTACGGATCATTGCACTGATTGAATACTTCTTCACATTTGGCTTTATCATGCAACTGCATAGCTACAAGAAGAGCTCTGGGATATTCTCCAAAACGCAAGTATGTGTCTAGCACTCCCTGTAAAATCTGTGTAGACTCTGGTTCTACAACATAGCTTGCGCAACTGCAACATAAGAAGTAGATTATGTTTTGCGTGTTTTTGTAAATTTATACAAACAAAATTCATGATTCATCATAAATGTAGTTGATTTAAAACCAAATTAAATCAACTACATTTATGACTGGAATATCACAGAACAGTGGTCATTGATCATAATTTTTTTTGTGTAGTGTTATAAATCAAACAATTTGGTTAAGGCCTTAGTCAATTTAATAATATTTATAATGTTAGATAACTTTTATGCTAAAAAGCAAATTATTTTTATTAATGTACTAACCCAATAAGATACAGGCACACTCTGGGATAATTGCTCTGGTCCATGTGTTGAGTGAGCAGGTCCAGCCTGTCAATTTCCATCAGCAGGTCGCAGGCCTGGATCTCGGCAGAGTGCTGCATGTCAAATGAGATGACATCACGCACCAGGGGCAGCAGGGTGTCCATGTTTTCTACATTCCATTCTTCAGCAATTTCCCCCTCTAGTTGTCTACAAGTAGATACAAATTGTTGGTTTGTTGATTTATAAAGCTACTAGCTGGAGCATGTACATTTGCATACAAAATGATGTATGTATGTATAAGCTATACTACTGAAATTGGTTTAGTAGTGTTTGCATGAGAGAGTAACAAACATCCATTAACCTTCAACTACCGACGTCAGTTTTTCGTCACACTAGTACCGACGTAGGGCCTGAGAGGCCGCTAATATAACATTAAATATTGTGGTAAACGTGTGTCATTATTTTTCAAACTATGGTTTCTATTGTAAATTTGGTATGTTACGATATGATAAAAAGATAAAAATAATAATCAAATTTATTGAAGTTATTACTTTTATGCCTTAATTTCCATGCATTATGTTTGACTAAAAATGAATGCCAGACGAAAAAAAAATTATTTTAAATTATTTCACTTTTCAAAAACTAAAAAAGTTACCTTTTCTTAAATCTTAGGGTTGAAATAACTATAAAAATTATAAACTGCATTTGGAATGTTTCAAATAAAAAAAATATCCAAGTACCAAGTTACATAAAATTAGAGCATGATAATTTAAGCTAATTGTAAACAAACATGTTTTTTACATGATTACTAATATGAGGATTTTCTATTTAGTTTAGGTGGACAACATGCACATATTTTTCTTGTTTTTTTCTTACAATTAAGCTTCCAATCAAAGTTTCATGATTCGAATCCAAAATATTTCTATGACATCGTAGTCTCTTGGATTGTTGAATCTCTAAAATTCCATTTAATTGCTTGCCAAGTATATATTGTATATGTTGTTTCAAGTACATATTTGTATAATTATATTTATGTTAATATACTTGTGTATATATGTATATATTTATTTATTTAATATTTATGGTACATTATAATATTTATGTAGTATATATTTTTTTTTTTATGTATAATGTATTTATTTATTATATTAGTTTATTTTTATATTTTCCATTGTGTTTCTCTTTGAACACTCACCGCACATAAATCTGCTCTCTGCATGACCTAAAGGTTAACTGGTAGAGAATGCTCCTAGCATTAAGTTCGCCTTTTGTACCATTTTGTGCAATAAAGTTTAAATAAATAAATAAAAATTGTTTGTAGCTAAACGGTGTTTACCACCCGACATTTCCGGTACATTTATATTTTAACTTATCAATCAGGTTCCTGTAAAAAATCACTTTTTGTTGACCTTAGCGTAAACAAAAAAGTCACGTAACTACCGACGTTGGGCCTATGAGGCCTCGTTGGAGTTTTAAATCTAAATAGCTTACTGAAATCGTGTTTGCCGGCATTACTACCACACTCATCGGCGTTGACGCAACTAAATTCGCAGGTACTGAAGAGTACGGGGCTTTCCTGCTAGAGGAAGGGGTTAATCTAACAAAATCTCTAGCCGCCTCGGCCTCACAGGCCCCACGTCGGTAGTTAAAGGTTAATACAATTACAGTACAAAATTATAAGTAAGATGTGATGATAAAACAATGGACAATATAAGAATCATATCTGAAAGTTATGTACCTGACATATTCATGCCCCCAGTCTCCAACATTTGACATGGTCCCCAGCAAACAATATTTGAGACATTCTCTTTTCTCTGCTGCATCCTAAAAATTAATAATGAGGATTACAAAGTGTGAAGTAACTGTTATATAAATAATATCCAGAACCAAACGTTTGGTCTCTGATGAAAATTACTTGTACTAAGAGTAGGTAACTGAGGTGGTTTCTTAAAACAGCCAGATATGGCAAAAACACCAAAATGCTTTATATCAAATAGTAAATTTAACATACCACTGATCCACTGACACCCATGGCGAGCACGGATACAACATCAGCACAGAATTTCTTTGTTTTGGCATCCTTGATTTTTTCATACACTTCCTTCAGAGCAGGATAATGCTCCCTCAAAAACTTCAGTGGCTTAGGCACCGACGTCATTGACGTTGTAGATGTTCTGATGAGATTACTAAGCATTTGCAATGCTGGGAAATATAGTTCTACATCATTGCCCTAAAATGAAAGCCATAGGTTAGAAAATAACTCATCATCATGAAATGTCATCAAAAGCTACCAATTGTAAACTTACCACAAGTTTCTCCACCAACATATTAAGCTCCTCTTGGAGTCTTTTATCTTCCTCAGACTAGAATAATATGAAACACGAAACATTAATTTATTGGCAAACAAACAAGTAAACTGGATCAGTATGAATGACTGCCGAAACGATTTTTACCAAATCATCACTTGGTGCAGGCACTGGTTCCGCCTTTTCTTTTTTGGGTTCTTCAGGCTTATTCTTCACCGTCATTTTTCAGGAAATTCTAATTAATAGGTATGTATATCCAAAACTAATCGAAGCACAATAATCCAAAAAGCGATTGCTCGTCAGTTTTCGATTTTGACAAGTCACTGCCGTAAGTGCCTTATTTTTTTTTTAATCGTCGGAGCTGTGTTGCTCTCTTGAAATTAATTGCATTAAAAGTTTTTTTTTTCAGTTTAAATTCTGGGTATTAAGTTGTATGTAAATCTTGTACTTAATTATTTTTATTCAGAACGCAAAATCAATCACACATTATTAAACTGTGTTTTTCAAGATATCTATTTATATAACCCAAAAGCCGATGTAAAAAAATCTTAAATTGTACCCTCCCGGAAATCGAACCGCGAGCGGGTACGTGAATTCTTTATTAGCTGTATGAGCTACACAATATATCATTTGGATTTTTGGATGGACGTATTCCTTAAAACCTTGCAAGAATACAAGCTACAACAGCAAGATCTAGAATTCACTAGGTACAAGCATATTTTTTTTATTCGATGCTTAAAAAACGATATTCAAAAACTTTGTACCGTCCCTCTTATATTACTGCATAAATTTACAGCGGTCACCGTATCGGTAGGTAGCAGGGACGCATATCTCACCATTGTTTAGCATAAAAACAGGATCTCTCGACTCGCCGATGATGTTTTTTAGCAACTTGATACCGGTACACATACATGTTATAATTTCAGTTTGTTTCGAGCGTTAGTTACTCGTGCATGTGACCAATCGACTGTGTAGGTAGAAATCGTTAACCATCATAATAAAGTAACACCGCTGTCATCGTAAAGGTAATATGAAATAGGACTCTCATTACACCACCTACTTACTACTTACTCTTAATGTAGCGATAAGCAGTGTTTCTTTATTTCATTGAGGAATTTAATTCGAGGATTTTGGGAGGGCATGTAGATGTAAGCAACGCTTGTAAGCACCTGTGTAGTTATTTTATTCTATGAGAGGTAGACTGTATTGAGAATTTTTCAGATACCCACTAATTTATTTATAACTAGCTGGCCCGGCAGACTTCGCTTCGCACCACCCATTATTTACCTTTTAAACCTACCCTGGATTACGACAAACATTTTAAAACCAAAATCAGCTCAATCGGCCCAGCCGTTCTCGAGTTTTAATCAGACTAACGAACATTAATTTATTTTTATTTATATAGATAGATAGATAGCTTTCCTACTTAAATAATGGTTTCTGATATTTTTATTAAATATCAAGAGTTTAGTAAATTACAAAAATGTAACTTTTAAAGATTTTTTTTATATACATATTTATTTTTAGATTTTATTTCAGACATAATGTTCCGCGTTGCAAGGTATACGTGTGAAGAAAAGTTATCATTTTTCAAAAGGTCTAACGTAACAAACATGGGTTTAAAAAGTTTAGACGACATGCCGCATCCAAAGGGATTACCAGTATTCGGTACCAAGTTAGACTTATTCGCGGCGGGAGGTGGGTCAATGTAAGAATAACATAAATATCGTTATCATAATATAGGTGCCATGTTCAACAATATTTTTATTAAATACTGATAGGTATACATTTGTAATAGTACCTACTCTGAGGGTATTCAAGGCTTTACAAATGTAAGAGGACATGGTAGGTACTATTCATGCAAATCATGCACCATGCCATGGTACATACCTCAAGACGAAAGAGGGGCCCAACTGTTTAAGATAACAACAGCTTAATTAAGTGTCTGAAGTGCGTTTATAATTTTAATTACCTGCAAATAATACCTATCTATTTAAGCTTATTTACATCCAATATCTATCAAAAAGTTTATATTTTACAGGTTGCACAAATACATAGATAACCGTCATAAACAACTCGGATCAATATTTTACGAAGTACTAGGAGGAAATACAAAACTTGTTTTTGTGAGTGATCCTAAACTAATGAAAACACTATTTTTAAATCTGGAAGGGAAATTTCCAGCTCACATCCTGCCCGATCCGTGGGTTTTATATGAAAAGCTATATGGATCTAAGAGAGGTTTATTTTTCATGGACGGGGAAGAATGGTTAACAAATCGACGAATAATGAATAAACATCTTTTGCGAGAAAACTCTGATAAATGGATAGAAGCACCGATTAAAAGCACGATACAAAACTTTGTGCAAGACTGGAGAAGGAGAGCGTCTGTTAACGATGTTTTTCCGAATTTAGAATCGGATTTATATAAACTTTCCACGAATGGTTGGTATAACGTATTTGTTGAATTGCATAAAGAAAAATATCAACCTATAATAATAATGCGTTTTTTTTCAGTTATTATAAACATTTTATTAGGTACGGAAAACGTAACTCAAAGTAGACATTACGACGAATTGTTATCCGTATTTTCGGAATCCGTGAAAAAGATTTTTGTAACGACCACGAAGCTTTACGCTTTACCAGTGCACTGGTATCAGCAGCTGAATTTGAAACCTTGGAAGGATTTTAAGGAGTGTGTGGACACATCTCTTTTACTCGGTGAATAATTTTTATAAAAGGTTTTTTAGAGTAGGTAGGAACTATTGCTACACTAATCTTCGCAACATTTGTACAGTTCGTTTTAAAACTAAACGATGAATTAGTTTCTTAATATTACTGATACCTAATTAATTTTCGTCGTAACCGTAGGTACCTAATTAACATTGTTACTAATTTCCCTGTTTTAGCTCAAAAAATTGTGCGAGAAATTCTAAATAAAAAGGACCGAAATACTGGATTGATATATAAACTTTCCCAAGAATCCTTGTCTGACGACATTATTACCCGAATAGCCGCTGATTTTGTTATAGCTGCGGGTGATACAGTAAGTACCTACGAAACTATCACATGAACACTGAATTTCGCATATATACGGATAAAATTATGGTTGTAGAATCATTCCTCAACCACGCAATCCCAGTGATTCGTTCTTTCTCTTCGGACCCTAATACCCCATTTACACTCTCGCCTCGCGGCTCGCCTCGTGCCTCGCCTCGTGGCTCGCGCCACGCCCCCCGAAACGAGCTTGGTGTTTACACTCTCGTCACGAGTTCAGTTGTCGTTGAGCTCGCGACAATGGAGGACGTCGAAATGTTAGCGGCAACAAGTCTAGGTTTATTGAACTTCTGTTACTACACATTAAATACAAATAAAAAAAAGTAAAATGTCTTATGTTTTAAATCAATTATAGGTCTATTCATTTCATTTGTGATGACAACCTCTTCCACGTATCGTTTACTTTTTGGTTCATTTTATGGTATTTATTTTTGGGATCCCAAAGAATAGGCTATTATGGCTAAAAATTGTAATTAGTCCGTCTTTTAGCTTATTCAAAAATAAAAGACACGTATTTTTTTATTTGTAAATTAGACTAGAACTTACAAAGTTATAGCCCGTTGAAATTACGCGTGACGTTACTCGGTGAGGCATTTTTTACGGGAGCGAGTTACGTCAAAGACTCCCACTCCTAACTTTTGATGCCTTGTATCTTTGCTATTGTTTATTTGAATGAAAAAAGGAAAAATACGTGTCTTTTATTTTTGAATAAGCTAAAAGACGGACTAATTACAATTTTTAGCCATAATAGCCTATTGGTTCCCTTTGAAATGCTCCAGTAAATCTAAATGTTTCCTCATAAGACTAATCCATTTTAACGACCTGCGCGGCACAGCGCTGAATCGCGAATGAAGCGAGAGCGCGAGTGTAAACACCCCGCTCGCGTTCGTCGCGAGGCCCTTTGACTCGTGACCAAAAAACCGCTCGCGACGCGAGCGCTGCGAGTGTAAACGGGCTATTATAAATAAGAAACACTCTTGCTGCTGACTGTACTTGCACGTTAACGATAATTATCGTCAGAAAATAAAATTATAATAGGTATAATGAATTCTGATTTTTAATTTACAGACGGCGTACACTACACTTTGGACCTTATTATTACTATCGAAAAATCCATCTGTGATAGCCGAGCTGTTAAAAGATACTTCAAAAACGAACCACATCATAAAAGAATCAATGCGGCTATACCCGGTGGCTCCATTTTTAACAAGGATTTTACCAAAAGATAGTATATTAGGATCATATAAACTGAGAGAAGGGGTGCGTAAACAGTTAAAATTTTTATTTTTATTATGCACTGTCTATGTCATTAGGTATAAAATTACGCCGTACAAAAAGCTGGACCAAAAGGTGCTTTTTTGTTTAAAAATTACTTAGCCAGGTCCATTTTAGAGTGTTATGAAAATCAATAGTTTTTATTGACGAACAAACTGCGATTCAAAAATTGAAGCACAATTGCGTGAACCCAGAGCTTAAAACTTTTGACGGAAATTTGACGTTTGACGTTCCGGGAAAATAATAATCAGACGTTTGTTGAGGTTATAAAGCTGGAATGTAATCATTTTATCAGTGTTTTATTGATAAATGTATAACATGTATTTAAATAAATTAGCCAATAAATTCGTTATAAATACGTCCATATCAAGAGTTAGAAATTTTAGCGGTATTTGTAACAACAAGGTAGAACTAAGAAGTTTTAACGAGGATCATGCACATAAAAAGTTATTAAGAATTACTAATTCAAATGTTTGTCAACATAAAAAAATTTCTATGGAAGGAATTGTGAAGTGGCAGCAGGATACTTACGCTAGTATATCTAACAGTCAGATAGTAAATTTTATGCAAGATGGATTACTAAGCTATCATGATATAACTGGACTATCCTGGTGGGCGACTATAGTTACTTCTACTATACTTATCCGTGCTCTGACGACTTTACCTCTTACCGTCTATCAAAACTATATTCTAGCAAAAGTTGAGAATGTTAGTCTGGAATTTAAAGACATAATGAATGAACTAAAAAAGGAAACTGCAATGGCTAAAAAAGCATACAAATTGACGGACAAACAAACATTTCTTTTATACAAACGTTCAATGAAGAAACAGTGGAGTAAACTTATAGTGAGAGATAATTGTCACCCATTAAAAGCGACAATTGTAATTTGGGTTCAGATCCCACTATGGGTGTGCATGTCGTTTGCATTGAGGAATTTAGTCTACATGCAGTCTGGTGATGCTGCAGCTGTGGTCACATTCATGGAGATGTCAGCTGGTGGTATCGGATGGATCCCCAATCTGACAGAACCGGATCACTCATGGATACTGCCTGTTGCATTCGGGCTGACTAATCTATCAATAATCGAGTTGCAGAGAATGTCTAAGCTAAGACAACCCTCTAAGATGTACAACACATTCACAAATATATTTAGAGTATTCTCAATAGCGATGATACCTGTAGCTGCCAGTGTTCCTTCGTGCATGTGCCTATATTGGTTGACTTCCAGCTGTGTTGGGCTTGTACAAAACTTGGTTCTCGTATCACCAGCAGTGAGAAGAAAATTGGGAATACCGGAAGCACCAAGTGAAATTGAAGACCCCTACAACCATATTAGAAATGAAATGAAATTCACATTCGAAAAAATAATGCCAAAGAAAAATGAATAAACATGTTTCTTACAGTACCTCTTTCATTTTGTACACTTTGTATTGCAGACACCAATAATAGCCTCCATTTATACATCTGGCCGTGATGACAGTAATTTTAGTAGAGCAAGTGACTTTCTGCCATAT
The DNA here is from genome assembly GCA_031163375.1 of Conogethes punctiferalis. Classification (NCBI taxonomy): domain Eukaryota; kingdom Metazoa; phylum Arthropoda; class Insecta; order Lepidoptera; family Crambidae; genus Conogethes; species Conogethes punctiferalis. The sequence continues at coordinate 6,004,410 of CM062091.1, read as the reverse complement.
CGCTGGGATAGACATGATCCAAGGAAAGAGGAATTGGTCAACCATGTGCAGTCAGCATCTTTGCCTTTCGCTTTTGGAGCAAGGTCTTGCATAGGAAAAAAGATTGCCATGATACAGCTCACTGAAGTAATAAATCAAGTAAGTTATTAACTTAATTGTTCACATAGAATTGTTATGTTTTATAGTATGAGGGCATCTGATAGCCTACAAACTAATTTCTTTGCTATTATGCCTGGTATTTGTACCCAGAATTTCAATAAATTATTTGGAAATATCTTTTTAAATTATGTGTGCAAATAAAAGGATATTGTGCTTATAATAATAATTAATTGTTACTTTGTTTCCTTACAGATAGTAAGCAACTTCGATATTACTATTGAAAATGGTTCAGAGGTGAATGATATAACATCACAAATACTTATTCCTAACAACGATTTAAGGTTAAAAATATCAGTAAGAGAAACAAATCAGAAATGAAAAATATAATACCAGTGTGTAATTCTTTTTTATTACTGTATGTTACATGTTCAAGATATTATGACTACTATATACAAAATATTACAGTTAAATAGTTAAAATTAAAAAGTATTTCATTCTTCTTTACCCCCAATATTATTAAATTCTTAAAGATCAAATTATAAGAGGAATGTACATTATTTAAGATAATATTTACAAACATAGGCAGTGAAATCATGTGTTGAATACATTTGAAAATGAATTTTCTCATTTTGTTTAAGTAGATAATCTCTTATGAATCAAAGTCAAGTTATAGACTGATCCACTAAGCTGAGTGCTTTCTCCAATTCATCAAACACTTAAGTAGGTATAAAATGTCCATCCATTTAAAGCAGGAAAAAAATTACAAATATTAGCAAGCACAAGAACCTCGGTGGGATAACTTATTAACAAAAATTCTATTTAACCAATTGCCTTCGAATCATTGATTTAATATCTTCCAACCACTGGTCTTTGTATTCTAAGCTTAAAATTGTTTTGAATGATCGCGTGCGCACCGACTCACTCATCTTTCCAGTCAGTAAATAAGCAACAGACTCCACACACAAAAAGCCCATACCTTTACTCAAAGACCAAATATAAATTTTATCTGCGTTTTCGGGAGTCATTTGGAATTGTAATATTGCGCTAGATAACAGCTCTTTCAGTTTATCAAACAAGTACCTGTCGGCTAATAAAAGCACTTCTAAGTTGGTATCTAAACTCTCAGCCATGGGGAAAACTTGTATATCGCATTTAGGATTATTTATCCCACAATGCAACAGTGTTAGTAGGTATTCTAATGCAGGCTTAGATACGTCAGTAAGCCGTACACATTTTTCGCTAGATTCCCTGAAGCATCCCATAAACATTGCACTGAAATACTCTGAATTCTGACACAGAAAAACCTTGTTAGCTTTTACAATGGACAAGTCATCTAATTGGAAGATGACTATGTCATCTGTAGAGAGATCATCTAATATGGGATCATAACCAATGCACACATGGTCTTTAAACCTATTTTCCAAGGATTTCGGATCCTTTATGTGAACATTTGTGGCAAGTTTCACTAGGGCAGTAACGCAATCCTGGATGTCTTCTTTTGAATCAGCTATGATTGTAAAAAGAAAATTTAATGCACTGCAGTCTATGAAATATTTCTTCAATGGCTTCTCAGTCCTGGAAAAAAGAAAAGATGTTTATTAAATGAAATTCGGTAGTTAATAATGGAAACTAGTTTAATATTAAATGTTACTGTACCTTACGATGTATGGTAAAGTTATAGACAATGTTTGTTTAATAGTAGAATTGCCTTTCAATAGTTGGTAACTAATTTCCCCGATGCCATAACTTGATTCTGCTAATATAGTTAATTGGCCCAATAGTTTTGTGCTTAGTCTGACAATCTGAAAGTAATTTTACAATAAGAATTAGGTATAGTACATAATATGATTTAAATATGGAGTACATTGCTATAAGCAAAGCTATAAGGCTTACTTGTTTACACTGCTGACACTTAGTTGGGGGATGTTTTGAGCTAACAGACATATTATGCAGTCGAAGAGCCAATCTATGTCGCAATATACTCATCAAGCACAAGGCGTTGCTGAAACAAAGAAACATTTATATTATAGTGGCAATACTAAACTCTTTAGCTACGTAAATATAAAGTTCAAAATGCCCAGCGTCAACGCTGGGTCTCAAGGCAGTCGCGGTCGCGGCCCGTGAGCAGCGCCAGCGTGTGGTAGAGAGAGACGGTAGGTACCTCAGAACCCTGGCCAGTATCCGGGCGGCCCTGCCCAGCGGCCGCTTGCAGCGCTCCACGTAGTCCAGCAGCGCGTTGAGGCAGTCGCGGCCCGTGAGCAGCTCCAGCGTGTGGTAGAGAGAGACGGTAGGTACCTCAGAACCCTGGCCAGTATCCGGGCGGCCCTGCCCAGCGGCCGCTTGCAGCGCTCCACGTAGTCCAGCAGCGCGTTGAGGCAGTCGCGGCCCGTGAGCAGCTCCAGCGTGTGGTAGAGAGAGTAGAGAGAGACGGTAGGTACCTCAGAACCCTGGCCAGTATCCGGGCGGCCCTGCCCAGCGGCCGCTTGCAGCGCTCCACGTAGTCCAGCAGCGCGTTGAGGCAGTCGCGGCCCGTGAGCAGCTCCAGCGTGTGGTAGAGAGAGACGGTAGGTACCTCAGAACCCTGGCCAGTATCCGGGCGGCCCTGCCCAGCGGCCGCTTGCAGCGCTCCACGTAGTCCAGCAGCGCGTTGAGGCAGTCGCGGCCCGTGAGCAGCTCCAGCGTGTGGTAGAGAGAGACGGTAGGTACCTCAGAACCCTGGCCAGTATCCGGGCGGCCCTGCCCAGCGGCCGCTTGCAGCGCTCCACGTAGTCCAGCAGCGCGTTGAGGCAGTCGCGGCCCGTGAGCAGCTCCAGCGTGTGGTAGAGAGAGTAGAGAGAGACGGTAGGTACCTCAGAACCCTGGCCAGTATCCGGGCGGCCCTGCCCAGCGGCCGCTTGCAGCGCTCCACGTAGTCCAGCAGCGCGTTGAGGCAGTCGCGGCCCGTGAGCAGCTCCAGCGTGTGGTAGAGAGAGTAGAGAGAGACGGTAGGTACCTCAGAACCCTGGCCAGTATCCGGGCGGCCCTGCCCAGCGGCCGCTTGCAGCGCTCCACGTAGTCCAGCAGCGCGTTGAGGCAGTCGCGGCCCGTGAGCAGCTCCAGCGTGTGGTTGGGCACGGGCTCGTCGCGAGCTGCGCCGGAGCACGCGCCATGCGACACTCGGAACAAGAGGACCAGCACACACGCTATGCGGGACGTCTTGCTGCCGTCTATCTTGGCTACTGATGCTCCCTCTGAAAAGTAGATACTCGTAAGTGTTGCCTATATTCAGTTTTGGTCTCGTTAGTTTTGACCATCGGCACTATGATAGTGCGAGTGTATGAGAGAGCAAGAAACTTCACTACAGAAATAGGTAAGTTAATATGTTAACCGAAATTCACTTTTGAAGACACTCACCCTCTAAGGGAGTTTCTCCATCAACACTCTCTTCATCGTCCATGATAAGTTCGTCCAGGTCGTGAGCCACTTGCGCCGCGTCCAACTCCGCCGTGGCGCTGGTAGCCACCGTCATCTCCACGGAGTCGCCTTCAGTATCACTGCACACCGGCGAGTAACGCCCTGATATCTCCGAATCGGAACTATCTGGAACATCAAATAGGTACACAGTACCGTTAATAAGTTACACCATTATAGTGCAAGCGAGAAAAATTCTTAGCCACTCATAATGTGCCGCATATGCGCGCGAAACGTGTTCGTTTGCTATGGTTGATGCGTGCGCGCTATGTTCTGTGGCCGTGTTCTTGATATTTCTCACTTGGTAGGTTTCTGGTGATATTAGATCTTAACGTAACGCAATAAGGTCGCATTTAATCGGCATTAATTACTACTATTCAGGGCTTGGTAACGTTACCAATTTAACATTATAATAGCGGTAAATAACGTTAATTTATAATGTTACTTTTTTACCGGTAAAATAATTACCGGTAAGTCGGTAGCGATACTAAATTTTAACGGTAAATTATAACGGTAATTTTTACCGGAACGAAAACTTAACGTTAAGTTTCAGGTATCGATACCGCAATATAACGTTAAAAGTATCGATACCTGCTTTAGTTACCGGTAAAAGTAACGATACTTATTACGCTACTTTGCTGCGTTGCCGCTCCGCACGGTTACCTATAGCAGAGCGGCAACTTCGCGACACGAGACGCATGAGACCATGTTGGGTGGGAGCGATAGAGACAGAGAATGAATTTAATCCAAAATTAAGTAAGTAACGTTTGAACGTTTACCGATACTTTTTACCGATACCATCATGAAGGTAGCGGTAATTTTTAACGTTAAAAATTACCGCTACTTTAGGTATCGCTACTTAAAAAAGTATCGATACCTCGGCGAGGCAAAAGTAACGTTACCATATTTTTACCGGTATTCCAAGCCCTGCTACTATTGTTTGGTTTGGTTGAGTGAGATTGGTTTAAGTATAGAACTGCAAGTCAAGGGTAGGTATAGGATAAACTTAAGTCAATGTATTATTTTTATTTACTCAAGATTTTTGGCTTGATTTGATTCATGTTAACAAAAAGGTAGGATAAGGAAAAGCAATAGGAGAGAAGACTCACTTTCATTTACACTAAATGGCGACTTCGGGCTGCCGGAACTGCTGGGGCTCCACTGATAATTATTCCACATGGGACTTGTATCTCCGCTGCTGACTCCAGATTCTGGACTCCAGTCCCATTTAGGCCTTTTATTTGCAGACGAATTTGGATATTCGGGACTGAATCCGGACTGGTTACCATCTGAATATGGCGAGAGAGGACTATGTTCAAGTCTATCTCTATCTGGGCTTAGCGGCGCACGCGAAGTTGACGGCTGACTGCTTGAAGGCCATTCAGGGCTTTTCGGCTCCCAGTAGACGCCAGCTGACCAATCTTTACTAGCCATCTTAATCAGTTGTGATTTCTGTAATATAAAAAAAATTTGAACATTAATATGACAGTTTGACCATTTGAAAAAAATAATTATAGTACTCACTTTTTTTGCAAGTATGGGACTTCTGGACCTAGCTCTTTTAAGGCACTTACGTCTAGGTAATGCACTATCGTCTTCGCTCGCACTGTCCTCAGTAGCGTCACTATCAATAGCATCGACAAAACCAACAATCATGTTGTCTCTTTCAATAACTACTTTTAACTCATCTTCATTCTTTGAGGAGAGCAGCTGATTTTTACGTCTCATAAATAAATTTCCTTTTTGTTCTGCATTGGTGCTGGAGGCAGTGGTAGGCTGTTGGGGGGTGATATCTGACTTTTTATCATTATTCATCTTCTCTTTTACTTTCAGCAAATCAACTGCTTCACTCAGCACATCTGTTTGTTCCATATTACTATGCTCAAAACTCATAGTTGTTAAATACTTTGTAAGTTCATCAGTCAACAGGCTTATGAGGCCCTCATTTACCAGTATTTGAAATGCTGAAACACATAAATATTTATGCTTATAAGCTATACAAATACAAATTAAGTCATCAAATAATCTCTTTATTGCTACCAGCTCACCAGTATCATCAAAAACATATTGCAGCAATGCATGCATAGCATGTGGGTTGTCTCTAGCAGCAGCTACTAGAAGCGGTAGCCCACCACAATGCCGTAACCTTGATCTGTTCACTGATTCCCCACTGAGTTGGGCCAGCGCTCGGGCTGCGCCCTCTGGCCACCATAATACACCTAGTAGAAAAGTAAATGTAACAAATTATATTTTTTAATGTAAATTTATAACTTCCGCATTGCCCTAGGTTCACACTTTTGTTTTCATAATCATCATTTAAGCCCACATGCACCCATTGCCAAGTATAGGCATAAATGGGCTGATTTTATTTGATGGTTATGGGTGTAGGAATAGATGTTCTTGCAGTATAGTTTCAAAAGTATACTGGGGTTTTATAGAAGCCTCTGCTAACCAGGGTCTCGCATGTTTGGGAGCAGCATGTATGATAACTGACTCAATGCAAATGACAAGGCCATATTTGTGGCTGAGTTTTGGCCTCAAAGTATAAAGTTTGCTGTTGACTTAGATAGCAGAGTAATACTATACTGTTTGGGAATGAGATTGTCTTACCAGGTTGCTTCTGCAGTATACCAACAAGACATTCCACTAAGCCTGCTGTTCCTAATAAAGGTCTACATGAGGACAAGAAACAAAGATTCATGAGGCACTTGAGTGATAGAGACTCGAATGATTTTGTCAGTGCTACTAGACATTGGTATCCTCTGCCATCCCCTTGTATCTGAAATGAAACCACTTGGTTAATTTGTGAATGATAGAAGTACAAGATGTAGAGGCTGAGAATGGCTTATTCTCATGTTATTGTCATAAGCAATTTGGTTGTGCAAGCAAGTGTACATAATACTCCTCTGTTGAAAAAAGAAACAAGAGTATAATATGATGGCAATTCTAGTTATAGTTCATTCACGTTAAGAAAATAGTGACTGACAGGTCACTGACAGGCCACTAGCCAATTAAAACGCTAGAAATTATAATTTCTAGCGTTTTAATTGTGATTAAAGTAATCGTTTTAATTGTAAAAGTGATTTTGTACAGTGAGTAAACTTAGTGTAAGTGAGTAAACACACTACAGACTGATTAAAGTAGGGAACACATGTATGATTTCTAATTTTGTAAAAGGAAAATATTAAGAGAGCTGTTACTATAATATTTTAGCTGTATTCCATAGGTATATAAATTTGTTAAAACTGTTTACCTGTTCTGCACATTGGTTAGATGAGTGAGTTGTAAAATATCCTAAACATTTAAGGATTCCTGTAATCAATTCTTCTTGGCTTTTCCTCAACCCTTCACCTTCTTTCAAAGAATTGTTGGCAGATTTTATTATGCCTGCCAGCTCACATTCAGTTGTTAGTAATATGGCTACACTCCTTACTGCATTCTGGCCGAGCATCTCCTCTCTTTTGTCTACTACCATCCATAGTTGCCTGAAAAAAACAATAAACAACTTTACTGATATACTATCTCATATTACTTTTCTCATGATTTCAGTCATATATGTACCATAATAATGGTAATAGGAAAAAGTATAATGGTAATAGCAAATACAAAATCACTGTAGGAAATTTTGGATAAAAATTTTATATTGAAATGTGTTTTATACAATAACATCAACCACACAATATATTTGATTATAAATAAAGCTATCCAATAAAATGTAATGAAAATAAATGAGTCAAACAATGAATTTACCTTATGGCCCTTACAGCCATACTCAGGGTGGGATAAGATGTATTTTTGTCTCTATTTTCAATAAGAGTAACCAGTGCTGAAACCACTCCATGGTTATGTAGGCCCTCCGCATTACTATTCCTTTGCGCTAAGTTCCCAATAACACGGCATGCTCGACCCACAATGCTGTCGCGACATACTGTCTTTAATATAGACACTAGTGGGCCAAAGCTATTTAATTTGCCCACCTAGAATATTGAAAGAATGGTCAGTGTTCAATAAGAAAGGCGAAGTAGGTATAAATTACTAAGCCATATTAGTAAGACCTTAGGGCCTTCTATATAAGTATCTGATTAGAATATTTATTAAAAACACAAAGGATGTATTTCTCGTCAAAAAAGATATAAAAGCATATTTCAAACTCACCGCTAGACTACTCTCTTCTTCCAAACAACAATTTCCAAGTATACTTAATGTAATATCAAGAATTCTCTCATTTGGCTTGCGCAAATGAGGCAATAAATAATCCAAACCACCACTCTCTCGAAACAGTTTAATTCCTTTATCATTAGTAATGAATTTACTCCTAATTTTAATTAAAGTTTCTTGCACACGCGTTGACGAAGTAGATTTTAAACCTTCTATAATACTCTTAATATAATTCTTATCCATTTTTTAATCAAATTTATATTAATTTCATTTCATTTCCTAACAAAATAAAAATGCATTTATTACGTTTTGACATTTGATTGACAGTTGACATGTGTCACTTACAGCTGATTTTTTTCTGGGTTTTATAGTTTGTCTGTTATGCATCAAGTGCTTATCAGCATACTCTTTGTTTCATAAATTTCGTCATTATCCCATGGAAGTATTAAGTACATATACTTATATTTATACTTCCATGCATTATCCTCAAAATATACATTTATATCGAAAATTTTAAGCAGTTATTACTCCACCCTAAATTCAGGGCACTGAATACCGGGTGGGCGGGGACCCTATTACAGTTAGTGTGGCGCTTATTACACTACACTGAAAATCGGTCCCTAAATCAGTTGATATGCGATAATCGCCCTTAATGTTATTACGTTACGCGATAGGCAGAGTGGTTAGGTAGCTAGGCAGCCCGATCTCCCTAAATCGGGACCCTTACCCCAAATCTTATTAGACCACCCTTATTCAGAGTTAGGTTAGTTAGGGTCCCTGAATATCGGGTGGTGTAATAAGTGTTAAGCTTGTGTATTCCAGGCCACAAGCCATTACTAAAAAAATGTTACGTAAATTTTTGACAAATCGGTAAAATAAAAAATGCTGAAGGACAACCTGGACAACTGACTGACTGAACTGACGTGCCGCAACAAACGGTACTTAATGCAATGCAACTATACGAGCGATCTGTAAAGAATAATTATTTGTGTACCTTTAGTATGTCCTACAGAACAGGAATATGTATTACAATTAAGTGTTAATCAAACAATAATTACTTCATCAGAAGTAGAGATACCAATGAAGTACACAATTTAAGTAACCTAATTTTAAGTGCAATAAGAAGTTAATTTCTATATAGCTACGTCCAAGTTAGATAGCTGCGCTGTAGAAGGTGCTATTATGTCAGTCTCTATAAAACCATTATTGTTTTGTTTAATTTTTGTGTCGGACTTAATAATTGGAAAAAAATTGTCCCTAAATGAATGTCAACAATGTAAGTTGCTATCAGACTCATTTAATTATTGGCTTGATAAAACTTCTAGAGGTAAATATGAAGGAGGAGATGCAGCATGGGAAGAAGCCAAATTAAAATCTTACTCTCGCAGCGAAATCCGCTTGGTGGAAGTACAAGAAGGACTTTGTTCAGAGGTGAAAAAATACCAGGACAAGTGTTACTCACTAGCAGAAGAAACTGAAACAGTTCTAGAGAAATGGTGGTTCCATGAAGACCCACAATCTGTGGACCTCTACACATGGTTGTGTATAGAACAACTTCAATATTGCTGTCCAAAACAGCACTACGGAAAGTCTTGCTCCCCATGTCCTGTTGATAAAAACAATAAAGTCTGTGGAGGAAAAGGTAGCTGTAGTGGCGATGGCACACGGCAAGGGAATGGCACATGTCTGTGTAACACTGGTTACACTGGAATGTATTGTGAACTCTGTGCCAACAATTTCTACAGTGAACATTCAAGTTGTAAGCCTTGCCATAAATCATGTGTAGAATGCACTGGTGAAGGAACTAGGGCATGTAAAGAGTGTAAAGCTGGTTGGGAAATGACACAGGGTGTTTGTGAAGATGTAAATGAGTGCTTAGATTTGACACAATGTAAAGAAAGACACTATTGCACTAACCTAGAAGGATCCTATGCATGTAAAATGTGTGACATCTCTTGCAAAACATGTTCTGGAGCAGGTCTTGCTAACTGCACATCATGTGATAGTAGTTCGGTTCTATGGAGTGGCATTTGTATTAATGATGAATTAAAAAGCAACATATTAAGAAATACCCTCAAAAGAGTGGCCCTGTATTCAGGGTTGCTCCTTATAGCATTCTTTGTATTTCGAAATTCTAAGTCCCTAGCTTCTTTAACTGTGCTCATTATTGCAATTTATATGTATTTTTCAGAAAAATCATCTGATATGAGTATATTACATGTACTTTTAAATTTATACATAAGTTAATTCAAATCTATTCTATTTAGCACAAATTTCTCTGAAAATTTATACCAAGTAAAAATAAATATTTATAGAAATGTACAATAATGAGTATAATTTTGTCTTTCTAATGAACTATCCCTTTTTATTCATAATTGCATTCCTACTTCAATAAAAAACTGAATAAAGGTGTATTAAAAATACATTTTATTGCGAAAGTTACATAACTATATTTTAGTGTCAATTATATACAAAAAGTAAATATGATACTTTATTTAATAAACCAAATTGGGTAAATACTCTATAATACAGCAGGATAATTACCAGCACAATATATTTAGAACGGTTTAAATTAGCAAAATAAACTTAGTCTCTGAGATGATTGCAGACACTACAAGGTAACATTTGGAAACTTTATCATCTATTTATTTATCGTAAGGCAGCAGGAAGCTGCTGAATACTAGTACAGTTCAGCAACACAATGGTTTGGATAATGGGCTCTTAAGTCTAGATATACTAGAATTTTCTTCAATTTTAATTGGCAATCATTAATTTGGCAGCAGTAAGCACAGGTATACACTCTCAGTCTGAATAAAGGTACTCCTAATTAATTAAAAAATAATGACTCAAAATATTTGCAAAGTGCAATTATTACCCTTAAAACATCTAAGTGATTTGTGATGCCCCAAAAGCTTAGTTAATTAATTAATCTATGCAATATGTTAGCAAAAATATTTTATACAAGGGTGTCTTATACATAGTATTATTAGAAGGCAAAAGATGAAACCTCACCACTAAATTTTTCACATTAAGAGTTGCATTGTTTAAGATCATTTTAAATTAAGAATATAAATCAATGTCTTTAATTTATTTCTTCAACCAGCTGCCTGTGTAACATAATGGAATAGGTACAAACATGAATAGCTTTATGTTATTTATTAACAAATAACGAAAGTGAAAAACATACATTGAATATTTTATTAATATATTTACGCAACGAAATATTTTCAAAAACACGATTGGCATAGAACTATACATTTTAGCATCATAGTGGGTGATTTGTGGCACTTGATTAAACAAATTAGCGGGTTTTTAAAAATAAAGTGGTCTTTGGTGAAGAGAAATTATGTTTCGAAGTTTTATATTATATTTATGGTGTTCAATTTATCTAAGCTATGAATATATTATTCAACAAAATAAATGATGTAAATTTAATGTTAATATTCAACAAAATCAACACATTCAATATATGAGATTAGCTTTGTTCTAAGATTTTTTTGGTAAATTTCATATTTAAGTACTAATGTAACACCATAACCTACATCTAATTGTGAATAAAAAAAACATATATTTATTCTAGCGAATCCTTAGATGAAGTCACAACTACCATCGAAGAGGGAAACACTACATAGGTACTTCTAATAATGTGGTGCAAACACAAGTAATCTTAACACACGACTAGCATTCAAAATGCTACAATGTGGACGAAGCTTGCCGTTACATTTATACAGAGAAACTTATAATACTTACATCACTTGTGCATATAACTAGATAAAAGAAAATTGTGTAATAATAAAACAAATCAATAATCTCCCGAGATATAAATAATGTTTTGATCGCATTGGAATTGCCTTATTTAGAAAATAAATACTAATACTCATTTTATCAATATCAGTCAGCTCCATTTTATTCTAACATTTTTATGATTATAAAATTTTCGGTCCCTTTTCATAATACTCATCCATACTATTTTCTTCCGATCAACACTAGACAGGCAAGACAATTTCACACTTAGGAAGAAGTTATTGTTTCAAATACATCACAAATTGTACAGTATTGTGTATTGAAATCTTTCCATAAATTAAAAGTACATTAACTGCACTGAACTGTACGTCTGATGTAGCTTATGCTAATTTTTGTGTAAATGATATATTTTCTAATTGATACTCCTAAACTCAGTCTGTTCATTTACAATTATGGAATGTATATATATGTAAGTATATGTTCAATAGAATTCATTATAAGAAATTTGGCATGTGGCACAAATACTAAGTATAAAAATGCTTTAAAAATTTGACATATCCAGTGAAGACATTTCTATTTTCAATATGAAAATTCGATGAGATAAAACATCGTATATTATATTAGAGGTATGTCGTTTTGTGCAATATAAAAATCGCTGCCTTTAGAATTGCATAGGAAACGACTGTAAGTCTTCATTTGGACGAGTATTCAAATCACTGTACGCGAAACCACATGCAATAAAATAGAGAATACTGTTAATATTGAAATTGTCATTAAATGCAGGCAATTTTTTAATACAGAAAATGTAAATTATATAATCAGTAAACTATTCGTGCGACCAATATAATGGTCTTAGATAGTCTTATGAATATGAATTTCGCACAAATAATGTATAACATACGTAATGTAATCACTACGTGAAGTCCATCGTCCATATGCGGGGATTGGAATGAGACATCGAAACAGGAAGATGGAGCAACTGATAGTCATGCTGGTTCATCAATATATATGGCCGTAACATACGATTTCTTTCGGCTACGGAATGCTCTATATTTAAAGAGGACAAGTTTTAGGTTGACCTCTGCATGTCGTTGACGAAATTATTTCGTTATTTAGTCTCTTTATTGTAAACTAAACATCAACATAACTTAGATGTTAAGATGAATGCGAACCGCACTGAAAGGATAATGCGTGTTAACAAATCGACTGCCAATAAAGGATCGAAGACGGCGTTCGAATGGACTGCCCTTAAAGAACTTGGCTGCCCACTGCGTAAAAACGGTACCTTTAGGGGCGCCTTGGTGCTGGCGTCGCAGCGCTGCTAAGATGCGCGGGCGCAGGCATGAGGACAACGTTCGAAAGTTTAGTGTGGGGGCTTTGTCCGTTTAGTCGAGCAGCGGCGGGCCGCGGTGGTGCGAGGAGAGCTGAGCGGCGAGTTGCCGCTGCTGCAGCAGGCAGTAGAGGATGCCGGCCTGCGCCATCGCGTCCACGGTCCCGGCGGCCAGCAGGTCGGTGCGCTGCTTGGACGCGCCGCTGGCGCTCGACGGCCGCAGCAGCGTCGGCCCGAACACGGTAGCCAGATTGTGTAGCGACATCTTGTTTTCGCCCTCGTGTTGGTTGACTCTACAAGTTTAAGAAACGGTTTAAGTGTTTTTTTCTAAAGATAACTCAGAGTTCGCCTGATAGAAAGATAAAATGGGAGGCCGACATGCTATGATACCGGTCGCTACCGATATGCTACCTAGCAAGATTCTCCTTTTAAGTGTAAAGGTCCACTAAATGTGCTGGCCACTTGGCTTAACAATCTTCACGGAAAGCGAAAGTCGCTCGCTTTCCCTTGTTTGTGGAAACACAATATTACGATTTCGATTCTGCTTTAAAAACTTTGTCGCACGTTCGCAAGTTCGTTCATTCAAATGCTATGTTTCTGCAGGATTATTCACAGTTAAGAACTGGACTGGCAAAATTTTAATGGAACAAGCATTTAGAATGGCCCAGCAATCTGAATCAAACCTACCCCATTCAAAACTGGTTTCCGTACATTCATTCAAAGACATTGGCTACCGGGAATTGTGACCGTTCGAATCGGAAACAAGAGCCACGGACAACACTCAACACGGATTTAGATCCGATTAGAACGATTGACTGACGATTTCGTGCTTTCGTTTTATGAACCTTGCTGGCAACATGTGTCATATGTCATGAATAGTTTAGTTACTCTTGCCAGCCCAACTCCTCCAGGAACCCCAGAATTACCCTAGAACCCTTTCAATATGCCGAAGACCTCCGGAAGTGTGTGTCCGAACAACATGCACTATATAGATGTAAATAAAAATCGGAGCGAGGGCGGCGCGGTCTCATATGACTCACATCTTGGATTGCCCTGCTTGTCTGAACAGATGTACGAGAGAGGACCTTCTGCTCGCTACAGATAATGCTGTCCGTGTGGCGGAGATTCGGTCGCCGAAAGTTTGAAAAATTTATTGCTCTCGACAGGTTAAGAAGAAGTACTCACTTAACGAAATGGTTGAGCAGGAAGTCTATGCAGTTCTTGTTGAGGTCTGGCAGCTGCGCGTAGCACATGAGCAGCGCGTGGCGCCGCGTGTGCGCCGGGCCCGAGTCCGCCGACGCGCCCGCGCCCTGCGCAACACTCATCCGTCACGTACGAATAGAATACGTTACAGTAGAACCTTACGCTGCATCGTCAAACGGTTGTCTACACCATCATCAGCCTACTGCAGTCGACTGCTGGACAAAGGCCTCTCCAGTTGTTCGCCACTTAGGGCAGACATTGGAGGATATACCCGTAATCGCCACGTTGGGCAGGCGGGTTGGCGATCGCAGGGCGTAGTTTTAGCTACGCTTTCAATCGTGATGGTAAAAAACCACATCACAATACGTTGCGTAGTTTTAAAGATCTATGCATACATTGAGACAAACAGAAACGTAAAGCGACTTTGTAGTGGTTACTTTTGTGATCACAAATGAAAACGGCTCACACTAGGTCCAGCGCTTTCGACAAAACACGTCATCTCATTTTTTTTTTGTATTGGTTTATTAGCCCTATAGAATCAAATTGAGAGTGTTAAGTGAGCTAAGCCGTTGATGTGTGGGTACCTGGGTAGCGCCCCAGGCGCGCAGCAGCTCCGGATACAGTGCGTCGGTAAACAACGCTTCGGGCAGCTCGCGTAAGTACAGCTTCAGCACGCCCGTCACCGAATGGATGTCCACTTCTTTCAGCAATTGCTCTGCCTCATACGCATCTGTTTGAAAAGTACATTCTCTGATAAAGTTAATTGTTACCTACCGCCCAACTACTACCATCGTCAGCCCGACTACTATAATCATCATCATCATCAGCCTGTTGTAGCCCACTGCTGGACACAAGCCTCTCCAGTTGTTCGCCACTTAGGGCAAACATCCCATGGAGGATATACCCATAATTGCCATGCTGGGCAGGCGGGTTGGCGACCGCAGGGCGTAGTAACTCGCTCCGGTAACGCTGCTGCCCATCGTTGGTCTGTGGTATCTAACTACGTGGTTATACCGCCACCGGTCAGTTGCTAGAGCCCCGTTATGCACAATGGCATAGCAAACGGAGCTCTAGCGGCAGGATGCACAATGGGCAGGTGAGGATGGCTTGGAGCGAAAAGATGATAGGCCGTTGCCTTACATCCCCTAATGTAAGTAACTAAGCGAAGTGGAGAGCGGATGTCAGGGAGTGGAACGCTATAGTACATAGAAAGCTACGAATAAAGGTAATTTATTTTCATTTAATTGAAAGCTAAATTAACTTTGTAAATGCTTATCAGCCTATCGTAGTCCAATGAACACATCTGAACAAATACTGACTGGTCTCGAAGCTCTTCTTGAGCCGGTTGAGGTCGGACGCGCTGCCGGACACGCGGTACACCCCCACCTCGTGGATGCCGCGCCGCTCCACCTCGCGCACGCACGCGCTTATTATGAACGGGATGTTGCGCTTCTCTCGTCTGTAAGCAAGCACACGGTACGATTATGTTTGTGTACGTAACAAGTGACCAAAACCTAAAAAGGTTCATCGTAATAAGATGGTCAGACTAGGTCCGTTCCACCATGGAGACACAGCAACACGTCGCACTACATGATGCCACAAATCGACACAGATGGCGAGAAATCATCAGAAAGAAGCTCATCCAAGGGGAACTTCACGACCCTCAGTAATGAGGATAACGACGCGAGGAGGAGAACCAATGTGTCAATGCAGCAAAAGTGCAATAACGGTCGCGTCGTATTTCGCCGGCGTCATTGTCGTACCAATTCGGCTTGGCCAGCGGGGTTATTTTAACAAGTTCAATTTACAGCGCTAAAGAAGATGCATTGCTTACAAAATAATTAAAAACATTCCTGTGTGCACGTTCGCAGGTACACGGGCAGATTGATAGGCCACGCCCACTAATGACGTTAGAGTGATGACGTCAGGACCTAGTTGGAAATCACAGTGCACAGCTGCTTAGGCTGTCTCCTCTTTGTATTTGCTCTGTGGCAGTAACTCATTGGCCACGTGCGTGATCTTGGCGACCCGCCGCCCAGCATCACGTGCGCGACAGACGCTAGTGTGGCAGGGCTACTCACTTGGCGACGTGCGTGATCTTGGCGACCCGCCGCCCAGCATCACGTGCGCGACAGACGCTAGTGTGGCGGGGCTACTCACTTGGCGACGTGCGTGATCTTGGCGACCCGCCGCCCAGCATCACGTGCGCGACAGACGCTAGTGTGGCGGGGCTACTCACTTGGCGACGTGCGTGATCTTGGCGACCCGCCGCCCAGCATCACGTGCGCGACAGAGGCTAGTGTGGCAGGGCTACTCACTTGGCGACGTGCGTGATCTTGGCGACCCGCCGCCCAGCATCACGTGCGCGACAGACGCTAGTGTGGCAGGGCTACTCACTTGGCGACGTGCGTGATCTTGGCGCCGAAGAGCGCGCCGGGCTTGGCGGTGGGCACGCGGCGCGCGGACCGCTCGGGCGGCAGCAGCCGCAGCCGCAGCGGCAGCGACCCGCCGTCCAGCATCACGTGCGCGACAGACGCTAGTGTGGCGGGGCTACTCACTTGGCGACGTGCGTGATCTTGGCGCCGAAGAGCGCGCCGGGCTTGGCGGTGGGCACGCGGCGCGCGGACCGCTCGGGCGGCAGCAGCCGCAGCCGCAGCGGCAGCGACCCGCCGCCCAGCATCACGTGCGCGACAGACGCTAGTGTGGCAGGGCTACTCACTTGGCGACGTGCGTGATCTTGGCGCCGAAGAGCGCGCCGGGCTTGGCGGTGGGCACGCGGCGCGCGGACCGCTCGGGCGGCAGCAGCCGCAGCCGCAGCGGCAGCGACCCGCCGCCCAGCATTACGGTGCGCGACACGCCGCCGCTCGCGCTCTCCGTCACCCACTCGCGGGACAACTGGAACCAGTATTGCTGGTACATTTACGGTGTGATGGAAGTGTCTACAGTAAACAAAATGCACGAAATATTGGCGATCCGATTGTGATGTAATCAGCAAATCCTACTAATATTATAAATAAGATAATACAATCTACAAGAATATTAACAGTTCCCATATCACAGAGTTTCAATGGCAAAGCTGCGGGCTGTAGCTAGTAAATAATAACAAAGAAACTTTATAGAAAATTGGGTTTGCGACAAATATAAGACTAATATTGCATATTCGACTGGCAAGTTTCAATTTGCCGCTCCCTGGCTCTGCCGCCTGAGGCATCGACCTCAGCTCGTCTTCCCTAGATCCGGGGCTGCACTTATCTTGCACTTTTTAACAGAACTCTACGTTTCCATGAATGGTGTCGACTGCTTACCATCAGGCATCACATTTGCTCATCTGCTGCCTCTTGCATAAAAGAAAAATAAACCATTTCATCCCCCGCACTGACCTTGAGCGTGCACTTTCCCCTGAGCACGGGCCGGGCGGCGTCCTCGTAGAGCAGCAAGCGCAGGTTCTGCGAGCCCTCCAGGTCGAGCGTGAAGCTCTCGTTCCAGCGCGGCTGCGCACTCCGGCAGACCAGCTTCGACTTCACTTTACGGAAATAATGCCCGTACGAGTCCACTTCGACCACTATGTAATAATCTGGTGACAAGTCAAATTGTTCACGCGTTAGGAATGTAAGGATGGAATGCTTAAGGGATTTTTGGGATGGCCATGTTTCAAGCAAAAACCGGTTCACTCTCGCCTTGAACATCGGAAGATTATATTTCTCAGGTATCAAGCAGCTCGGCAGAGTTCCGTAGCTTAGCCGTTCGCACTATGAAGGTAGAGGTGAAACGAGTCTTTGGAACTGGCACGGTATAACGATGCCTATTCGCCGTATTCCTGCTCGTCCGATGATAAAAAGGGGCAGGAGGTATTAAATTAAATAATTCAGTGCACATTTGCTTAGGCTGTCTCCTCTTTGTACTATTCTACAGTTAGGCAGCAGGTACGAGCCCATGTCGGTCTGCAGGTAGCTGTGGCAGGCGTCACTGAGCCGAGTCTACTGTACAGTGTGGGTAGTCACCAGCGGCGGTGTCGAGCGGCGCGGTCATGCCGCCGATGTGCAGCTGCAAGTCGCCGAGCAGCAGCGAGTCGTCGCGGCCGCTGCGCAGCAGGTACGAGCCCATGTCGGTCTGCAGGTAGCTGCGGCAGGCGTCACTGAGCCGAGTCTACTGTACAGTGTGGGTAGTCACCAGCGGCGGTGTCGAGCGGCGCGGTCATGCCGCCGATGTGCAGCTGCAAGTCGCCGAGCAGCAGCGAGTCGTCGCGGCCGCTGCGCAGCAGGTACGAGCCCATGTCGGTCTGCAGGTAGCTGCGGCAGGCGTCACTGAGCCGAGTCTACTGTACAGTGTGGGTAGTCACCAGCGGCGGTGTCGAGCGGCGCGGTCATGCCGCCGATGTGCAGCTGCAAGTCGCCGAGCAGCAGCGAGTCGTCGCGGCCGCTGCGCAGCAGGTACGAGCCCATGTCGGTCTGCAGGTAGCTGCGGCAGGCGTCACTGAGCCGAGTCTACTGTACAGTGTGGGTAGTCACCAGCGGCGGTGTCGAGCGGCGCGGTCATGCCGCCGATGTGCAGCTGCAAGTCGCCGAGCAGCAGCGAGTCGTCGCGGCCGCTGCGCAGCAGGTACGAGCCCATGTCGGTCTGCAGGTAGCTGCGGCAGGCGACACTGAGCCGAGTCTACTGTACAGTGTGGGTAGTCACCAGCGGCGGTGTCGAGCGGCGCGGTCATGCCGCCGATGTGCAGCTGCAAGTCGCCGAGCAGCAGCGAGTCGTCGCGGCCGCTGCGCAGCAGGTACGAGCCCATGTCGGTCTGCAGGTAGCTGCGGCAGGCGACACTGAGCCGAGTCTACTGTACAGTGTGGGTAGTCACCAGCGGCGGTGTCGAGCGGCGCGGTCATGCCGCCGATGTGCAGCTGCAAGTCGCCGAGCAGCAGCGAGTCGTCGCGGCCGCTGCGCAGCAGGTACGAGCCCATGTCGGTCTGCAGGTAGCTGCGGCAGGCGTCACTGAGCCGAGTCTACTGTACAGTGTGGGTAGTCACCAGCGGCGGTGTCGAGCGGCGCGGTCATGCCGCCGATGTGCAGCTGCAAGTCGCCGAGCAGCAGCGAGTCGTCGCGGCCGCTGCGCAGCAGGTACGAGCCCATGTCGGTCTGCAGGTAGCTGCGGCAGGCGACACTGAGCCGAGTCTACTGTACAGTGTGGGTAGTCACCAGCGGCGGTGTCGAGCGGCGCGGTCATGCCGCCGATGTGCAGCTGCAAGTCGCCGAGCAGCAGCGAGTCGTCGCGGCCGCTGCGCAGCAGGTACGAGCCCATGTCGGTCTGCAGGTAGCTGCGGCAGGCGTCACTGAGCCGAGTCTACTGTACAGTGTGGGTAGTCACCAGCGGCGGTGTCGAGCGGCGCGGTCATGCCGCCGATGTGCAGCTGCAAGTCGCCGAGCAGCAGCGAGTCGTCGCGGCCGCTGCGCAGCAGGTACGAGCCCATGTCGGTCTGCAGGTAGCTGCGGCAGGCGACACTGAGCCGAGTCTACTGTACAGTGTGGGTAGTCACCAGCGGCGGTGTCGAGCGGCGCGGTCATGCCGCCGATGTGCAGCTGCAAGTCGCCGAGCAGCAGCGAGTCGTCGCGGCCGCTGCGCAGCAGGTACGAGCCCATGTCGGTCTGCAGGTAGCTGCGGCAGGCGTCACTGAGCCGAGTCTACTGTACAGTGTGGGTAGTCACCAGCGGCGGTGTCGAGCGGCGCGGTCATGCCGCCGATGTGCAGCTGCAAGTCGCCGAGCAGCAGCGAGTCGTCGCGGCCGCTGCGCAGCAGGTACGAGCCCATGTCGGTCTGCAGGTAGCTGCGGCAGGCGTCACTGAGCCGAGTCTACTGTACAGTGTGGGTAGTCACCAGCGGCGGTGTCGAGCGGCGCGGTCATGCCGCCGATGTGCAGCTGCAAGTCGCCGAGCAGCAGCGAGTCGTCGCGGCCGCTGCGCAGCAGGTACGAGCCCATGTCGGTCTGCAGGTAGCTGCGGCAGGCCGTCACCCACGCCTGCAGCTCCGGCATTGACACTGTGTATGATCCAGCAGGGGGAGCTGATGACGCCTGCAGATAGTCAAGCACAATATCGCATATCATTATACTTATGAATGCACTAAGATAAGAAAGGTATTTTTGTAATGGAACAGGGTGGTAACGAGGCAATTTCTCCTACTAACTAATGATAATATCATTAAGAAAGGATTTATGTATGTTTCAATGAGAATGACCAAAGATGTCGAGTGTGACATATACAATTGTGCGTCAAACAAATTGAGGCCCGCTTTATACAAAGCAGACGATCAAGGAATAAACTACTTTTCGTACTCCTTTCACAACCCAAGACCATGCCTCTTCTACGACTGGCACTGTTATTACATACCTGCAACGCATGTATGGAGTCGATCCACTGCGTGCGCTCGTACTCCGAGCTGAGGAAGAATATGTGTTGCCGCTGCAATGCCGCCGAGCCGCCGGGCGCGCGCGCGCCCACCCTGAAGATGAGGTTGGGCGACGCCAGCACCAGCTGCCCTTCTAACTCCACTAGCTTCTTGCGTTGCTTCTCCCCTGCTCCCCGGCTGCCAATGCGGATTTTCTGTTCAATGAGTAAAATTAATGAGATTTATATCAGGTGTCTGTGTGCGTTTTCGGTTTTGGAATGCGACCACCCCATCTCATCCCTTTTACCTGGTACCTCAGCTTTTCCCTGGGTACAAATAAAACCTACTGCGGCCACTAATCCGCCTGCTAAACGGTAACTAAGGCAATTCCCCCACCTGACAATTGTTGGAGGCCTATGGCAGACGTAGGTCTCCAGTCTATGGGACCATGACGGCTGATAGGGATGAATGGAAGACGTAAACATATTGCGCCAACCCCAAATAATGGGAATAGGGCAGGCAAATGATTAAAAAAATTAGGGTGCAGTGGCATATAAACCTTATCGTCATGCGCGGCCCTCTCCTCGGCGAGTATCTGGTCGCGCACGGTGGACGCCTGCGACTTGAGCACCACAATGTTGGCGGGGGAAGTCTCGCGCGCGTCGTTTGCGCTCGCGCACGCCGTATCCTCTTCGACCACCACGATATCCGGCAACGGGATGAACCACTTCAGCTCGAAAGTGAATTTGTCACGGCCTGATGCCTAAAAATATAGTTGTGGTTATAACTAAAATAAGTTTAGACATTAAACTTATGTCTTTTTTATACTATTGTCTAAGCTAAAAAAGAGATGTTTGCCCTAAGTGAAAAACAACTGGAGAAGCCTATGTCCAGCAGTGGACTGCAATAGGCTGATGATGATGATGATAATATACTAGGTACGACGGAAATTTAATAATTAAATTTGATTAACATGAAGGGCCTTTTGTATAAGCACGATTAAAATTGTAACTGTAGGTACCATCTGTCGTTTCAGTTTCTGACAATCGACCGTGAATGTCAAAATCGTAAACGCAAGTCTAAAGGTCACAGCACACTAATCCACTCGGAAAGGGATCGTCACCGTATCGCCTTTCGCCTCGCCGTCAACCTTACGTACGCACGTAACCGTAGCGTATCAGCGGCTCCTGTACGTCAACTCGGCTACGGCTAGGCGACACCGCGCTTACGGCTCGCCGACCGCTGGCTGACCTGGTTGGCAAGTCGCGGGAGGGGACAGGGGCAAGGGTGGACGAAGAGCCGTGAGCTCGCGTACGGAGAGACGTAAGCGCGGGAACGACGAGCCGTAAGCGGGGGACTGCAAGTTGACCACGCACCGCATCGCGGTTCGGAGCCTGTTCTGAGGCGAGGCGATTACGTTACGATTCCAATTAGTGTGCGTTGCAATAGGGAGTTTCATTCAAACAATACTGAACGGCTTGAGGCGATACGGTGGCGATCCCTTTCCGAGTGGATTAGTGTGCTGTGACCTTCAGTCGAAATTCGAAGCGATCGAGAACGAGCGGTTGCCTATTATCCTTTTCTGAAAAATCTATCGGAAAAGAAAAATATACCCAGTATCCATACGTTTTTTATGATAGTATTTACTTAAATTACTCCAGTATTTCAGTACTTACTTTATATTTGGCACATGCGATTACGTCATTGAATAGAAATAGATGTCTCAGTTTTCTATGACCGTCTGACAGTTCGACAATAAACGAATTTTTTACAAGCCTTCTTTGCGCACGGTCGGCATTCTGAAAAAATAAAACACAACAAGCCTATGATTAGGTTCTCATCTGAAAACACGGATGGTAAATGTATCAAATCGAAAATCAAATCAAATGCATTTACAAGTCAATATTACATGGTCTATATTTGAAACACTATTTCGATCAACTTTTACTGTAAGTGAACAGTTTTGCCACACCACGTTTGGAATGAGGACGGTTCAAATGCTAAATAACTTACGGGAAACATAGATTTCGTTTGGATAATGTTGAACTCGTCTAAGAAATGTTGAGTCATCATCAAAGCATCCGTTAACATTGCATGATCAGGGTGACTCGCAGGCGTGTATTTGATGAGATCCTGAAACAAAAACATTGAAGATAAGAATCGGTCATCGTTTTGTACAAGTTCTAAATGACAAAGTTTCAGATAACAGAATTAACAATCTTTAAGGTGACACATTCATTACTGTAACAAATACCTTTAATATTTTTTAATGGCTTTATGAATTAAGTATAATGATGTAAGCGTAGAAAAGTTCCAGTCGAATTGGGGCTGCACCTCATCAGTAGTTGTGTCCGACAGGGTCCATAACTGTACTTTAGTTCTAAGTAACTATTTTGTAACATCATTTATACTTATGGAGTGCAATAAAGAATATGAATACGTTCCTTGTCTGTATGTCCGACTTTAATGTTTTGCCGACAAAATGCTGTCCCTTAATAAACGTCACAATGGTGCAAACGTCGTATCTGTATGCAGGCACCATCGCCACGGGATTGTGCAGCAGATCGTCGAGTGACATGGGCTGTCCGCAGCAGACGGTCTTCTGCGTCAGATCCGTGACTCGATGTGACGACCTTACCGCGTACGTAGGCGCTGCATGCGTCATATCTGGATGTAACTCACGTGTAACACTAGCGCGTTCTTCTGCACCATCGCGACAGGGTTGTAATGCTGCACAAGCGATAATGGTTGCTCGTAGTAAGCGGTCTGTTGTATTAAGTTTGCAACTGCCGCGACGAGCGTACCGCGTCCGAAGCACGTACGTGGTCGATACAGCGTCGCATCTGTATGTAACTCACGTGTAACACTAGCGCGTTTTTCTCCACCCTAGCTAAGGGTTTGTGATGCTGCACAAGCGATATTGGTTGCTTGCAGGAGGCGGTCTGCTGCATTAGGTTTGCAAACTGCTGCGACGACTGGACCGCGTCCGAAGCACGTACGTGGTCGATACTGCGTCGTATCTGTATTTAACTCACGTGTAACACTAGCGCGTTCTTCTGCACCCTAGCTACGGGCTTGTGCAGCAGATCGTCGAGCGACATGGGCTGCCCGCGACACGCGATCTGCTGCGTCAGGTCCGCAAACCGCTGCGACGACGAGCAGCGTCGACGAACCGCGTCCGTGGCGCGGCCGTAGTTGTGCAGGAAAGCGCCGTATATGTTTATGTTTTCAGCCTGTGTTAAAACATTGTTGTCAATTTGGGTTCATTGAAAGAATCGTTTAGTAGCACAATTTGCCATCACTACGGTTAATGCCGACTTAATTACATCTTATTCATGCATCAGTAACATTAGTAAGTATAATTAAGTAGCTATATTCTTATTAAAAGCATTTATTTAGGCAAGAACAACGCACCATCTTTTTGAAGTGACTGCCAACCGACAGAGGCTCTTCGTAACTTGCTACTGCTGTCTTCAAACCCTCCAAGAAGTTTTTGTGAAGTTCATGTAGCTCGGCTATCTTATAAAATATAGTATTGAATTCCTCTTCCGTTATTACAGGTTGAGACGTCGATAGTGTTGCCTTGATAGCATTCATATACTAAAAAACCACAATCAGTTATAATATACGTCGATTTCCTCTTTGTATGTAGATAAAAATATACATAGATGTAAATAATACCTTTTCCATAACATATAGACATTCTACGTATACTGTTTCACTTTCTATAATACTGGTGACTATGCATCTGTGCATCGTAAGGCGCTCAGCTTCTGCATTATTGCTCGACTCCTGTAAATACAATAAATTCAAACTATGTACATTATTGAAATTATATTCGGATTTAAGTTAAATGGTGAGTAGAGTATAAATTGAGAAAGATTACGTTACATTTACTAGATCGATAGTCCCTAATTCTTATGAGGATTGATAATATCAGACAATATCACATACATAGCTTTGATCCACAAGAAACTGCGCTCGTTACCAAATGAGCCACCAATCAAGGTGATTTTAATATCGTAAAGATCATTTTGGTAGTGTTAAGGAGAGTCCTAGAATCGTTAAGGACAAGAACTAACTATAGGTATCTAGAGTACTGTGGAATAAATGTTTAGGCTTTTAAGTAGATAGTGAGTTTTAGAAAGTTCTTTTCTTTCGAGTAGTATAACTTGGCATATTTTAATGAGATAAACGTTTAAAAATTTTTAACAATATTGGCCGTAATAACAGTATTGTCAGTTTTAACTGCTTCATACCTACTATTCATTATTTAAGTATTAGACCATAAGTCATTTAACAAATGGACGTACATTTCATGTTGCCTGAATGCCTATATAAGGTAAATATTATTAAATAAGTAACGATATTCAATGTTGTAGAAAAATAAAGGATAACTAATTGTGTAACCAAATAGCAAGCTAGGAGTATCCATAACATACGAGGCGTTAAGCCCAAAAGATTGTGCAACAGCTCGCACAATCGTTCACAATGGTTGTTATACACGAGTGTTTATGCAAACATGTGCTATAAAACTGTAAACGTTCAGAATAGAAGCTTAATTTGTAAGGTAGCTATTAACTTTACACTTTTATGTTTCACTTTACGTTCCTGAGTGAAACGTAAGCCATGCGATTCAAGTCGTTATTTCTCACAATTTCACTTATAAAATTCATCAATTGTAATGAATCGGAGAGTAAGTGAAAACGAGTAACTTTAGTATACTGTGATGTTTAAATAGAATAAGTACTAACAAGACGGCACATTTCAGGTTCCGAAGTAAGACGCATAGAAATAACACCTTACTATGACACTATTATATTCAGTGATGTAATTGATATAATAAATGAACTCAGTAAGAATTTCGTAAGTATTTTCAAATATTTGTAACCTATTACACAATATCTAACTTAATAATTATTTTGTTTAGGGGTCATATATACCCCATAATAAGCCCACCTAAATAAATAAAGACATTTGCCAAAAAGGTATTATGTTGCATTTCTTTATTTATAATACTCGAACACATTTTTATAGAACTCGCCGTTTCCAAACAGTGATAGTGAAAGTGATGAAAATGTTGAAGACTTATTATTAGAATACCAACAATACCTAGACAGGGCGCATGATCAGAGACGGGCTTACTTAGGAAAGCTCAATCAAACCAAAAACAAAGTGCCGATTTTACGCCATGACAACTTCGTGAAAACACGCCTGCCCACGTCTTCAATTGGGAAATACAGTGATTATTATAATACTAATAGCTATTACAATCCCAGCATGTTTAAAGTTCCACAAGCTACCTTCAACAATCCATTAGACTTGTTTATTCCCCTAAGCCCACCATTAAGATATTCACATACCTCCGGCCGAGACACAATGTTCCAGAAAAAAGCCACTGAACAATTTTCTGGGTCCGAAAAAGTCACGAGTGATAAGAAACCCTTAACTTTACCACCGTTACTAAGGAAATCACTTGATGAACCTATAAAATCGTCTTGTGTGTGCCCATCACAAATACCGTGCAAATGTAATTGTAAACAGTGCCTTATTAGATTCAATCCAACGATACAAAATAATAATCTAGCAAGCGCACAATATCCAGAAAGTAAGAAAGCACTTAACCAAAATCCTATAGTTATAGACCCTAGAATACCTGAACACCTCTTGGAAGATATGAGCAATACAGCTAACACTGTCAATGTAAAAATTAAAGTTGATATTCAGTTACCAAAAAATTTGGACGCGCTAGAAAATTTTAATTTCCAACAACACAACCGTGATAGTGCTTTGGAATACGACGATATGTCCAAAGAGCTCACTTCGAACATACGATTACCTACCACTTCTTTTAACTTTCCAATACCCTTAAATATGTTTGGGTACAAAAGACCGAAAATGAGCAGGCATGATTCGTCGCCTTTTAGAAAAATTACAATTCATAAAAAGAAGAAGAGCAGAACGAATGGCAACAATAACAATAAAAGACATCGAAAAAAACTAATAACATTCCACAATGTAAAAATCTCGTCTTCTCAAACGACGAAACCGCTAATGAACGAAAACCACAATGCAAGTGATAGTAAATTAGAATTAGCAAATGGAACAAGTCACAACAGTAATACAGAGAATATAACGATTATTAAAGTACACAGTAATTCTACTGGGACAACTACAGAGCTACCTATGTCTAAGAATAATACACAGTTTGTCGACAGTATATATTTAATGGTGAATATTTCTAACAATGACAACGAAACCGAGGATGTTCATAATACTGGCAACAGCATTGAGCTTGAAGCAATGACCAAATCAAACGTGAGTGCACCTACTGTGCGCGAAAAACGAGACGTAACAGCGGAAAAAAGAAATATTTCGAACTTAAATATAACTAAAAGTACAATTATACAGAAAAACCCTTTACCGCAAGTCACGACAATAAGAAACAATGTTAAAAAACCCGATAAGGTACTGTTTTCAGATTCGGAGTTATTATATTGGCCTAACAACACCCAAAATGTATCATTTTCCAAAGTGAAAAATATTACTGATATAATTCTTGAACGGGAGACCAAAAAAGCAAAATTCAATATGAGCAAAGAAACTATTCGACACAATCGAACTATAGCATTAGAACAAGCAATATTCGGACAAATTGATTGGAATGATATAGATGCAGTAACGCCAACCTTCATATCATTCGTAGGCAAGTACTTAAACGGCATACTCACTTTATGCTCACAGAAAATATGTCATTCTATGAAATGTGCGGAAAAAACTTGCATTCATAGAACTTGCCTCCCAGAGGAAAGATTCAACCACGTGGGTCATTGTTCTGGATCGAATAAAACTGGTAAGTAATTATTTATACATAATGTAGATAACAAATGCAGAGAGATCAATCAAAGTAACAGGGAACGATTTTCTTTAGTCCATAGTACATGGCTATCAAATCATGACTGACCAGACCAACTATATAAAATTGTCCTACCTGACCCTACCGGGAGTCGGACTTTAATCGAATCTAATCTTCCACGCATCAGATATTAATGGTACAATATAATATGTGTATTAATCTAAAGTATGTAATTTATTGCAGATAGCATAGCCACGATGGAATCTATAATGGACCTGCCATCAAATGTTGCTTTTGAAATTGTCGACATACTTCAGGATAAAATGATTGGAAAGTTATATGGTAAAATAACACTCTGCATTAGTTCCAAGTGTGTTAGTTTTGTAACATCAAAGAAAATGTTCACAAAATCAAAATGTGCCGCTAAAACTTTAAACAAAATCGGGCATTGTCCTAATCTGAAAAAAATCTAGTAAGTTTCATGTTTACAAAATAGCAATGTAATAACAATAATATTGACAAATGAAAATCCAGATAAGCCGCGTACTTTGGTGTGTGAGATCAATAAGTGAACTTGTTCTGTGTACTATTAATGTTAGCAAGATGAATGTACATGTACTGTTTAAAATAAATATTATAAATGCTGCAGCAATACTTAGCATCGTATTGATTTTATTACAAGGGTTCATATCTGTTGTAAGTATATTCACATTATCTTTAGATTTGTACTTAATGAGCTTTCCTAATATGTGTTGTTTTACAATTAAAGCCAGCGTATTTCGTTTACACAGAACATTGAAGATACATATTTTAATCCTTGGCATCACATAAATTCACAACATCCTAAAATTATTAAATTCGATTCCAAAGGAGACGTCAAGACAGACCCTGTGCCGATCAATGGTTTCATAAGACTACAAAGTGTTATAGCAAGTTTACGGCGCGGGTACTCACTCAAACACAATGAACGCAGCGTAGACACAGGCACTTGGCCCTCCAACGACACCATTAGACATATAAGAGAATTTTTAGGCAACTTAACCGGTCCGCGACCGGACAAGCGATTAAAAATATTGACCAATTGTTATAAAGAGAGACATCTGTGTAGGTTTCTGGCTTGCCCAGACATTAGGGAATACTGTATGCTCTGTGAAGTAAAGACTAATGTTAATCATGAAAATTCTACACAGTGTGACAAATTTAATACGAAATATTTAGTAACATACAATCATGGTTAATTATGAAAACATTTAATGTATTAAAATTATTAAACAGTTACTCAGTTTTAAATTAGTATTTAGAATGCATAAAGCATACGAGAACTATCTTGTTTGACTTTTAGATATAAGATACCAAGAAAAATTAAAAGCCTGCCTGGAATGGTCGTTTGTTTCACATTAAGTAAACATTCCCGGTTTAGTGTTATCTCGGCGCTGATAGGGCCATATCTTGCGAAGGTAAACGTATATAATGGGATGCAGGAACTGCTCAAACATTTGTTCGTATCCAAACTTAAGCGACACACCATGTTGAAAGCGAAGTATTTATTTATATTCGTGATTGTGCTCTACGTTGTGCAAGGAAGCTTGAGCAAACCAGTAGAGAGTAAGTTACTTCATTCGTTTATTATAACATTTATGTTATTTCATACACAGACATAGAAACGGCACATATTGTACTTAACTAACCGAACTAACACTAACGCTTGCAGGTGAATTAACAGAGGGCCGGGGTATCGGTTCCACTATATGGGGATGGATAACATATCCCTTCTCTTGGTGGAGCTCCAAAGAAGACGAACCAACGCCTATTAAAGATCAACTAAACGCAACTACAACTACAACTCTCGGGCCTTACGATAACATAGAGATAGGAAAACACAATGTCACAGTGTTGTGCGACGAACAAATCTGTACAACCACCAAATGTAACAAAGACGGTTGTAAGACCAACACTTGCCACATCTACGATACTTACACAACGGGAGAGTGTCGTGAGTTTACTACGGTGATAGATCCGGACAAACCAGTGACTCCGCAGCCCACCGAGGCGACGACGACGCCGGGACCTGACAGTTTGACAATCTATCTAGTCCCTACGGAGCCCATAGTCCCGTCCATTAACCAAGAGGAAGAGCATCCTTTAGAGCTTGAGGTAGCGATGTCTTCTACGATGGCCAATTCAACAAAACCTTAAATCACTGATAACGATATTAACGAAGGTTAGTACCCTAAGATCAAATAAAATATAATTAATATAACACTACTAAAGGTTTTAAAAAAATAGATACTAATTACTAATTTATTGACAACATTGTAGTCTGTAGTCTAGTAGGTAGTAAAGCACGGATTCCAGAAATTTCATATTTTATAAAAACACCTGACGAAATATTCACTGAAAATAATAATAAGAAACGGACATGCTCTATTTTAGGCAAATTTAGTTTTTGAATTCATCACAAAAATGTTTGGTAGGATTAATATTATGTAAGCGTAGGTAAAAGATAAACATCACAAAATCGGAAACTTTCTTAAACGTCATTCAAATTTGACATTACTAATATTAAATTTGACTGAACGCGTGAGAACTTTCCGTATCCGAATGTAAATAGGCATTGTGTAAAAACTCCCCATCTTAATATTTTAAATCCTAATATGAAGCTTTTATGATGTGTAAAATCAAATTTGTGAGAATAGAACACACTTGTTGTTTTCAGATTCCACTACAACAGTACAGCCGGCAACAAATGAAGAATTTTTAAAGAAGATTACTAGTTTGTCAGCATACATTAAATCTTTGTTACGAAGTCTCACAACTACACTAACTAATAAACTTATTACAAATTTAGGCCTAAACTCTCATTGCATTGATGGTGTATGCTACTACAGAACTTGTGAGAGCCGAGACTGCAATCCTATATACTGCAAATACGACCTATTGACTGGTGTTCAAGACTGCGATATTCCGTCATCAAGTTGGTACCGAATAAAACCTATTCGTAACAAATTAACTGTAGAACGAGTTACTGAATATATGACCTCTGATAACAATGAGGATAATGAAATAAAAATCATAAATAAAATGTTAAATAGATAGTTCCCACGTCTCCTTATTTAAATCTTGATTTATTTCTAAAACCTGTGAAATAGATTTATATTTATAGTAGTTGTAATAAATCCAATGTAGACAAATTGTAGTGATTAATGCTATTTGCATATATTATACTAATATTTCCTTAGCATATCCTTACCGGAACTGCAATAAAACAAGTAATTTGGAACGTAATTAATTGTATTATGATGCCTAAGAGCGGAAACCGGAAATGCTTCCTTCAATACTTGGATAGGTTGCGCGTTTTGATTGTTAGACATAGACATCCCCCCCCCCCCCCCTGTTGGGGCCTGTTCTGACCAGGCCGCGCCGATAATGTTTTGGTAGACGTTCTTAAGGATAAGACGCATGACGAAGGGGCCGGGATTTTTATTGGGTATTCCCTGCCACCTCCATCTTCGAGGCGGGGTTAGTCCCACATACCCCGGTGCTCTCCCGAGCGGCGGAAGATTGCAGTAAAAGTACTCAGGAGTGATATAATTGCAAAATTAGACTAAAATTAAAATGATACCAAGACGCTTTGTTTAATAGAACAAATCAGGGAGTCTAGATGATAGGCCGACATACCTTCAGGCCCGTTTGCTAAGAAATGCAACAGACCACAATTTTCCTGTAAGATCTTACCTGATGCTGGAGTTTCCTTAGCGCTGGAGGCGTCGCACTGGCTTCAGTGTCCGACGAGATGGTCCTCAACAACAGCGGGGTGTCGCTAGAGTCCGCCAGCTCAGTCCCCGCCTCGCTGGGCTCGTGGCCTTCGCCCCCTTGTCTGGAAACAAAATGTATAAACGTGTCTCTTGCGTTAGTCGATTAGTTAAGAGTTAGAGCTTAAGTTATATGAGATAGAATATAATGATGGTATATTATATAGCATTGTTATCTAGAAAGATTGAGAAAATATGCCATGAAAAGAGCAACTATCGAGTTTGTTGCTGGTCTTCATTGGTAGAATCCAATTTCCGAACTCTGCGGTAGAATTTTTGTTTGTTTTTGTTATAAATATATTTTGTATTATATTCAATAAGCTGAGACGACTGTATGAGCGTAAAAAATGGGGTACTCTGAAACATCTTGAATCAAATATACCGCCGATAGCAACCTATCAGATTAAGAGAGTCCAAATCCAAACGTCACACGTTAAATTTAAATTTGACAGTTCCTAAGGTTCCTAAGTTTCTGCACCTAAGGGAAAGACGCCCCTGCTCCTGATCGTCTTCTCCGACACACATGGAATGAGATGGAGTGGTCCTATTTTAAATCTGGAAACCGCACAGACATTGATTGATTTTACCAATGATTTTCAAAGGAATACTGACTGTATGAAGTAGTGTATGTTGACGTAGTTGGGCGCCTGCGGCGCGGGCGGCGAGTCGGGTGCGCGCGCGCCGGGCGCGAGCGTCGCGGGCGGCGCGGTGGGCGCGGCGCTGAGCGGCAGCGTGCTGCTGCCGCTGCCGCTCACGCTCGACGCGTCCTCCGCGCTCGACCCCGTGCCCCCTGCCGGCCACGTCATACAATCTTAACTAATATTATAAAGCTGATGAAGAGTTTGTTTGTTTGTTTGAACGCGCTAATCTCAGAAACTACTGGTCCGAATTGAAAAATTCTTTTTGTGTTGACCATTTATCAAGGAAGGCTTTAGGCATCACATCTAACATCACGCTGCAACTATTAGGAGCGAAGAAATAATGGAAAATGTAAAAAAAACGGGGAAAAAAATTGCTATTCCACGCGGACGAAGTCGCGAGCACAGCTAGTAACTAAATAAATAAATAGCCCAAGACATGCCACGCTGGGTCACTCATCGCCATCTAGCCCCAAACTAAGCCGAAGCTTGTACTATGGGTACTAGACAACTGATAAACTACTTAAATACTTTTTTTTGTAAATAAATACATATTATACATAGAAAACACCCAGACCAATACAAATAGACATGTTTATGAACACAAATGTTTGCACTGTGCGGGAATCGAACCCACGTCCCTTGACTCAGTAGGCAGAGGTCACTACCAAATGAGCCATCGAGCTAGTCATCTACTAACTAATCCGATTGATTTGGCTACTTTTGATAAATACAATGAAGCGTGGACTAACCGAACTACTAGACCCGCCCGAATCGCCTTACACTGCTGGCGCTAAACAGTGCCGTAACTAGCCTTTTATGCGCCCAGTGCGAGTTTTCAAAATTGCATTGAGCTAACACAATGCTCTACTCAAGATTGTAGGTTGTGTTTTTAATTTACAAGTTAGTGTCACAAAAATGAGTGAGAATCCACGGTAATTTAAAAATTCATAGACTCCAAACAAATCTGCATAGAGTTGATTAACTCTGCAATCATTCTAAAAAAACACCCATGACATAGAAGTGTAGCCACAATAAAATCAAACTCACCCGCTTGTATATAAACATATTCTCCATCGTTAATATCGACAGGCACTTGATCGTAGTACGGTTCGTCTTCCGCCAGCGGCACCGACGCGGGGATGCTCTCGAGGGAGATGGGAGCGGACTTGTCCGCGTCCGCGTCGGGCAGGTCCGGCGTGGTGGACGTCACCTCCTCGTCTATGGAGCGAGGCGTCGCCGCGCCGCCCGACCGCTTGCGCTCAGACGAGAGAGAGTTGATGGACTCGTAGCTCTTCACCTAAAAATGTAACAGACAATAAGCTTGTTGCCGTAAAAAAGTGTACTAGCAGTAGACTGCGATTGGCTGATGATGATGATGACCTGGTCACAACTAGGGTCTAAAGTGACTAAAGACAATTTAGATATTCTATCGTAGAGAATGTCTAAATTGGCCCTTAGGTCAATTTATACAAGCCCACACATTGCTTCTGAGATTTAAAAGACGAAAAGACGCGCCAAATCGTTCGTCTGCGCCTGACTAACGCGGATTGGTCATATTGGATTGGTGTGCCTTACGGTGTGGAGTTAAGGTTAAATTTGTTATGTTCAGTTTTGAATAGACGTTTCGATGAGCTTCGACTCTGCACTAGTACTAATTGTCCCTAAGCAGAAATAAATGTATAGGTAGTGTTCTACAACTTGGTTTGTTTATCTATACTTATAATAAATCTGTAGAGAGGTCAATTCTGTACATAAAATATTTTTTCAAAATAACTATCAGGGGGTGATAAGTGATCGATACTGATACCAAAAATGCAATCAGTAAAATTTTTGTCTGTCTGTCTGTCTGTCTGTATGTTCGTTATAGAAAAAAAAACTATTGAACAGATTTTGACGAAACTTGGTACAATTATTCTTCATACTCCTGGGCAGGTTATAGGATACTTTTCATCACGCTACAATCAATAGGAGCGGAGCAGTGACGGGAAGTGTTGGGAAAACGCGAGAAATTTAAACCTGTATGTTTGAACGCGCATTACGCGAAAACTACTGCATAGAATTGAATGCGGTTTTCACCAATGTATTGCTAGAGGTCTAACTTAAAACTTAGGCACAAGGTATAGATGGGTATTATATGGAAGTCCGTTATTTTTGAAACCCGATATCCACGCGAGCGACGCCGCTGGCACAGCTAGTGATACAATATGACTTATCAATCAAGGTTGCTAAAATAAAATTATACATACCCAAAGCGTATGGTTTTTTTTATAGATATAATATAGGAACAACGAACAACTAATAAAGACAGTTTTACGCACCCTCTCACTAATGGAAGGAGTAGAAGCCCGACTGGCAATAGACTCTCGGGACTCGGCATTGCGGATCCGTCTGCCCAGAGACGAAGGCGGACTATCTTCCACGAAACCGGATTCGGGCAATGAAGCCCCTCGTTTACTGAACACTTTTGGTGGAGGTCTGTAGATAAAATAATAATCATTTTAATGTAATATTAATTACTTACACAAGTGAAACCTTTTGTAAAATTAAGCTTGTTGTAAAAAATATACTTGGGTGGGACTTTTTTCTTAGCGATAGCGGTCGGGTCGACAGGACTGCTCTCCGATGACTGTGGTGATTCTTCCGCCTTCTTAGCTGCATTTTCTGCTAGTTTCAGACCATTAACTTCGATGACTGTTACAAAATCACCAGTTTGTGATGCTGGACGGTTTTTTGTATTTGTTGGACTTGATTTTTCTAATGCTGTAAAAAAGGACATTATTACAATAGCTTCCAAACTTGCATTATTAAATCATAACCCAGCATTGCCCTTATTCCACCTGCAATTTTTGATATGAATCCCAATTACCCTGTATGACCATGATCACAGTTCCAAAAGGTATTAGTTATTACAATATGAAATGGAGTTATTACCATCAACAGTCATAACACAATATGACAAACAGATCAGCTGGAGTATTTGTCCTAGTTACATTTATGTATAAAAATATAGTGTCTATGAGCAAAAAAAGGGTCCAGTCAAATTGCTCAAAAATTCAAAGTAGGTATGCATAAGTAAGTCAAAAACATTACCACTAATATCCCGATTACTCTCTGTTCTCTGAACCACTTCGCTATTACATCTCCTGCGAGCTGCTTCCGCTGCAAGGTTTGAGGACAGCTCATTGATACATTGGTTTACTGAACTCCTCTCGCCCAGATGCACTGGCTTATTCCTAAGCTGTACATCTTCACACTCTGCTGTCTCAGTTGTGGAGTCATCACTCTTGTTACTGCTAGCAATACTGACTTCACTCTTTTTTGATAATGAGTCAGTATTTGAGCCCTAAATAACAAAAATGTTATATTAATTATTATTACATTTATTAAGCAATATATAGTAAAAATAAACAATCAATATTTAAAATTTACATATCCATGGCTATGCTGTATTATTTTTTATGGTACTGGTTTTTAAAATTAATCATGTTTGACAATAAACTACTAATATTCAGAACTGTAAAAAACTGAAAGGCATGAAATAGTGCTGCTTGTTGATGTATGAACAATATTATGGCTTTATGCTGTATCTGATGATTTTGTATGTTAAAGATTTTGATATGTACATAATAATGGCACATTCAATCTAACTACATTGTTTAAAATGGGGCAATGCCCATCAACCTTGAATTATACTGGTGTATAGAATATCCCATTACATGGATATTTACTAATTATACCAATGACACTCCCATGTTTGTAATTAATATATGACACACTGAGCTGTGAATGAATACAAACTCTTTATGATACCTACCTACAGACTTTTGCTAAACAGGCTATGTTTCCTTAAAGGATAATAACTTAAGTTATTATCAATATACAATTATAAAGTGACAAGTCTTTAGAGTAAGATATTGTTTTAGCTAATATTTATTTAGTTAATTGTATTAAAATGAGACCAAAGTCTTCTTATTTTATTTGTTAAATACATTTAAATAAACAGGAAATCCCAAAGATCTATTACTCTAAATCAATTTAGAAATATATAATATACAATAAGACTATAATATATTAATTTATTATGATTATAAATACCATCAAAACAATAATGTCCACACAAGTTTATCACTTGCCATTAGTTAGTTAGTGCTCAGACTAGAATAGCCGGCTATAGCCAATATATGCAAAGAATTTTATTTTAACTTATTTACAGCACATTAGAGTTATCTTTAATATTATAAACCATCTGATCAGAGGTAATGGTATGAAACACATGACTATCAAGGTCCATTGCAATTATGAATGGATTATGTATAGACTGTTAACAAAATAATTCATGATTTAAAGGTTAATAACATGACAATTCATAAACTAATAATATAGTGAAATAAAATAAAGGATTTTCATACTTTTGGACATAGCTGTAGTTTATACAGATGTATTCACAGGTTACATGTGTAACACTGGGTTTTTGATAGAAAGAGATGGAATATTGACAAGTGGGTAAGTGCAAATAGGACACTTCAATTAATACAGTTTTCAGTAAAAAATTAAAAATCACATTTTTGTAATTAGAACATGTGTGTGCTTTGAGCCATAGGTAAGTATATATAGTACTAATGATGTCACAGTCATACAGTAATTACTTGTATTACTTCAATGATGATTAATTAGGGTTGAATGGAGTTAATACACAGAGAGCTTCTCAACAAATTATGCATATTAGGTACCTAGCAATATGATGTAGTTTTTACCTTATAAATTACCACACATTCATTCACCAAGGATTTGTATACCAAGGTTTAGTATAAACAATACACTAACACACTCATAAAAAATCAATACTTTTGTTGGTTCATATTTATGAGTAGTAACAGTAATGTTATGAAGTTTTATTAAGTCATATTGTATTTGATAAACAAGA
Organism: Conogethes punctiferalis; assembly: GCA_031163375.1. Taxonomy (NCBI): domain Eukaryota; kingdom Metazoa; phylum Arthropoda; class Insecta; order Lepidoptera; family Crambidae; genus Conogethes; species Conogethes punctiferalis. The sequence goes on along the minus strand of CM062091.1, from coordinate 5,967,823 downwards.
TTTCATAGTCATTTGAATTCACTTAATTCAAACCTGTATCATTAAGTAACTGGACAGTACACTTTAATAATATAACGTGTAGGTATGCTTATTAAGAAAATTTATAAAACAGTTATTGTAGCACACCAAAAGAATTTATAATTAATAATTCAGAACTGTAAATACACAATATAAGAGGATGTAAACCAATTTTAATTACAAATTGCATAAATACTGTTACTTTCATACGCTTCACAGATCAATACACAGTTATGAATAAATTGTTAATGTTATGTATGAATTTCATGGTAATGATTTAGTCAAGGAAAAAACACTTCCTGGTGTTGCAAGTAGGTTCACTCATAGTTATAACTTTTGGAAGTTTAATAAAATGTTGTAAATATAAAATTACCAGATTCCTTAACTTCCAAAATGTGTCTCAGTATATATGTCACCGGAAAATAGCAAGAATTGTAAGTTGATCAATTTCCTAGATTAACTTTCGGAATATAACATTGGTAGTTGAAATGTATTATTTAACGCAATGGATTTCAGTTAATTGATCAACTTACGGTAGACTGGCAGTAATTTAATAATATAACATATTTTAGTTCTTTTTTTAAACATTTTAGGGCTAAATTAACACTACAATCATAGTACAGTAATAATAAAACTATTTATAATAACTATTACATAATACCTTTGTATATAATTTGTTGCTAAACAATACACAGCCCCATGCTTAACTTAATATGATAATCTTGCATCAATACACGCCAGAACCAAAACTGCTGATAAGGCACGGTTGTTTATCTTTTTATGACTAATTAAAAAATATATTGCATTACTATTATAAAAACATCTTCCCAAAATTATTTTATTGGGGCTTTTCAAATAAGTGTTATTGTACAAAAAATAATAATGAGTTTACCTGTTTGCTATCAGCAGTCTTATCATCAGGTTCGATCACGTCAGTTCCCGAGGGCGGAGCCCCTCGGTTTCCTTGTGCAGCAGCCTTATGTTTTTCGACATCTGATAATAATGTTTCTAGGTATTCAACGTAAAATTCTTCCTTCTCCAATTCTTCTCTAAGTACAGCCACTTTCTGTTTGTGTTTAGACAAATTGGCCCTAACATCTTCCTCCCAAGCGGCTGGCAAAGCACTCTCTGGAAAACGTTGCACCCACACACGCTGAAAATCTCCAAAGACACTCATCTCTCACAAAACGATTTCATGACCAATTTATGTTACAATTTAACTGTTTTATTTTACTACAAAATTAATTTCAATGTAAAAAACGTATCACAAATCCTGTCATTGCAAATTCATTTTCTGCCACAGATACGAAATTTTTCTGTCTTCTGTCCCATTCTTTAATTTAGTCTATGGGCTAATTAAACCACAGATGAAAATATTTTTATAAAATATTTAACTTTCATTAGGGTAAAAAAGGGTGAGTAGAATTTTGAAAAGGCAGTGAGTCGATACTAACCAAGTGTAGTTTCAAATTATCATTTTGTGCGCAGGTAGTGAATGAATATGGAATTATAATTTTGAGGTGTATTGAAACCTAGCCCAGCCACGGCGCCAAACAAGGCCGTAGCAAATATCCAAAAACCTCAGACAAAATTAAAGATATCTCAGCATGCATGCACGATCACTCAAACACACAGGTACAGGTATTATAGAACATGTGCAACAAAACCTTAATTACTCACCCTTGTTTGGCTCAAAGTCCTAAAGGCCTATAAACTTAAAAAAAAAAAAAAAAAAAAAAAAATGTCATCCATCCACATCCATTTGATTTCATTCATCATTCATGGAGAAGCGCGGGAAACGTCTAGCCGAGCGGTCGACTTTTTTTTGGCTCTTTTTCATTTTAATCCTAAAATCTTTATTTGGATCAGATAAGTAGTAGAATTTGTGTGTATATAATATAAATTGTATATCATCATTTGCCTGCCCTGTTCCCATTATCTGGGGTCGGCGCAATATGTTTTCTTCTTCCATTCATCCCTATCACCCGTCATCGTCCCATTCACTCCTTTCTCTGCCATGTCATCATTCACACAGTCCATCCATCTTTTCTTCGGGCGGCCTCGCCCTCTCCACCCATTCACATTCATCTTCATCACGGTTTTGGTCACATGTCTCTCATCTCTCCTCATTACGTGCCCATACCAAGACAGACGGTTCCCTTTCAACTTCTCCGTCACTGGTGCCACTTTCATACTTCCCCTAATGTACTCATTCCTTATTTTATCCATTCTGGTCACTCCACACATCCATCTCAACATTCTCATCTCTGCAACATGCATTCTTCTTTCATCCGTCTTCTTAATAGGCCAGCACTCCGATCCATACAGTACGACAGGTCTTATGACTGATTTGTAGATCTTACCTTTTAATTTCAAAGGTAGTCGAGAGTCGCATGTTGTTGCAGTCACCTGTCGCCATTTCATCCAGCCTGAGTTAATTCGATGTTTGACAGCCCTATCGATTTCACCATCACTTTGTACAACAGACCCGAGGTACTTATAATCGGAACAAACTGGCAAGGTCATTCCATCAAGTTTTATTGATAGAGGCATGGAGAGGCCGCCAAAGTCACAGAACAGGTACTCCGTTTTGGTTCTACTGACTTTTAGCCCAACATTCTCCAATCTTTGCCTCCATCTCTCCAGTTTGTTCTGCACCTCCAAGGCATCTTCGGCCACTAGCACAATGTCATCGGCGAACAGCATACACCAGGGTGCCTCCTCCTGTATGTCCGATGTAAGAGCATCCATTACCAACAGGAAGAGGTATGGACTAAGCGCCGACCCTTGGTGTAAGCCTACAGCCACATTGAAGCTCGCAGTAGTGCCGACTGCAGACCTAACTTGGGTGTTACTTCTGCTGTACATGGCTTGAATTAACTGCAGGTATTTTACTGGCACTCCTCTTGCCATAAGAGCCCACCACAAAACTCCACGGGGAACCCGGTCATATGCCTTTTCAAGGTCAACGAACACCATGTGCAAGTTTTTATGGGCACTCCTGTACTTTTCGCACAATTGGCGAATGGCAAAAATGGCGTCCGTCGTTCCCCGACCAGGCATAAAACCGAACTGGTTCTCCGTGACTTCACTCTCTTCTCTCAGTCTTCGCTCAATCACTCTCTCCCATATTTTCATGCTGTGTGACATTAGCTTTATTCCTCGATAATTGTTGCACTCTTGAACATCACCCTTGTTTTTATAGATGGGCACCAAAAAACTGTTGCACCAATCGTCGGGAATTACTTCTTCATGCAACAATTTATTGAAGAATAAAGCTAACCATTTCCATCCATCTGCCTTCAATAGCTTCCACACTTCTACAGGTATTTCATCAGGTCCCACTGCCTTTCCTTTTTGCATCCCTTTTATAGCTAGTTCTACTTCTTCTATGCATATTTCTCTTACTAAACCGACATTAGCCGCTCTGATCGGAAGCACCCCACTCCACTCATTCTCTTCATTCATGAGTTTTTCAAAATAGTCCTTCCAACGTTGTTTTATGTTATTGTCGTCTGAAAGGACTTTTCCTAATTTGTCTTTAACACACTTTATGTGTGTTATGTCTCTTGTCTTTCTTTCTCTGTTCTTTATAAGCCTATAGAGATCTTTCTGGCCTGCAGGAGTATCAAGTGAATGGTACAGTTTATCCTGGGCATTTGCTCTTGCTATAGCTACGGCTTTCTTAGCTTTCTTCTTACATTCATTATATACATTCTTCTTCTCTATTTCCAGGTTTCCATTGCTATCTTTGACTTTCTGCCATTCCTTAAATCTTTTCTTCTTTTCCTTCAGTATCTCTTGCACATCCTCTGACCACCACCATGTTTCCCGATCTATAACCCTTTTTCCTCTTGACACACCTAAACATTCTTTTGCCGCTTTTCTTATACAGGTTGCCATATCTTCCCAACATTCATTAGCTCCTCTTTCTTCCATATCTCCCATTTCAATCATTTTATTCACAATAACCTTTCTAAGCTTACTTGCATACTCTTCCTTTTCCAGTAAGTGCCATTTTATTCTCGGAGGTGGTTTATCTTTATTCGGAGTATACGTTAGTGTATATTTTACGTCCATAATGAGGAGTCTATGTTGTGAAACTAGATCTTCTCCGGGAACCACTTTGCAGTTTGTAACACGGTTAAGATTGTTACGTCTCACGAGGAAGTAATCGATTTGTGTCTTATGCTGGCCACTTTTATAGGTAATTAGGTGACCATCCTTTTTTTGGAACCACGTGTTTGCTACTGCTAAGTCAAAAGCTGTTGCCGATTGTAATAGCGTTTCACCCTCTGTATTACGATTTCCGAACCCCCAACCCCCGTGCACCCTTTCATAACTTCTGCTCTGTCTTCCTACATGACCATTAAAATCCCCTCCTATGTATATCTGTTCATTCGTTGGCACTTCCATAATCACTGAATCAAAATCTTCCCAAAACTTCTCTTTCATTCTGTCATCGCATCCTACTTGTGGCACATAAACACTTACTATATTCATGGCCTCGCCCTCCACCATCACCTTCACAAGCATAATTCTGTCACTCACTCTCTTAACCTCTGTAACACTTTCCTTGAGATTCTGGTCCAGAACCACACCTACGCCATTTCTTCTTCCATCACTACCACAATAATAAAATTTATACCCCTCCCCAATCTCTCTCGCCTTTGTGCCCTTCCATTTTGTCTCCTGCAGACAAGCTATATTGATCCTACGTTTTTTCAGCACGCCTGCCAACTCTCTTGCCCTTCCAGTCATCGTACCCACATTCAAACTTGCATACCTCAATCTCACATCCCGAACTCGCTTCTTACGTTGCCCCCGTCCGTGGTGGTGCAACAACCCTTGTCCACTTCCCACAGGAGCCGGGTGCTGCCCCTGCGCGTCGCCTGTGGGGTACGCCCTAGCCCTATTACTAATTCCATACATACCATTCATATTGCAATTAGTTTTGGCACTAATTTTACAGCCGGCCGCCTGCCTGACGCTAACCCTCTTTGGGACTGCTATTGTGGATGGTTCACCCCCATCACGCGGTAGCCCATTGTGCTGCTCCTTATGCACTGGCATTGTCCCATAGTCGGTTTCTACGACACCCCGGGATTGAGACGGGGCTGGCACATTCTAAGTTTTTCTTTTTCTCCCAGGCCAGCATGGAAGTATAATATAAATTGTATATATTTTATATATTAGTGTTATTCTCTGCAGTTTTTGGTAAGTTTTTTTAACTTACTATTTTTGTATGAACGAGCCCCACGACCCGGGGGGTACGGCTCCCCCGGTCGCTAATTTTGTTACAATAACATGTTCTAATTCGGGTATGGAGACGGAAGGCTCCTTACAGGACACGGACGGTGGTATTAATACAGAATTCATTACTAAACGTAAGCGGGCATCTGCACGCAAAGTTTGTAAACATTGTAAAAAGAAGAGAAGGCATCAAAAAACATCATCTTTGGTAGATTCAGGCGATGACTTTAGTTGTCGGTGTGGTAGTAGTTTCCCTAATGATCCGATTGAATCTCAAGTGTTAAATAAGGAACCTATTACTTTCAATACACCCGCTTCGGCTTCAAATTCAGTGCGTGATATCTCGGATAATAATGTACCAAGGACTCCTGTTGGCAGAGTTACATATCTAGCTTCTGATTTGGCACCATACGTTGTTCATGTTCAGCGAGAGCAGATCACGCCTAATGACAATCGCAATATTCACCCCATAAGTTTTGGTCATTTTTTAAAAAAGAATTGCGTGAGAAATATAATAAATGGTAGTCTGAAGAAAATTGGTAGAAATAGATTATCAATATCTTTTTCGAATTTCGAAGATGCTAATTCATTCCTTAATAGTGAGACTTTAAAGCAAAATAGTTATAAAGCTTTTATCCCCGTGTTTAATGTCACTCGAATGGGCGTTGTCAGAGGAGTTCCAACAGATTGGACGGAGGAACAAATTATTGAAAATTTAACTGTACCCATAGGTGTTGGACATGTTTTAAAAGCACGACGTATCAAAAAGAAGTCTTTCATTAATGGAAAGCCGGAGTTTGTTCCCATAGAAACGGTCGTTATTACTTTCGATGGTCAAACTCTACCCAAAAGGGTATTTTTGTGTTTTAATTCTTTACCTGTAGATTTGTATATATATCCCACCATCCAGTGTTATAATTGCTGTAGATATGGTCATATTAAAAGCCAATGTCGTTCCACCCCTAAATGTTATAAGTGTGGTCAGGGTCACTCAGGGGAGAATTGTCAGGTAGAAGAAGATAGTATTACGTGTTGCCTTTGCTCTGGTCACCATGTGGCTACAAGTAGGAAATGCCCTGAGTTCTTTAGGCAAAAGAATATCAAAGAAACTATGGCCAATAATTGCATTACTTATGCGGAAGCTTTAAAATTACACCCACCCATTTCAAAATCGTATGCTGACATAGTAAACACCAATGCACCTTTGCGTAATTCTTTGAGTTTCAATCATGAAAAACATGGATCACCGAATATTAGCCCGGGTGTTAACTCCTACAAAAAAACAGTTTTTCTCAAACCTAAATCTCCATCAAAATCCACTAAAGGATATGATCGCGCTGCTCATGAATCTTTGATTAGGGATTATAATTCGCCCTTTTCACCGAGCCAAAATATTTTAGCAAATAGCGACCAAAATCCGTCGCTTAGTAATCTTCCAATAAAAGACTTAATAATTGCTTTGATTAATTATCTTTCTCAGTCAAATGTTATAGATTCACCGTCCAACGCTGCCTTACCTGTTAAAGAAATAGTAAATGTTAATAATACCCATAATGGATCAATTGGAAACGGTGATCCAGTGGAATTGTCGCAGCATTCAAACTAAGAAAGCTGATTTAATTTTTATGATAAACAAGTTTTCTCCCTTTATTATTGCGCTTCAAGAAACTTGGCTACGGCCAGACTCAATTTTTAAAATCTCGGGCTTCTCGTGTATTCGAGAAGATCGGGCTGACAGCTACGGTGGCGTAGCTCTTCTTGTAAATAATTCATACTCATTTGTACATATTCCCATCCCTAACCATAGTTCTGAATATTCCATTATTGCCATTCGTGTAAATAATATTACTTATGTTTCTGTATATATCCCCCATCCATCATCTGTAATATATAATGAACTTGATAGCATTGTTAGTAATTTACCTAGGCCTATAGTCGTATTAGGAGATTTTAATGCCCAACATCAAGCTTGGGGAAGTTCTAACTCAAACTATTACGGCAATCGTATTTTAGACCTCTTAGATAGCAATAACTTATGTTTATTAAATAATGGATGTCCAACGCGACGCACGCAGCCACATGAAGGTATTAGCGTTCCAGATTTAACTCTTTGCTCTTCTCACATGGCCTCTTCTTTGACATGGTCTACTCTATATTCATCTTTTGGCAGTGACCATTTCCCTGTTCTCGTCACTTTTCCAACAGTTTCTCGAACTTGGAATAATAGTTCTCCGCGAATGAAATACAAATTAGCGAATGCCGATTGGCTATCCTTTAAAGATAAGGTTGAAAGCGGTATTAGTTCACTTCCAGTAGTAACTGATAGTAACCAATCAGCTTGTGCAGAGGCCTTAACTTCATTGTTATTAAAAACTGCAGATGAATTATTTCCTATTAAAAATGGTCGGAATAGGAAACTGCCATCTCCTCCTTGGTGGGATACTGAATGCCACGAAGCGATTAGAAATAGAAAGAAAGCAGAGTTAACTTATCGTGCTCATTCCACTATTGAAAATTACGATTCCCTGGTAGATATTACCAAAAGTACACGTAAATTAATTAAGAAGAAAAAATGGGAAGGGTGGCAAAAGTTTTGCTCATCAATATCTCCAAACACACCGGCCTCCATTGTATGGTCTAACATTAGAAGATTTCGGTCCGTTTTCAACGAATCAGCGCCACGTATTTTAGATAATTCGTTAGTAGATAGCTTTTTAGATAAGCTCGCACCTTCATTTGTTCCTGAAAACCTTCTTACTGCGCCCTTATTAATACCTAATGTTTATCATTCGGGACTGAATGCTCCATTCAGTCTTTGTGAACTAAAAGGAGTTCTCACCTATGTTAAAGATTCTGCTCCAGGGACTGACGGAATTCCTTATTCGTTTTTGTCCCACTTAAGCGACTCTAGCTTAGCGTATTTTCTAAATATAATTAATTCTGTTTTGTTATCTGGTCGTATTCCCTCAAAATGGAAAGAACAAGAAGTGATTCCTATTTTAAAACCCGGAAAACCTTCTGTTGAAGCGGATTCGTACCGCCCAATAGCACTTTCATCTGTTTTAGCAAAAATTTCTGAACATTTAGTAAAAAATAGACTAGAGTGGTTTGTAGAAAACAAGGGTTTATTAGGACAGAGTCAATTTGGGTTTAGGAAAGGTAAGGGTACTATGGACAGTATCGGTATTTTCACCACTGACATCCGTCTTGCTTTTTCGCGTAATGAATCTGTTCTAGCAGCATTTCTCGATATCACTGCGGCATATGACAATGTTTTACTGCCAGTTTTAAAAAGAAAATTAATTGAACTAGAAGTACCAATATTGCTCATAAATTTTGTTATCAATATATTATCAGAACGGACTATTGAAATTCACCAAGCCGAATCAAAAAAGTCAAGATTATTATGGAAAGGCCTTCCTCAGGGTTCAGTATTAAGTCCATTACTCTTCAATATTTATACATACGATTTAGAGCATTCTCTCCCGGGCGGACTTAATATTTTACAATATGCTGATGACTTGTTGTTTTATGTATCGGGTACCAGTATAGAAGACTTGTCATCGTCTTTATCCACCTCACTTCAATTTTTAAAGTCATGGTTAGACATAAATGGTTTAAGCCTTTCTGTACAAAAGAGTACAGTAGTATTATTCTCCAGAATGCGATGTCCTCCTCCCTTTTCAGTCGTTTATGATAATTCCATTATTCCTGTTATAAAGGAAACTAAGTTTCTAGGCGTAATTCTAGACAATAAATTATCAGGTCTTTCACATTTTTATTACATTACTGCAAAGTGTGAACGTTATTTAAATATTTTAAGATGTTTATCTGGGGTTTGGTGGGGTTCCCACCCATTATCTCTTAAGCTACTATATAATGCGCTTATTAGAAGCACATTAGATTACGGCACTTACTTTATGGAACCTTGTAGCATAGTAGGACTTAGAAAATTAGATGTCATCCAAACGAAAGCTCTTCGTATTGTTGCTGGCGCAATGAAATCGAGTCCCAACAATGCCTTGCAAGTGGAGTGCGGGGATCCTCCTCTAAAACTTCGGCGTCAGTACTTATGCGATAGGTATCTATTCCGAGCTTTACAGATTTATAACCATCCTCTCTATGCTAAGTTGCAAAAATTATCAGAATTCATAGATAAATCTTCTTATTGGTCACATAAACCTACACCCTGTTTAGTTATCAGTTTCCGTAAATTTTCATTCCTCGAAGCTCCAACGCACAGATGTTCTCATCATCCTATTTTTTCTATTCCTTTTGAAGCTTTGATTTATCCACCAGCTGTTAATTTTGATATAAATATTTCTAAAAACGATAGACTTTCTAATGACAAATTTAATAATTATCTGCAACAACACTGTCAGGACTGGCACTATTTGTTTTGTGACGCTTCGAAACATACTTCTGATTCTCATGTAGGTGTCGGAGTTCATCATCAGCAGTTTAATATAACACAAAAAATTAAATTGCCTCCGGAATCATCGGTATTTACGGGAGAATGTTTCGGTATTTATAAATCATTAGAGTATGTACTGCTCCTTAAACTTAAAAAAACAATGATCTTTTCGGATTCTAAAAGTGCGTTAGAAGCTCTAATCAAGTTCCCTTTTAAGTCAAATATTTGTTACCCAATTATAATTGATTGTAAGAAATTATTATATCAATGCTTCATAAACGGTTTTCAAGTGGCTTTTGGGTGGATTCCAGGACATTCTGGAATTTCTGGAAATGAAATAGCTGATCGATTGGCGAATGATGCGATTGTATGTGGTGATATGTTCCCATATAAGAACTTCTGCCACGACTTGATTCCTCTAGCTAAGATATCTCTACAAAAAGCTTGGGAAGAAAACTGGGAAGAAAGTAGTAAAACCAAAGGTAGCTTTTATAAAAGTATTCAACCGAATATTCCTATTAAACCATGGTTTTCCAAATGGAAGCTAGATAAGTTAGCCACTTCTATTCTTATCAGGATGCGCTTAGGACACGTGTGTACACCTGTTCATTTGGCTCGTTTACGTATTGTGGATAATTCCATGTGTGACTGCGGTGCCGATGTGGGTGATTTGAATCATATGTTCTTTTCTTGCACAAAATATGATCGTTCTGTTTTCATGTCCTCTCTTACCTCCCTCCGTGTGCCTTTCCCTGTATCCATTCCTAGCCTTTTATGTATGAACGATTACAATATATATACAGTTTTATCTATTTTTATAAACACTAACAATATTAAGATTTAAATTCATGCACCTATACTATATTTTTCTGTCTGTAAACTTTTCTGATCCATACGAAATTCCTATCCTATCTCGCTTCCTTTCAAAATCCATACGTTTCCCTACCTTTTCCTTGTCTGTGGCTAATGTACAAGCCGTACAAAGCCAAAAAAGCAAAAAAAAAAAAAAAAAAATTCATCATTCATTCACTCACTCAATTACGTAGGTAGTAGAAAAATTGCTTCACGCTTTATTTTCTCTCCTTGACTCTTTCTGCTTTTCGGAAGATTATTTAAGTTGTTTTCATCTATTCACAAGTGTTAAACATGAGATAACCGTGAGGCTCATATATAGCGATTGATTGAGCCACAAGTCTAACCTCGAGGAGTGACATGCGAGTTGCATAGTTTTGCATGGATAATTTTGTAACCAACAATGGCAGATAAAATAAGGTACAGCTGTTTACAATTTCCTTTCGCTACTCGTCTTATAGAATTTCAGTTTCAAACTTAATTATATGTCAGAGTGTAGTCTTGGATTATATGTTTTTATTAGGCCTTTTGCAAATATGCCTCATGGTTGTCAGGACAATACACTATTCGGTAGATTTATGTGCTGCCTACATTACTATTTCCCATTGAAATGTCTTTTGGTTGATACATTCGTATCAAACTTTATTTTGCTACAGTATAATGCAAAAATGCAATCTATCTATCTACAAAATTTTAGATTATATTGAAAATTTTATATTCATTTACATAATTATTGTATTTTTACAGGTTCAACACAAAATATGATGTAAAGGGCAACTATGAGCCATCCGATTCTGAAGATGAATATTCGCCTAATGAAAAGAAGTTGCTTGATAAAGTACGAAAAAGAAAACACAATGATACTGATAGTGAAGAAGAGATGTATGCTTTTTCGGAGTCGGAGGATGATGACTTGGAGAAAAAAAAGGAAGACTTAGGGATTGCCGATAGCGATGTAGAAGGCCAAGAGAAATCTGATGATGATTTGCCAGATACAAAGGCTTGGGGAAAAAAGAAACAATCATATTATTCCACAGATTATGTTGATGAAGACTATGGTGGCTTTGGTAATGATGAGGAAGCAGCTCTTATGGAAGAAGAGGAAGCTAAAAACATACAGAAACGGCTCTTGGAACAGCTTGGTGAAGAGGATTTCACTTTAGATTTTTTCAACAAACAAATAAAAGATGCAGAAGAAAAGGAAACGGTTATCAAGAGTGATTTGAGTCAAATGTCCAAGAGGCAAAAGCTCCAACTGCTTGAAAAAGAAAGCCCAGAATTTTCTGGTCTTATAGAAGATTTCAAAACTAAGTTGACTGTTGCAAAAGATGATTTACATCCGCTTTTGAAACTGGTTAAAGATGGCAAAGTACCTAAGTGCCCGGCTTCAAATTTTGTGAAAACAAACTATAATCTTATATTGAATTATTGTACAAATATAAGTTTTTATTTGTTACTCAAAAGTCAAAGAATTAATATACAGAATCATCCGGTTATAAAGAAGTTATACCAGTATAGGCAGATGTTGAATAAAATGGAACCAATTTTCTTGGAAGTTATTAAACCACAAATAGATAAAATTTTATCTGCAGTAAAAGACAACTTAGAGTTACATGTAACAGAACTCAAATATGAAATTAAAGAAAACTTAAAACGCAAATCTGAAAAGACAACATCTGAATCATCAGCTAAAAAGCTTAAACTTATAAGTGCCTTGGAAAAAGATGATGGTGAAGACACTGGTGTATCAGATGATGAAGATGAATATGAAGGTAATGACTACTTCAAAGCACACAGTGAACAAGAGGGTGTTGCAAAACTCAATCAGGAGTCGGAAGAAAGTGGATATTCAGATAATGATATCAACTCACCTAATGAAATAGATGATGACAATAATAAGCCTTCAACATCATCTCAAAATGTTGTCACAGAAGATTTGGGTGATAAGAGAGAGATAACATACCAAATTGCAAAGAATAAAGGTTTGACACCACATAGGAAGAAGGAACAGAGGAACCCTAGAGTTAAACATAAGATGAAATTCAGGAAAGCTAAAATCCGCAGGAAGGGTGCTGTGCGAGAACCTAGAACTGAGATCATTAGGTATGGTGGAGAGGCATCAGGAATAAAAGCTAATGTGAAAAAGAGCATTAAAATTAAGTAACATCAATTATATGAACATATTTATTGTAAAATAATGTAACATTTTATTTCATAATAAAGTAATCCTGCAGGAGTGTGTCTTTCAATGTTGCCATCTGAAACAAATAGTTTAATTACACTTAGTCCATCTAGTTCTATAATGGCACATACATACATAAAAATTAATATTATTCTTATTTTTATGTTCCTACAATACCAACAACTTTATGTACTCATAAAAACAGTACATCATGCTTAGTTTTTATCTTTATTTTTGTAGATCCAAATTTGATATTACCCTTTGAGTTGCTAGTTTAGGAAAAAGCAAATTTAATAATCACACACTGACACATAAATACCTGATTCTATTGTTTAGATCATAAAGGTAGTAATTAACTTACAATTTCAGTACTTTGTCCTTTCCTCCTGATGCCACATAGGCACCGTCTGGTGACCAATCCACAGCATAAACTTCATCAGCATGTCCAGGTAAATCCAATTCTAGCTTTTTTGTCTTCATACTCCATACTGAAAATATAAAGAGATATTAATTACTTCTTTTTTTTATTTATTTCTAAGAAAGCTATTTTACAACCAACCTTTTAGAGTTGAATCCGCACTTGAGCTCAGTAAGAGCCTGGAATCTGCAGACCAGGCGACAGTGTAAACTGCCTGGACGTGCCCTCTCAATGTAGTGATAAATTTTCCAGTAGCAGCTTCCCACAACTTTACTGATTTATCAAAGGATGCTGAAGCTATTAACCTAAGTAAGTTGAAACATAAATTACTTAACATTTTAATTATTAGTTATCTCGCAATTTATGTCATGCATTTCAGGTGTACAAAATAATGGCAATACATATTTTAATATAAACATGAGAAGTTGAGTCAGTTTCTTCTACTCATAAAATGTATTAACACACTATAAAAATTCACAATATACCAAGCATTCCATTAAATTACCTTGCATCGGGTGAGAATTTGACATCATTTACTAGTTGCTGATGACCAGTCATTCTTGCCAAAGGTCTCTTTTCCTTTTCTGGCAGCCACAAAAATAATGTAAAATCATCAGAACCAGAGACTAGCCGTTCGGCTCCTTGTGGGCAAACTGCTTCATATCTTTCCAAAGCCCTTTGCTTTAGAACTTTTTCTAAAACAAAATTAGTAGGTAAATAAAATGTTAACTGCCAAAATTCATAAATATAGTTCTGGGTCATCAACTTATCATAGGCAAAATATAACTGAAAACTTATACATATATGAAGCTATCAAAGTAGTTCATTTAAAATGTCCATTGCCCTTATTAGGCCCAAACAGGTACTGTTGTCACACAAAAAGTACTGTGTACCCAAACACTTTTATACATACTATCATCAGTAAATCCATTTTGGTCAGTGACTGGGTGGAATGGTCCTGTTCTAAGGACATAGTCTGTACTCAGGGCCAAAGAATTAACCCAGTGTCCATGACCCTCTAATGTTCTACAGAGAACTCCATCATCTGCCCGCCAGACCTTAAAAGAAAATAAAGTATACCATTTGTTAATTAATCAATTTAAATTTTCTCTATAACTCATCATTGTCATCTTTTTAGCAAAATATTTTAAACCATAAATTCTGATTATAGAAAAAATTATATTTTCATCTGGTATGCAAATATATGTAGTAATAATATTTTCAGCAAGTGTAATAAAATATTAATTACACTCACTTTGATTGTTCTGTCTTGTGAAGAAGTGTAAATAAGGCCAGCTCCACTCCATTTGACGGATGTGACTGCTTTTGAATGTCCAGTCAAACTTAAGATGGTGAGGCAAGTAACTGTATCCCATATTCTGACATCTCCATCTTTTGATGAGCTTGCCAATTTTCTACATTCTGGGTTTCTGAAAATGTTTTTTTTACATAATTAAAAACTAAATTAAAGAGTGCATTCATGAGTTGAGATAAATTTTAGGTGTTAAACTTGGCTATTAAATTTGTTGGGTCACATTTAAAACAATGACTTACATGTGGTAAGGTTCCCAAGCCAATGCTGTGATCCACTGTTTATGTCCCATCATAGTTTTCCCAATCTGGTTGCCAGTATTTGGGTCCCATATTATCAGCCTCCCTTGCTTGCAAGCTGATGCCAACTTGGATCCATCAGGGGACCAGCTGATACATAAAACCCAATTTGAGTGCCCTGTAAAATAATAATGCATTAATTTGATAATTTTGAAACTACATAAGTATATCAATTTTCAGACATTCAATATTACCTTTACATACATGTAGGGGAGTCTGTGTGTGTAAGTCCCAAAACCTAACAGTAGTATCTCCTGATCCGCTGGCTAACTGTTTTCCTGATGGACTAAAACTTGTGGATATAACAGCTTCAGCATGTCCTGGTATTGAACTGTGAAATAATTGTACCTTAGTATTGCCATAAAATATGTTTATGTATCAGGGTTATTTATGTAGAAACAATAAGATACCTGGTACATCTTGTGACTGGTCGAACTCGGAATACAGCTTGCTGTTGATATATAATTTCAACTACTTCTTCAGAGTTCAAGTTTTTGATATCAAGAGCATCTTGAAGTGTAGCTGTAATTTCCACATCTTTGACAAAGAAGAGAAACGGTTTGTCTTCCTGTAAAATACAACATATTAGGGGAAAAATGTGCAATAAGTAATTGAAAACATCAGTCTACAATTTATTACCTCTTGTAACAGTGCATTACAAATGAGTTGAAGTTGATCTTTATTGATATTCAACGGCAAGTCCAAGGTACTACCAATTTCTTCACCGGTATCAGATTTAAATTTAGCTTGTATACAGCTTGGTAAATCGATATCCATTCTTAAAAAGTTATAAATTATAGGTTATTATTTTATAGTGCGCGAGTGTTTACAAGGTGTCTGAAGGTGTGGTGCACAGAAATGTCAAATGAATTATTTTAACGAATGTCAGCTAGCGGCTGAATAAACTTCGGCCTGTACGAGAATTTTTACAACAGAAATTAAAAAAAGAAAATGGTTTGACACATATGTGTATTTATTTTTTAGGGCAACATTTATTTAATGTCCGACATCGGCATTTCTCATACGTGTTATGTTTATTTTATTAAACATTTCTAGTATTTACTGAATTGCTAGAAAAAAATGAAGTTTCTCTATTTATTATTTACATTGTGGACTATAGCAAGATGTGACGAACATACGCACTTGTACAAGGATGGAGAACAAGTGGTGCTTTGGATGAACACCGTAGGCCCGTACCACAACCGACAAGAGACGTATGCATATTTTTCGCTACCGTTCTGCGTTGGCACGAAGGTAACAATTGGACACTACCATGAAACGCTTTCGGAAGCGCTACAGGGCGTCGAGCTCGAGTTCAGCGGTCTCGACATTACATACAAGGATAATGTACCGGCGCAACAATTTTGTGCTATTGAACTGAACGAGCAATCACACAAGGCACTCGTTTACGCAGTGAAGAATCATTACTGGTATCAAATGTACATAGACGACCTTCCGATATGGGGAATTGTTGGAGAGGTAGATGGAGACCAATATTACATCTGGACACACAAAAAATTCGACATTGGATATAATGGGAACAGAATCGTAGAAGTAAACCTCACAGCCGAAAATAAAGAGCGCCTCACCTTAGATGCCAAGATCCCTTTCACCTACGAAGTCAACTGGAAGAAGAGTAACATTCGCTTTGAAGATAGATTTGATAAATATTTGGATCCCAATTTCTTCCAACACAGAATTCATTGGTTTAGTATTTTCAATAGTTTCATGATGGTCATATTTTTGGTTGGGCTTGTGTCTATGATCCTAATGAGAACACTTCGCAAGGATTATGCACGCTATTCAAAAGATGATGATCTGGATGATTTAGAAAAAGATTTAGGGGATGAGTATGGGTGGAAGCAAGTGCATGGGGATGTGTTCAGGCCGGTGCCTCACCTGGCCCTATTCTCAGCTCTGGTAGGCTCGGGATACCAACTAACTGTGGTTACACTCGCAGTAATTATTTTCACAATATTTGGTGAGCTTTACACTGAACGAGGCTCCTTGTTGTCAACGGCCATCTTTATTTATGCAGCCACATCACCTGTGAACGGCTACTTCGGGGGTTCTCTGTATGCCAGGATGGGTGGGAAGTTATGGATAAAACAAATGCTACTCTCTGCCTTCTTGTTGCCTGTTCTGGTTTGTGGTACAGCATTTTTCATTAACTTTATTGCGATGTATTACCATGCTTCAAGAGCAATTCCATTTGGGAGCATGATCGCTGTTATGTCAATTTGCACTTTTGTTATATTGCCATTGACACTTGTAGGTACAGTATTGGGCCGCAATTTAGCTGGTCAACCAGATTACCCATGTCGCATAAATGCAGTACCAAGGCCAATCCCAGAGAAGAAGTGGTTTATGGAACCTTTTGTCATTATAATAATGGGGGGCATATTGCCATTTGGTTCCATTTTCATTGAGATGTATTTCATCTTTACATCGTTCTGGGCATACAAGATTTATTATGTCTACGGATTTATGTTGTTAGTATTTTTGATTTTGATGATAGTAACAGTTTGTGTTACTATTGTTTGCACTTATTTCTTGCTTAATGCTGAAGACTATCGTTGGCAGTGGACCAGCTTCCTTTCAGCTGGAAGCACGGCTCTCTATGTGTACATGTACTCCTTTTATTACTTCGTGTTTAAAACCAAGATGTACGGCTTATTCCAAACTACCTTCTACTTTGGGTACATGGCTTTGTTCAGTTTGGCTCTGGGTATTATATGTGGTACTGTTGGCTATTTGGGTACAAGTATATTTGTCAGAAAAATATATGCAACCGTTAAAATTGATTGAAAAATAATCACACATGGTGGTATAAGTATAAAAACAAAATGTGACTTAGATATAACTAGACATTTGTTTTTGTATAGTTTAATGAATTTTGTTTAATAATTGTTTAGGGATGGTGACCATTAAGTCAGTTGATACAACTGTACTGATGTTCATACGCTTTGCTAGTCAATTGACTGAGAATTTATTGATTTTGGTGCAATTCAGAGAAAATATAGTATATAAATAACTTAACATTGCAGGGAATAAACTCTTACAGAATTATTATATTAAAATTAATTGTGTTTTGTCATCATCCCTATTCTAATGTTACATGTTTTTAAAATTAAGGAAATATATTATTAACAATTACTTCATTTCAGTTCAGAGATTGATACATTCCCTTGTTTATGGATAATATAAAATTAATGAGAGGGAAATATTTCCCCATTTTAAATGAATTTGTTATTAGATTTTGTATTTCGAACTTAAAGTATTTATCATTTTCAGAAGGTTTATTTGTAGATATTTTGTCCAGGAATGTAGTGCAGCAATATCCAGTACTGTAGCCAAGCATATGTGTCTGTTTTAAGGTTTCTTACAGTATTTGTAAGAAGATGGCAGTGTGCACAATTAATGTTGTGACATACTTAATCACATTTTAAAACCTGATAAGAAATATTTTGTGGTAAGATAAGTATTGTGATTTTGTCAAGTCTGTGACAAAAATGAATGAAGAATGCATGCAAAGGTATGCCATAATGTTCAAAGTGAAAATCGAGTGTGAATATTTGTTTAGTAGTATTCTGTTAAAATTATAATTTCATATCAATAATGTTAATTTGGTGTTAAGACATATTCTAATATCTATAGAACTGCAATGTTTACTTATAATTTAATAATGTAAAAGTTTTATTAATATTATGCTGTCTTAATAAATATTTTGAACATGTAAATATTTCCTAGATTATAGTGGCAATAAGTCTGTGCAACTGATATTGTGATGTGATAATATCAACAGTATCAAATGTGCAAATTGAAATATTTATGACTATTCTAGTGTTATGAAAGCTTGCTTGTATTCATGGTTCCCAATGAGTGCATCATTTTCTTCAAGACTATTAACTTCTTGAAGAAACTGATACCTTAATAAGTATAGATGTAATTATTCAACTTTAAAATTTTAGTTTTGTAAATACTAGGAAATCTTTAAAATCAATTACCAGAACCCACTATGCCAAAATGACATGGTAAAATCGTTAACTTGGAAAAGCAACATCATACATAGACAAATTTCAATTTGTAACTCCAGTATGCCATCCAGCTTAAATAAAAATTATATTGTATTACATTTGTCAAAAAAATAAATAAAAATGGATGAAATAATTGGTGTTTTTATAAAAAAAGTCATGTATTTTCTAAAATATTTTATTTCTCTCCATCAACAAATATTTCAACATCTATGGCTGCTTTTCGGGATTTTTTACCACCAGGCGTTTTAGCGTTAAAGCTTTCCGCTGTCCTTTTTCTTAATGTAGTGATGTCCTCATTCTCATCTGTTTGGTCTGCCCATTCGAGCACTAAGCGCCTCCCATACAAATGAGTGGATTGACATAACGCTTCAAATGCACTCTGAAATAGGGGAACATGTGAAACACTTATGTATAAGATTTTTAACGTAGGTAATTGCAATATTTATTATACCATTACAATCGTCCTTTTTCAATTGCATTAATTTGTTCATCTCTATAGGACATATAAATAAAAATTACAAAATGATTGGTTTCCAACTCTTATTTATAAAGTAAAAAGGTTTAAATTATGGTGGCAATATAAGATGTCCTCCAGAAAGCTTTAAATGGTTAGAAACACATACCTTAGCATCAGCTTTCGAATGATAATCTACGAAGGCGAAACCTCGATGTTGGTCAGCCCCAGGAGTTAGTTTTTTTGGCAACCTCAATGTTTTTATTTCTCCAAAAGCTCTGAAACGAAAAATAACTATCAACATTTTTGTTTTGAATAAAGAACCTTTGCGGTTATTACCGCGTTAGGGATTCATGAGGTGTTTGCATGACGGCTCATACAACCCACTATAGCTGGGAATCAGCGAGAATTGTACATTTTCAACTTTGTTTTAGTTCAGTTATACAGATATGGACAGATAAAGTCTTTTAATATCATTCTACATTAGGTACAGTAGGTCATCAATTACCAATTTATTGCGTTCATTATGGTTAATCGCAATAGATCATTTGTATTTTTAAATTGACTTCTTGTAAGTAGCATAAGCGTAATTACGCTCAGATAACTTTTACCATTTAGCTGGTATGTCTATTGGCACTCATATTTACCTCACTGGGCCGCCTTTAGGGGCAGCGCAGACGACAGACTATCCGCGACGCACTTTTTTAAATTATATGCAGTAACGCACACGACGCGCAATTTCGATCATTCTGTCGGCAGAACTAGAAGCTCTTTTTAAATGTCTCAGACGCAGACTCTATCGAACAAAAAATGGTCCGTCTGCGCTGCCCTTTATGGTTAGACCTTACAAATGGTTTTATGATGAAGACAACGAGAGATGTACAGACATGTGCGATTCCCAAGGTCAAACATTGAGGCCCCTAGCGAATGCAAGTGCTCAGATCGCTAGCTGTGTACACAGTTCAAACCCAACTGTCATATTACCCATATTATTGTACAGTATATAATCATTTATACCTAAATATTTCATGCAGCTCATTTCTGTTTGCCTGGAAAGGTACGTTCCGCACCAGTATTTTTGTACCATTCTGCGCTGATTGCTTACTTGTTTTCTTGCTAGTTTGAATTTCGGTTCTGTAACAAATAGAATTAAATAACGTTATGGTGACGAATTATTTGTAGATAAACATTTCATGTCAGAAGTTCATTATAAAATAATTGATTTAACAACCTCGATAGCAGATTATTATGTACATATTTTGAGTGTAGAGTGTAAATTCACATGATAAACGTAACAAATATCAATAAAAAATGTACCTATATTTAAATGTTTAAACATAAATTGTGCATGAAATAATAAATAAATACTTTACCCATTTCCTCTCTCTGATCGTTTCAGTTCTAGTGTCTTCCCATCTAAACTAGAGTATTGCAAAATTTTTAGGGCTTCAGTTGCATGCAATTTTGTATAGAACTGCACAAATCCGTATCCCATGGAGAGTAATTGGCCGGGCATTTTGGGATCTTTCTTCTTGGCTATTGTTACACTATGTATTTTCCCAGCTTGTGAAAAATGCTGTTGAAATAGAAACACCATTAAAATGGAAGGATCTGAAGACACATTTGTAAATTAGAATATTATCATATATCAGTTACAATTTAAAACAAATCATTACCCTTTTCAAGGCATCCTCTGTAGTTATAAAATTAATGTTCTTTACAAACAAAGTAGTATTATTTTCCGGTGCTGCATCTTCTTTGACTTCTTCTTCAACAACTTCTTGTTTGTTAGTCTTCTGCTCAACGTCCTGCATTGTCTTTGATGGTATAGTTTTATTTAGTTCCTCTTTACTTTCAATTGGTTCTGTTTGAACTACTTCAGTGTTTTCCGCCGATTTTATGAAAATATTTTCAGGAGCCCATTCTAAATAGAGTGGTGATGACTTAAATTGGGAATAAGCTAGTTTACTAAACGCTTTCTTTGCTTCGAATGGTTCAATGAAGTCTATCAGTGCTGTAATTCCGTGTTTCGGCATGACGAACCTGGCTATGCGACCATTCTTTTCGAACAGTGATTTTATTTCGTTTTGATCTGTGGCAGCTGGTAAATTTTTGACTAAAATACAAGTTTTAGATCTTTTTTTCGCTACCTGGGAACATTGAATAAACAAAGCGTTTTAGACAAAACACAAAAAGTAACAATTACAAAATTGAAAATAAAAATCTAATCATAGGTGATGGATTAACCATCAATCAAGGATCTTACCTGATTAAATGCGTCTAAATATACTCCATTGCTTTCTAGGAAATTCCTTGTTTCCGCTACTAATTGAGTTTCTCCCAAAGCTAGTCTTACAGCAGCAGTGGTGTCTATAAAACAAGGTGTAACTGTAAGTTAATCTTAAGTCTAATGTCTAAGGATCACATTTTTTTTTATAGTGGCTCGACATAATGGCTACCCTGCGCCTGATAGAAAGCGAAAGAGAAGCCCAAGACGCTGTGACAACGGGCAAGTAACTGGCCAGTTACCTGTCCGTTGCCACCGCCATGCGGGCCCAACCCTAACCCCCCACGAGCTCCGGAAACCCTACTCACCGGCAGAAACGACCCAGAGGTCATTTGACAGCGGTATTCTATAGGGTGGAGGTCCTTCCCCGGACGGGCGGCTCAATTCGAGCGAAGATTCGCTATGCCCTACCTCTCTTAACATTAAGTACAACTTAAGCGTCATATCCACTTGTAATGCTCAGGGAAATGAGAGGATCATAATAGGCTAAAAATTGTAATTCGTCCGTCTTTTAGCTTATTCAAAAATAAAAGACACGTATTTTTTATTTGTATATTAGACTAAAAATTACAAAGTAATAGCCCGTTGAAATTACGCGTCACGTCACTCGGTGAGGCCTTTTTACGGGAGCGAGTGACGACAAAGACTCCCACTTTATTTATTTACTCCCACTTTTTGTGACTTTATTTTCATTTCATTTCTACTCCTAACTTTTGATGCCTTGCTAATGTTTAGTTGAATGAAAAAAGGAAAAATACGTGTCTTTTATTTTTGAATAAGCTAAAAGACGGGCTGCTAATTACTATTTTTAGCCATAATAGCCTATTCTAACCAATTCGCTTAAACGGAGACGCCTGAGCACGCGCACGTTCGGATGAGTGAGGTGCTCAATCTGCTCATCCGCCGGCCCGAGCATGCTCAAGTGGAAACAAGGACAGGAAAGCCTGTACTCTATTGTCATAAAGTTCATATAAACTTAAGTATATGGGTAAGTGATAATGCAAACAAATGAGAGATCTTTATATAGGCTTTATAAAGATTCTTTTCAATTAACACTCTTTAAGATCTTATTACCTATTAACATGAAATGAATTACTGTTTGTATGCCATACTAGTGCTATTTTAGGTTTCTTATCAAGTAACCGATTCCCATAAACCATTTATGAATTTGCTGTAGATAAAATAAGGTTTTATACCGACCATAATCATGCAACATAAAAACTACAATGGTTGGTTTGGCTTAATTAGTCTTGGAACACGATGTTATTTTTATTTTAAAAGGACAAATGAGATATTAACCTAGTATAAGACTTTACTATATGTAATTACATGGGTACATAATAGTTTTAATAACAGAACTTGGGTTTTTAAAAGGACACTTGGTTTATGACCTTACCTACTAATAGATATGAAGAGATGCTTCTTGTTCTATACAATATTTTGAAGAATGAACGATCATATTTGAAGTTTCTAAAGCTGAGCAGAGTTCTAATTTAGAAAATGATCAATATGATTAAAGACTTTCCATGACTACATCACCACACTTAAGCAGGGGTGAGGGGGTCCATGAAATCTAACATTCAAGGAAGTAACAAGTCCCACAAAAGGGGCCAGCTGTGACAAGGAGGGGGGAGGGGTCAAAAAGTCATGAAATTCGGGTGACGTAATATGTGGATGGCCCCTAACGGTTTATCAGTTATGCAAATTTATAATATGTACTCTGAAGTTTAGTTTATTTTTCGTGGTAGAAATCCATTTATTAGTCGAGATTTTGAAATATCTGGAATTATCACGTCAATCATCAAATCAACTGGTTCTTTATTTACATATTTGATTTCATTTTATTGTCTTTAAATAAATGTAGAGGAAATTTCCGAAAGACCTTTCCAAACGAATTTGTAATAGCCCCTGCCCCTTGGACTGTCATAAAGTAAAAGGAGTTTTCCATAATAAAATAAAATAAAATAATTCAACACATAACAATAATATTAATATGTGGATACCGCAGATGCACTCCATCTGCTTACATTTTCACTGCATACCTAGTATAAAACAAAATCACTTTTGTTTTCTATCTGTCCCTATGTCTTAAATCTTTAAAATTACGCAACGGTTTTTGATGTGTTATTTTCATAGATAGAGGTATTTAAAAGGAAGGTTTACGTGTCTAATATATATGCATATAGTATTGCACACGTCTGAAGCTGGGGCTGGTTGTCTAAACTAATATTATAAAGAGGAAAGATTTGATTGTTTGATACGAATAGGCTCCGAAACTACTGGACCGATTTGATATGTAATACGTAAGCCACCAAATCTGCCTGTAATTGAAGAATAAAAAATTTACTTACTTTTGCTGTTATCATTGAGTAACTGTTCCTTCGTTGTGTTGTAGTTGGAGGCCACAACGTCGGCGACGGCGTTTGCTCCCAAGAAAAGAGTGTTCCAGTTATGGGAGGACTTTGCTTGAGCTTTTAACTTTTTCGCTTTCTTCTCTTTGAATGTGAGACCATCTGGGGGGAAATAATAAAATTTTAGGAAAATATTTATTAAATAAAAATCACAACACTGCTTTGGTACGGTTTTGGCAAAATTTGAATTTAAGATAATAATATCACATCTGCCCTATTTCTAAATATGTTTGAGAGCAGTGGTTAAGTTAATAAAACTTAGGGCCTATTTTTGCTAGTCTCAGCTTAACTCTGGGTAGCCTGCTTTGATTATGACTAGTCTGTATAGTCGTCGACTGTTGTTGGTCTAGTGGTCGCAAGTGCTACCTAGAGGGAGTCCCGGGTTCGAATCTTGGGTCGTCAAAAATACTGTCTGGTCTTTCTGTAAAGTGATTACCCAATCAGTAATCAGTCTCTGGAGTCAGGAATAAGACGTCGAAAAGCGCGTTCAGGTGGAAGATCTCTACGGGAAGGTCGTGACTATGTATTGTCAAATAGGATATTTGAATAATTTTTGTCTTGCTATCGATAAATAATACGAATACTTCATTTAAAAATATTGGTAAAAAAATTAGTTCGTTAGCATTTATTGCCTCACGAGTTATCACAATTTCAAAAGCACAATAAATGGGAGAGTCCAAAAGTGGTTCATACAACAGGCGACAGCCTTATGAAGTCACAAGCGTGCTTTAAGCCTAAATTTGTTTGGTAGTTACATTCAATATTGTGTTTATGTAATTGGTTTCAAACAACAACAAGAGAAGTTCAATAGCGTATTATTTATCATACATACCGTCGTCATCATCCCGGTCCGGCTTGTCGGTCTTGGCGGGCAGCAAGTGCAGCATGCGCCCGCAGAAGGCCGTCCCGTCCAGCTCGCTGTAGGCGCGCGCGGCGTGCTCGGGCATCACGAACGTCACCGTCGCGAACCCCTTCGGCTGCCGCAGCACGCTGTCTATGGGCATGTTCACCTCCGCCAGGGGACCTGTCGGAGACATTCAGAACTCGGATTAGCCGATCTTTAGACCGCGATTGTATAGATCGTCCAATCTAACAGGACATCCACCGCTTTCAACTGTTGAAAAACAGACGAGGCTCTGGCAACCGACTGGTGGTATAACCATCACGATTGAAAGCGTAGCTAAATACCACAGGTAGGGCAGCGGCGTCACCGGAGCGAAGAGCTACGCCCTGCGATCATCAGGCCGCCTGCACAGCGTGGCGATTATGGGTAAAGCCTCCAGATGTTTGACCAAAGTGGCGAACAACTGGAGAGGCCTGTATCTGGCAGTGGACTGCGATAGCCTGATGATGATGTTGCTCAGTGTACTATTTAATGGTGCACCATTACCCGTTACTTAATACACTTGACTATTCTCTGATCAGTTGACGTCATTCATTGTTTCTTTCATTTCATTCAAATGTTTATTCATAGAATTAACAAACTCTACTGCAATTTCCAATAATCAACAATCTTCGGGAGCTTATCTGTTGCCTCAGTAAAAGGAACCCATTCTAACACTTACTATCCAATGAAAAGGCAGTACTATTCTATGATATAAATGATGTTTTAGAAAGGGAGTTAAAAATTACAACTTACCATATTTTTCAAATAAACTTGTTACTTCTTCTTCGGAGACCACATAAGGTAAATTTCTCACAAATATGCTACCACTTTCTCCAATACTTTCTTCATTATTTTCTTGCTGAAATTAAAACAGTAAGGGGGTGTCTTAAATGTTTATTCTAGAGTTCTATGTTACATAAAAATACATCAAAAGATTCATTTTATTAAAGTTTTTAAGTATTCTTGTACACAAAATGACAAATTACCTCTTTCCTTTTCTTTTGATCATTTTGTTGCTCCTCTTCAGCCGCCTTCTTAGCTTTATCTTCATACTTGCTTATGTGTACTCGGTGATTTGCTGCAAAAGTTATATTATTGTAAATTTTTTCCATGACTTATAGACTGTGAGAGACCAGGAATAATGCCCCTGGATGTCTCCCACATATTGGCAATGCAACTATAGATAAAAAGCAATAGCATAACCAAAGGGTGGCAAGTGAGCACATTTCCATGGGCATCAGCCATAAGGGGAAAGAGAATCTGAACCTGCCTGGTCAGAGGAAAATTCCTGAATTTCCAACAGTCACTTATTACGAATATATATACGAAGCCTGTGGCAATGGCACCGGAATTTTGCAAGATGTGTAAGGGTGCGTCCACATCTGACGAATGCGTTGCGCACGTGCAGTTTAGCTCGTCCGCTACTCCTGCCACTCGCGAGCTGTGCATTCGTCAGATGTGGACGCACCCTTACACATCTTGCAAAATTCCGGTGCCATTGCCACAGGCTTCGAGTAGTATAGTTCTGCCACTGGTAAAACAATATTATGTAATGGCTAATTCTTAAATCAAGGCTAAATCTGTTGTATAATATAATTTCTAAAAAAATATGAGACTTATTTGAAAAGCCCCTTATGCTACAACATAATGTTGCTCTTTGTCAGATACATGTATTACATGTATCTTATTTCATACATACCTATAAACAATTTGTCCTTATTGAGTGCCTTGTTAAGCTCTTTTTCAGTTCTGAAGCCCACATAGCAGAATCCTGAAACCTTCTTCCCTTTTGAAAGTGGCAGTCTTATTGAGTATGGTACAAGAGGCCTGAAAAATTCTTTTATATCTTTTTTCTTGCATTTGAAGGGTAGGCCTGTTATCTGGAATAATAAAAGATAATCATTTATTATACACTCAATTGATTGACCTGATTATTAAAGTTTTGGAAGTACAGACAACAGATGGATTCCTAGCCATCCCTACACTAAGCTTGTAACACAGTGGCTTATGTCAGTTATGCACTACAATTAAAATAATTCTAGCCAATAATAAAATATTTAATTAAGAAAACAAAACCTAACTGCAAATTAACATAAAAAAAAATGTAAGAGGATGTGATTTTATAATGACTACACCATTTCTTACCTTTACATGAAATAATGGTCGGTTTCTGATTTTCTTTGGTGTCTGTTCTTTTTCATCATTTGCGATATCAGCACCAGTGTCTCCACCACCAACTTTTTTTATCAAAGATTTCATATACTGAAAAAATAAATTATATTATTTTAAAAATAGCAAAGTAACCAACAGATATTATTAATTCAAAATAAATCATTGATAGGACAGGATTTGAGTAAGTAGAAACTAAACAGTTTTTAAAACAAGTAAATCTATGAAAAAAACAAAAATATAACACATTTGTGGTAAAAGAGTATTATTCTGAGTAACATTGATCTTTTGAAAGAGGTGAAACCATCTGGCTTGTATGATCATCACAGTTTGAAAAGGTGTCATGATCTTGTAAAACTATGTGATAATCACACAAGGCATCGAAGTTAAAAGGACTTATTGGCTGTAATTTAGCCACACATAACAATTACTTATGTGTTTTAAACCACTGTATTTCAAATACCGGTAATGTATTTAAAGTGTGAATTATAAAGTTAATAATATGAAAGTAGTTATACCTCTAAGTCACTAATTTTTTTGTTAGCAACTTTCTCTTCATTTTGTTTTTTGTCCAGGTCCTTCACAACTTCAGTGTGAGTTTCAGTATTAGCAGGCTTTTCCTCTTCAACCCCACTGTCTTCGTCACTGTTAGCCGCATTTTGAAATGCCTCTTTGATCCATGCCGTTTTGTCATTTACGTGAGCATCAATGAATTCTGCAAATAAGGGATCCTCTTTGTGCTACAAAAAATATTATATTATACATAAAATAAATATGGCAGCTTCATAAAATTTTACCAATATAGATTTCACAACTGCTATAGCTATAGCTCACCTTTTTTAGCAGTTCTAGAATTTTATTTTTGTTCTTTTCAGTTTTTTTCTTTTTCTTTTCCTCTGATTTACTTTCAGTTTCATCTTTGTGTATTTTCTTGTAGGCCGTGCTGTCTGGGGCATATTTACTCCAAGCTCTTGGCTTCTTCTCATCACCTAAATTAGCACATACTTGCACATCTATTTTCATAGATCTAATGCAGGTGCCATCAAAATACTCCTTGGCGGCTTGTGCTTGCTCTTCTGTTCTATACCCAACGAAACCAAAGTTTCTGAACTTTCCATCTTTTGTATACTTTAGTTGAACATCTGTAATTTCTCCTTTTTCACTAAAAATATCCTTCAGACTTTCTACTGTCACCTAATAAAATAACACATTGTGATTTATTTTGATATAATTACGCATAGTACTAGACTTAAAATTTGTATAGTAAAAGTTCCTTACCTTGTTAGGCAAATTCTTAATTATAAGCCGAGACATTACAATTTTATCATGATAATATTCACGGCAAAATAAAAATCTTACACCAAAACAACATGTGCTCCACAATGTATCGGCACTCCAGAGTTCTTTAAGGTACACACGTTATAATTTTATTTTGTTGTATTATACTATTATTGTCAAAGAGGTTTATCAGTAATATTTTATACATTCACTTCAACGTATTTATGGGATAATCTATAATAAGAAAATATAAGTTAGATAACTACGCATACAGGGAAATTATATAGTG
Organism: Conogethes punctiferalis; assembly: GCA_031163375.1. Taxonomy (NCBI): domain Eukaryota; kingdom Metazoa; phylum Arthropoda; class Insecta; order Lepidoptera; family Crambidae; genus Conogethes; species Conogethes punctiferalis. The sequence goes on along the minus strand of CM062091.1, from coordinate 5,939,264 downwards.
CAATAATTCTAATTAAAAATATATTTATCGCCATAAGTTGGGGTACCACCAAAAAGTATCTTCAACTCATCACCTGACATTTGATTGACAGATTGTTTGTTTTTACAGACTTTGGGTATCAAAGTAATGCACCTGAAAAAAGCCCACGTTTAAAATAATCCTAAAATGAGAAAAGTTTCGTACAATCCTGGTTTATAAACATTTCCTAAAATGTTACTACAAAGAGTAAGCTTTCGGTCATCCGTAGAATTAATTGAGATAGTTCTAGAACTGCGTAATAAAAGTCAAAAAGGAATAATATGTAGGTAGTTAAATCAATGATTCCTTTGCTGTTGAAAAAACTCTAGCCTAATGTGTCAACTGACGTGCCATTGACAGTGACAGTATCAATCAGCTTGTGATTTGAATCAGCTGATGAGCTGAATATTATTTTATTAAAATTCTGAATTTGCGAAGATTAGATAGTTTTCATTAAATTAAGAAATATACATATTAAAAATGTCGACTGCTATGACTTTTGGTCAAAAACAGTTTATTCCAACACCGCCCGATAAGGGGAGTTTTCCTTTGGACCACGAAGGTGTATGCAAGAAAACCATGACAAAATATATGAAGTGTTTATTTACGAACAACAGCAACAACTCCATGTGTAGAGATGAAGCTAAAGATTATTTGGGTTGTAGAATGGAACATAACCTCATGGCTAAAGAAGACTGGTCAAAATTAGGTTTCCAGACCCTAGATCAGAATGATAATGTTGTGAATGAAAAGCATAAATAAAATGTTATCTTGTTCGGTTTAGGTTAGCTAAGTTATTTTGTGTATTTAATATGAATAAATGTTTTTATAAAATCTAAACTATTCATTTCATTTCAATATTGTTGCATGCAGGTACTAAATATTAATAATAAAATTTACTTTTCCTGTTACAAATTTTTTATTAATCACCAATAACAATATTTATAACTAATATCTTAATTTACTTTGATAATGGTCTCTGCACTCATTGATACTGTGACTATGCTTGATGATGTATTGATGTCTTTCTTTCCCTTCTTCTTAAGTCTTTAAGTAGCAAAATTGGAGAATTTCAACTAACCAGGTTAATCCTAGAAGTATAATAGGTATAACACTTTCGATTGTGCTCCAATGCTGAAAACCAGGCTTAGGGTGTAATTAGATTCTGGTTATAAAAGAAAAATTCCCGAGTCTATGGTTAGAGCTTAGCATAAAGCGTGGAGCGTAGGTTCCGGGTTCGATTCCTGGTCGTGTCAATTTAGGAAATGAACTTTTTTAAATTGACGGCCCGTTGAGAGCCAGCGCTGCCTTCTTCCACGAGATGACTGCCTCGCATATACAGGCAACAGCCGACCAGGCTTTGTGGCCGCTCAGCATCGCCAAAACGACCGATGGAACGCTCCTAATACGCCAACCAGTATGGCGCGTTCCTCATTAAATGCCGGACATGCAAGTGGAGCGTAATTGGCCGTGCCCGACTGTGCCCCACACTCCCAACAACCCGGCGAGTCTTCATGCCCAGATAGCTGCCAAAGCAACCAAGAGAGGTAGGGCATAGCGAATCTTCGCTCGAATTGAGCTGCCCGTCCGGGGAAGGACCTCCACCCTATAAAATACCGCAGCCAAATGACTTTCGGGTCGTGTTTCTGCTGGTGAGTAGGGTGTCCGGAGCTCGTGGGGGTTAGGGTTGGGCCGGCATGGCAGTGGCAACTGACAGGTAAAACTGACCAGTTACTTGCCAGTTGTCACAGCGACTTGGGCCTCTCTTTCGCTTTCCATCAGGCGTAGGGAAGCCATTATGTCGAGCCACTATAAAAAAAAAATATGTACGGTCAGCACCTATACCAGGCGGTGTTTAAATTACCTACCTATGTGAAATCCAATTTACTACTCATATCTCTAGATCCTTGTAGCAAGGCGCTATTCTCGGCGCTTTCCAGCTTTCGGGGTAGCTTCGTTAACGTAGTTGTCGCTTTGGTTTGGTCTGTGGCATGTTTTTGGTGATCTACCACGTGATCTGGTACCTTCAACGTTTCCCTGCATCCCGAGACGCTCTATGGGGTTATTACCGCGTCTAGAGACATTGCCGAAGAATGTTTCTTTTGACCTTTTTCAAGAATTCTTAAACAATATTTCTTTTTCAAGAACTCATAAACAATATTTAATTGAAAAATGTTACTATTCTCTAAACGAATGTTTAGATATAAAATAAAACAAAAATTCTTTGATCTTATAAACAAAAATAAAATAAAAGTATAAATATGTTTGTGATCACCTGCTCTATATTTGTATTCATATGTTATGTAAAGAATTATATTATTTAATCTTTACTAATATTATACCTAAAGCTGAACAGTTTGTTTGTTTGTTTGAACGCGCTAATCTCAGGAACTACTGGTCCGAATCTTAATCTTAACTAATATTATAAAGCTGAACAGTTTGTTTGTTTGTTTGAACGCGCTAATTTCAGGAACTACTGGTCCGAATTGAAAAATTCTTTTTGTGTTGAATAGACCATTTATCGGGGAGGCTTTAGGCTATATAACATCACGCTGCAACTATTAGGAGCGAAGAAATAATGGAAAATGTAAAAAAAAGGGGGAAAAAATAACTATTCCACGCGGACGAAGTCGCGAGCACAGCTAGTTAAGTATAATTAGTATAAGAATTGCTGCCCTCGCACCTATTTGCAATACCCAAAAGGTGACTAAGTCATAAGTTCCTATATTGTATAACACCCACACTGTACACTTAGTGAGCAAATAAAGAAATTGAAAATTGAAAACCTTCCACGCATTTTGATGCGTGACTGAAGTTTGGTATTTTTTCAATTCTTATTCCTCAAGCAACTAAGATTCAAGACCTTAGGTATGCATCTTCATTCTTTAATTAATACTACATAAATTATTAAGATTTATGAACCCTGCTGGATCAGACTAGGTAATTAATACGGCTTTCCCTATCGTCGCGGCTCTACCTACCTACATGCAGAGTCACGACAAATATGTTGCTCTTACGTCTATTTCAAATATAAATTATCAATAAGTAAGTACATCTACTTTCTAAGTATCTGTTTTGCCACCAAAGTTCAATTCAGCAAAGGGGTTGTCTGATCTGATGCCGAGTTATTTTTATATGAAGTCATTTTGTACAAAACTCTGTGCACGGTAGTCTTGGCATTCGTCTCCACCTAAGGATCATCACTTTATTGTGTTTCAAAGTGATGTTACGACCACTCTGACCTACCGTTAAGAAGACCTAAGAACATACCTACCAAAATAAAGTTCTTTATTTCAATGGCCTTTTTTTACTGGCCACATTGCGTTGGATGAGTGAAGTTTGAATCAGCATCAACAATATGAGTGAATTTTGAAAATCAAACGGGGCCAGCTAAATACCTAAAACAGTTCAAAAAGCTAGAGGCCAGAGATAATAAAGGTATGTGCTATAAGGTAAACACCAGAGTAGAAATAGCCAAGGATTTTATTATTGACATGATCCTATTCTTTAATACTAAAAGAAAGTAGGTATACTACAAGAAAGTACGAGAAGAAAAATAGAGCTAATAGTTAAGTAGGTGCGTTATAACATGAATAAAATAATATAGAATTACAAAAAAGTTCTTTATTTTTCTTAATAAAACATATATGACGTCTTATTATGACAAATTGTTTATTTGAAAGTACAAAATAATATTTATTGAATAATTATTATTACAAGTAGAACATTACAAGATTTTGTTTTTATTTTTATTGCCAGTACCTTAGTTATGGCATTTTTATAAAAGTAAATATCACAGTTATTATTAAATTATTTGTGACCGAAGAATTATAAAAGAGCTACGTAATGTTGACTAAAGTAACTTACACTTACTAATGAGCGACTTGAGAGGTATACATTAACAAAACAAGTCATCCCGTAGATATAACTAACAGAAATATTGTATATGTACTTATCATGCTTATTAATTTCTTGTCAAGTATTCTGTACCTAATCATTTACAGGTAGTTTTATATGGGGGGCTCGCATGCCTATCTCTATAAATATGTCAAAGTGCATGACATCCATAGCTAGAAAGCTGTTTTAACTTTAACAATTATGTATGTAAGTAATTTTTGACTCTTGTTTACAAAGTTTGAAAGATTTGCTATCATTCTCCTTACACATATTTTGACACAATATAGTACCATACAAAAATACGCGAAGATAATTTATTCTGTACAATGACTAACTATATTAAGCACCATATTCATTCTACTACATAAAATCCACGTTTATCCATCCGAATATTCTCTGGCAGTGCGAAAATATACTTAATTTCTATAGACAACATGTACATAGTGAATGTCAGTAGGTCACATTCGGTTAACATCTATCTATATATATAAAAGGAGAAACTGACTGACTGACTGACATATCAACGCACAGCCCAAACGGCTAAACGTAGGCACTTGAAATTTGGAAGGGACGTAGCTTAGGTACCGTAGGGGTGCACTAAGAAAGGAATTCCCGAAATTCCCACGGGAACGGGAATTAGCGGGAAAATCCTTTTGTATGAAAAATCTAAACCGCTTAAGTTAGACGCTTGAAATTTGGCATGCAGGTACCTTAGTAAATATAAAGTTTAGTTATGGCTGTATTTTGAGAAATTCCCACGGGAACGGGAGTTAGCGGGAAAAAACTTTTGTATGTATAAATTTAAACACGCGGACGAAGTCGCGGGCAAAAGCTAGTTATTATATAAGGCCATTATTTTCATAACATACTTTATTCGCTAAATCAGCTAAATGTTCCTATGTGAAGAGAGCTACATGAAAGAAAAGTTAATAATATAACTTTTCTTAAATTATTAAGTATAAAACATGACCAGATGACTTACTGAAATAGCACAAAGTTTCAAAGGTTGAATTACACTTTGTGTCTGTGTCGACTTGGGTTTAGCTAATTTTTATAAACTAGCGAAACGATTAATATTGATATCTTACATAATTTAGTCATCTACATTAAAATTTATATTACAGATTAAAGAATGTGTGTACCTCTTTTAACCAGCATAGAAGAGATAAATATTACCTACAACTTATCTACCTAAGGATATTTACCATAAGCTATGTGTAATGGTTAAGTAGAGTCATTTGTAGAGAATATTGAGAACGTTTTAATTTACCATGCATGGTTTTAATTGTATGCGGGACAAATTTTTATTATGTATCGTTTTTGATTTTCCATTTAGATAAATAACGGGGTCACATGTAGATATATCATTATAATATAATGATAATTAAGTTATTTTTGCTTTAGAGAATAGATAATATTTAACGATACAATAGGCATATATTACCTACACATACAATATATTAACGTAATGTGTTTAAAGAAAAAAATATACACATAGTGACATTGAGAGACATACAAACTGTACAGAAGCTAATCGGATGGTGTTATATACCTTACATGACATTATTAAACCAAGCACTCGATCGTATTGAGATCAAAATGTACATACATTTTAAAGAAATATAAATTGCATCACTATAGTAGTTACTATAATTTATACTAATATTTATTACGAAATAATAATATGGACCTATTTACTACTACTATAATATAAAAGAAAGCCTTCAATATATTAATACTAAGTCAGGCAGTGCATTATAAACTTATTTGTCTCATTACTTCAATTTGATGTAACTACTTAAAAAAACACGGGTTAAGACATTAACTTTGAATGTTTTAGTAGATAATATAAAAGAGCTTTTCTTTTGTACATAGGTAAGTAATGATAGTTGCAAAATTTATTAATAAAATCTTATGATATAGTAAAAGCTTTGATAAACAAACAATAAGATAGCAATCTTAACGCGACGAACTGTTATACTTACCTAATAATAACAATTTTGTCAGTTATTATAAAACTTAAAACAATCAGACGAATACCGATATGTATATTGTTGATTTTGAAATAAATTATTATGCACAATCTACCTAGAAGTTAGCTGCATTTACCTAAATTGTGTATCTCTAAAAAGGGCACGACCGCTTGCATATTTTATATTATTGGTAGGGTAGCCTTCGTTCCTACCGCCGGCCGCCCCGTGGCTACCAACTTTAGCAGATGACATTTTATATAAAAGAGTAGGTGTCCCTATGTTTGTTCTTGGATGTTTTTGATGGTTGTCATAAAGAACCATTAACATCGGAACTATTTGAGAAATCACATTTAATATAGGGCAGGTAGATAATTTATTGGTGTAACTACTTACATACGTATTATTTATATAATAGTGGTCACGAATGACTGTCGTATGTGCTCATAATGATAAAAAATTAGGGAACCAATCAAATATTTTAATGGTTAGGTATTATCATAAAATCGTCCAAGGAACTAGGAAAGTAATGCACAGTATGTTCGATAAAGGAAAAACACTTTATACTTATAACACTTGATTAATTATGAAATTGGAGAGGAAAATGAAGAAAACTTATTAATCATTTTATTGTTCACGTAGGTAATGTCAACGAAGATCCAGAAACTGCGAAGATATCCGACGGTCGTGTACCTACTAGTTTCACAATCGCTATCGAATCCATTCGTCAAGTCGTCTGATGATGAGCTGAATATTTTTGACGTTCGATTCATACCGCGGTGCATTTGATGGGCAGGTCTAAATAAAATAATTACGCGAATGATGCTGTGCGTGATACCTATCTGTACATCCAGTATCTTGAGATTGAACTTTTTTGCCAAAAGCATACTTTGGACCCTAACCATCTCATAGGTTGCCCTGATGTTGATTAGATATTATAGGTGCCGGCCGCGCACGACACTAGGTACCATTACGAGTTTGTACAGAGAATAGCGAGAGAAACTTGTATCAAGCACTTAGTGAAGGAAGTTTGTCGCGAGCAAGAGGAGAGATGCGAGAGTGATGACGAATTGGGCGGGTGTCGGCGCGTGGGCAGCGCTGGGCGAGCGTAGTGTGGAGCCCGGCGCAGGCAGCGCGTGGTAGGGCGCGCGGCGGCCGGCGCGCTCGGCCGGGCAGCCCATCCAGAAGTGGGCGGACAACAGCTGCTGGTCGCTCTCGACGCGCATGTGGAGGTCGTTGAACTTCCAGAAACCTTTGCCTTTGAAGAAGTACGTTTTACCTGTGAATGTAATAAAGTATGTTACACAATAGTAACAAATAGAGCCTAAGTAAGTGTAATGTATCAAAACGTTGTTGCGTTACGTCCACTTATATTATTGCAGGGCATGCCGCCTCTTGGTTCTCTAACAAAAATATTTTTGTTCCATTGAGAGATCTCAAGAAAATGTCTTATACTCGTATGCAACCAAAATGCTTTATGACAATCATTGCGAATTAGCTGTAAGTTTGATAATGCAACAAACAAAAATACAAGTACGTTTGATGAGATCAATTTTGCGTATAAGAAGCAAGAAATAAATTCTTACCGTCTTTCCATTGGAAGACACTGTCGATGTTGTAGCCGACACCTTTCCACATCGACATATCTCGTGGGTAGTCGGGTTCCACTTTACCTACATCTTCATCAAATCTGAAAATAAAAATATGAGCTTTAATTAAAGCGTGACATATTATTAATCAATTAGTTTACTTTGAGATATAAACTTTAGTTTTCGCTACGGAGCTCAGAATTCTCTGCTTCTATTATGTATTTGAAATAGATACCTAAGTAATGTCTTGGTTATTACAATGACTGTAGCGATTGCCATGTGATGTGACCCTATTGGTAAGTAGGTATACTTAATAGGTTTATATTTAAGACGTGCTAAAATTTGGTTTCTAGAATATCCTTATAATCAAGAGTTACATAAATGAATTTTTATATTTATTTACAAAGGTTTCCCACACTGACCTGGTAATTGCAAAATATATTTGAAATCTCCACATATTTGTGACAGTTTGTTCGATGACCCCGGGAGTTGACCCCGGGTTACATGCCAAAATCCAATAAAACGTATGAAAATCGAATACTTACTTCCAATACACGTTGCCACTGTAGAAATAAGTTTTCTTATTGTGGCCCCAGACCATAGCGGCGTCGAGTTTTTGCAAGTGGTCCGGTAAGCCCAGGTGAGTCAGAGGCTTCGGGTACCCGCGAACTAAGTATTGTGTATCGAACAAGTATAGTTCTCTACCTGAAATCGCAAAATTTAATGACATTATTCTTCAATTTCAATCGTTTCACTACTATTAGATACAATATCGTCTCATGATTTTTAGATTCTACTTACAGACCTATGTAAAAAAAAAATTGTAATAGGTATTGAAAGAAATGTATTTATTTATTTTATTTATTTAATCTTTATTGCACATAACAATTTGTACAAAAGGCGGACTTAATGCCGCGTAGGCATTCTCTACCAGTCAACCATTGGGCTAAGCAGAAACAATAAGAAGGTAGTGTGCTACAAACTAATAGGTACATAATTATGAGACTTATAGGAAGACCCAAAACAAAAAAAAAAAGAACTAATAAAGAATAAAAATGTTATAATGTTGATTCATAGCTTACGTAATTACACGTACATAATAACTATTACTATGCTGATACAAATAAATGTATCGAATTCAAATGAAATTGTTCGCGTAGAAAGAATTAATTTAGTCAATTATAATATAATACAAGTTCATTTGTCCGTGCTCACTTATCTACATATGTAGTACAAATCTAACAGACTTATTAGGTTGGTACTTAGTTCAGCTAACCATTTATTCATATAAAACGGATGAACATCATCATCTCGTCTCATTCTTTAAGAATCATACGAATACCACTTAAAATAAGGTATAAAATTTCAAATAAAATAGAAGTCAAACAAAATCAAACTATTTCTAAGTCAGTTCTTACCTACAAAGATGGCTATCTTTTTATCCGGCCGCTCGTAAACGGCGTCAACGTGGGTAAGGTCTCTAGGAAGACCCGACCACATTCGGGATATCTCTATGGGATACTGCGGGTATCTGCCTTTAGCTCCTATCCTCCAATGATACTGAAAAAATGTAAGGTTAATATTAAAGATAGGTAAAGTAAGGCAGGCTCAAATAACACTCAAGTTATGTGTATGAGTCTAAACAATTAAGAACAAAACATACTCATACATGCCAATTTTTATATCATATTCCCTCTGTACCATGGGTCATTGAACTATTACAATTAATTAACGTAGTTAAAATTTTAGGAGTCATTTTGATCTCATGATTCATTTTGATGGCAAAGTGGTGAGGTAAAATGTTCAAACTCTACATGGTACCTATGTAGAGCCCATTAGGACAGTGATGAAACTTTACATTTTTGTGAGGCTCATACTAGAGGGTACCATACAAAAACATATTTTTCCGGGGACAGTTGTGAATGTACATTTCAAAATGTTTAAAACTTGTTAGTTTTCCTAATACATCTATACTTATAATAAATCTGTAGAGAGGTCAATTCTGTACATAAAATATTTTTTCAAAATAACTATCAGGGGGTGATAAGTGATCGATACTGATACCAAAAATGCAATCAGTAAAATTTTTGTCTGTCTGTCTGTCTGTCTGTCTGTCTGTCTGTATGTTCGTTATAGAAAAAAAAAGTACTGAACAGATTTTGACGAAACTTGGTACAATTATTCTTCATACTCCTGGGCAGGTTATAGGATACTTTTCATCACGCTACAATCAATAGGAGCGGAGCAGTGACGGGAAGTGTTGGGAAAACGCGAGAAATTTAAACCTGTATGTTTGAACGCGCATTACGCGAAAACTACTGCATAGAATTGAATGCGGTTTTCACCAATGTATTGCTAGAGGTCTAACTTAAAACTTAGGCACAAGGTATAGATGGGTATTATATGGAAGTCCGTTATTTTTGAAACCCGATATCCACGCGAGCGACGCCGCTGGCACAGCTAGTATGTAAATAAAGTAGGTTTTTGTAAATTTAAACTTACCCGGTTCTTGAATATGAACAGTTCTCCGCGAATGAGAGCTACTGCATCATAGCTGGTGTCGCATGTATCTGGCTTGTCAGAAGGCCGAGGGGTGGTCTTCCCGGGGAGGTATGGCCTGGGCTTGGGAGTGGGACGGGTCGGGGGTATAGGCCGGTTATACCGCGGGTTATTCGGGTATTCGGGAGCCTTCGTGGGGTAGCGGGGTCGGTGCACAATCAGCTGTGTGGTAGTCTCTGGAGTAGGTCGCGGGTGATGGCTATGGTGCGTCCTTCCTTCATTGGTATCATGATGACGAACGGGATAGTACGGCCTTTCAGGGAGATTTGGCCTTTTTTCAGGGTAGATCGATGGGTAATTCGAAGGGTTTCTCGGGTAATCTGGTCTGTGAGTTGTGGGCCTCGTGTTATAAGGGTAAAAAATGTAGGGTCTCCTAGTAGTAGTGGTGGTGGTGGTGGTGGTGGATGGTGGTACGTATGGTCTGAAGTTCGGTATCTTTGCCCATGTCTTTTTCTCTTTAGGACCTGAAATGATATGAAATGGAAATATCTTTATTATATCACATATCTACCTATTATCCACTTATAAATTTAAATAAGTCGTCGCGTAGGTACACAATACACAAATGTAAATAAAAATTATTTTACCGCCGTGTTCGGAAAGTGAAGTTACTCTTTTTAAACGACAATTTTTATTTTACAGTGATGTTTGTTGTACGATTTTAATGTTATTTAATTTTATTATGGACTAATAGGCATTTCAGCAATATATTATGGCAACTTCTTGAACAATTTAAGAAAATGACAACCCGAGCTGACTTGATGAACGATTTATGAAGATAAATTTCAAATTATTAATTAAGTAATTGAAATTTATTCAGTACATCGGAATGTGTAGTGTAGTGTAGGACACTGTCAAAAATTATAATGAATATAAGTGTATTCTTACCATACATGTTCTGGATGCCGTTACGATCGTCTTCAGGTAGCACGAAGTCATGCTGGATGATCCCCTGGTACCAGGGGAACATGAGCGCTCCCCTGTCGGAGCTGTGGCTGAGGCCTAGCGAATGTCCGAACTCGTGTACCGCCACGGCGAACAATGATGTCCCTATAATAAAAAAAATGCATTAATGAACTGATAGAAAAGAACTGCGACATTAATTGAACAAAAATCTTCTGAATTCCTGGTCAGTTCCGCTGTATCTATAGGAAGTCGATAATTGGACAACCGTAGAAGGATTGTTTTTCAACAAAGACTTTCGTCTAGAAGATTGATGTCGGTGATTTCGTTCTTGTTTAACTTGGCCATAACGTTGTTGGCCCTGAAATCGCCATGGATTAAAGGAAGTTCATTAAGCATGTCCAATATTTATTTTGAATAATTAATCATTTCGAAAAGAACACGTGATTGTAAAATAAACGTATTAAAAAGTAAAACGTCATCGTATGCGGGCTGTAGCGGCTAGCGGCGGTTAGTTATCTCATATTTACGTGCGGTTTGGGTCAAATAAAGGTAGATATTTACGCATGGCTAGCCGAATACAATCCGAAGCGGCATTGTAAGCGTTCGCCGCTCGTGTAAATTATCACGTGCGCGCAGGAGGCGGTAATCGCAGCGCGTGTCCGGAGCCCGGCCGCTGCGGTCGCGCCGCCTCCGCCCGCCCGTGTTTACACTGCAGCTCGGAGCTTCGGCTGCATACAACGCTGGTTCCCAACCAGATGCCAACATAATAATCAGCAACCGATTTTTTTGCCATCTTTCCTATGTCATCTGTAGAATAGACGCACTGAGAAGAGCGTGCACCGAGAAGTTTAACTCCCGATCGAAAGGATTATATTCTAAATGGGCTCAGTCTGGGTGTCTATGACATAGTCGATCTCGAAAACCTTAGTTTATGCCAGGTGGAATATACACCCGTAATCTCTTTGGGCGCTTTTTATTAATATGTATTCAAAGATTTCTAACTTGTTTATTTATTTATTCTTTATTGCACAGTAAAGTAGTGTACAAAAGGCGGACTTAATGCCATATAGGCATTCTCTACCAGTCAAACAAGTCTCAAGTTCTCTACCAGTCTTGTTAATACCAACATATCAGATACGAGTATAACATATAAGTATTTAATTTATGTTTTCGTCAACTATACTCGTACGTTTCCAATTAGCTAAAAAATGTTGTGAAAATCTACTCAGGTAGGTACAATATTACCAGACAGTACAAACACAAATGTTTGCCCTCTGCCGTAGAAAGTGTAATGCGGCAAGGAGTCAGCTAATATAGGTCCTTTATTAGTTTTTTTACGTAGGGCCGCCCACCAAATATGGAGTTCACCTTAAATCATCCAGAAGACAGAATGTAGAGAGAGTCTAACTAACATATTAACAAAGTGACGACTAAAATATCTAAGTAAAACAAATTTTAATATACACGTATATCCCTATTGAACGTGATGGTTAGTTCTATATTTAATAGTTTTTTAGTAACAGTAAGTACGTGCTTACCAACTTTTAGAGTGCAATAAAGATATTAATATGAACTTGAAACTTGGTTTATGTTTAGGCTACTAGTTATGTATGAGTCTCATTCGTGTAAGTCATATTTGGATTCAAAGTAGGTAATATGTTATTTTTGTTGAGCTCGACTTTGTCATTAGAAGGAGTCAATTGGGACCCTGATTACAAGAAGGTTGGGAACCACAGGCTTACACACTCTGCCCGGATTCGAAATTGTCCTTGCGTATTCTACACGTACCCACAGCCACTAATGAAATTCTCTGATGCACTCCTGATGGTTCATTGACGTCTGTTTAATATCAACATAGTATGAATAGGATTAATCAGAGCGCCGCCCGGAATATATTAAATTGTGCATAAGTTCGCTAAAATCCAGTTAATGACCTCTCTCGCAATGTGAACATGTGGATTGCCCGCTAAAACTACAGAGGTGAGAGTAGGCTTCACCGCTGCCCGCCATTTGCATGTCAAAACATCGCTGACCGCGACATGCTCATTTCCGAACGGTATTCGACTTTTCGCATGAAATTACGTTTTCTGGTAGAGTCAGGACAATTGATTGAAGGATTAAACAAGATAATTACGGTTTTGATATTTTTATACGTTTATACGCGTTCACTGAATTTATGCTATCTCGAATCCACTGTGATTGCTGTATGATAATTAATGACACCTGCATTTAGTAGGTAGGTACTTAGACCTTATTAATTTCTTGTAATAGTTCTATAACTATTTATCTGGTTACCTTACATTGCCCATCTTTAGAACTATTTAAAATTACCATGTTTTGTAGGTATGTGTGTAGGAAAGTGTTACAGATTGATTTATAATAAAAATAATTCTTTTTATATATTTTTAATTGTAAAGATAAGTATTATTTCTACAATTTTCAGCAATAAACAAAAACTTTGTGTTGTTAGAAATATTGTGAAAGGGACACCGTGTCATTTATATTTAATAAAAGTTGCAAAGGACCTACGATAGATAATAAAGTTGGCTCCCCGTAGTTATGTAGACGCTCCTAGTAAGGAGTTCGTGTTTTGTAACACTGTTACTTGGAAAGGAAAAACTTAGATACTATTTTGATACTGAATACTTTGCTGATGTTTAGACTAGAGACAAATAGGTACATTTTCTTTGGAACTTTTAGTCTGTCTATACGAGCGAATATTTGATATATCATATTGGTGACAAAGTGAATACTTTGTAGTTGCCTTTAAAAGGATAACGAACGTAAATTAGAAAATACTAAAACTTTCCAGTTGTTTTTAATTTATGTCTCTGGGTTAGTTTGTCATTTTGTTTGGGGGACTGTCTTTTTCCACAAAATTAGTGTCGTGGATTATGAAAGAAGTACCTAATCACTATTTATCTTTATGTCAGTTAGGTATGTCAACGTAGGTAATCCAGGCGAAATGTAAAATGTATTGATTTGCGGCTGGCTTTAAATCTCTAGGTTTGTGTTAAAAGTGCAAAGGATATGCGATTGCAATGTTGTGTAGTGTTGTATTCAACAAAGCCACTCTTCTTTACCTAGTTGCGGCATAGTTTAGTGGGCGTTGGGTGACTCATGGCGACCCTCATTTTGCTATTTTCACGTTACTATGTTTTTCCGATGACGCACACAGTAACTAGGTGGAGTGGGGAGCCACCTACTAACCTTCTGTTACACCCCAGAAATAGGAAGCTTTTGCCAACTAATTATAATAGAATATTTGTCGATATTAGTTCAGTGTGTAACGTCATATTTGCTGCATAAAGTAACGCGTCCCATAACCTCTCTTAATGCCTTTCTAGGCAGAGTGAGTAGTCACATTTATTTGCTATTCCTTGGTTTTCTTCTCAGAACTACTTAGGTAAAATTTTATTCAGATTGTTTTTCTACGTACATTCTGGCATTCTATCTTAGACTGCGTTTTAGCTTATGTATGTAAAGTAATCTAAAATTCAGTGAAGTGATAAAGTTATGGAATCAATAAAATAAATTCTCTGCGAGCGTCCATCGATCGAGCGAATTGTTGCGTGGATGGATCTTTAAAGAAACCACGATAGCGATATAACTGAACACCCAATGTACGCTGTAACTTTGTCAATTTTTACTCGACATTAGCAGAAAAGAACCATGTGAAGGGGTCGGTTACCAATAAGATGAGATGCCCTAACGTAGCGAAATTTTGCTCGAATTGAGTCGCCCGCCCGAGAAAGTAATACCACCATATTGAATACTGCAGCTAAATGACTTTCGGGTCATGTTTCTGCCGGTAAGTAGGGTTTCAGAAGCTTGTAGGCCGAGTGCTGCATCGGCAGCTGGTAAATAAGTTGGGACGCGCATGTGATACCCCTTTTTTTTTTTTTTTTTTTTTTCGCCGGGGAAAATGCGTTTACGCATCCCCGTCACTGGGGGAGTGACGAGGTATGTGGGACTCACGCCGCCCTCAAGAGCGGGAGGGCGGCACCCTGCCTCGAGATGGAAGTGAGGCAGGGAATACCCACTAAAAACCCCGGCCCCTCTGTCAAGCGCTATGGGGTGGTGTCGAGGGTCCTACGAAACATGTCCTCCAAGACACCACCAGCGTAGCCCTCTAGTAGGCTCGACAGGCACCCTTTAAGGGGGACATGTGATACCCCTGGTGTTGCAGACGTCCATAGGCTGCGGTGACCGTTTAACATCAGACGGGCCGTGGGCTTGTTGCAACATTAGTGCTACCTATAAAAAAAATTAAAAAGGAGAAAAAGGACATGAAAAAGCCTTACCAATCTCTTCGTCATTCTTGGGTTGCATAAGCCAGAGCTCGTCATCGTCGAAGTGCGCGTCGCCGCCGCGACCAGTGCCGGGGAAGAACGCGTGCGCAAGGATCGAGCCGCGCCCGTCGAACGGGTACGGGTCACCGTGGAACCGTCTGGAAGAGGATCCGAAGTTAGAATCTATATACTATACTTACATCGTTTTTTAATTTTGGTAAATAAAGAAGCAGAGGAAGAGATTTTTTTCAACAGATGTGTTGTGGCAACCACTGTGATCAGATAGATATCTGATCTCCACTAAAATAGCAAATTTTTAATTTAACGTTCTACTATTACTCATAACAAGCTTCTGACAATGACGATTTTATTTGGATTCATTTAACGTGCATATTTTATTATATTTTTGTAATTTCCACCTTGTACTCGTATCTAATGCTCTAATCTTGATAAACAGTACGACTACACAACAACTAAAAATAAAGCAAGCGTCTCATCTCTCTCTATAAAATAAAACAAATATGGTTTATAGATTCTGTTTATGTTTTTCAAATGAAATTAATCATCATGCTGGAATCTAAATTATTTTAAGCATTTAACATGTTTATTAATCCAAACAGTAAACATTAGAAAGGCTCGTTTTAAAAACAAATAAAGCTTTGCTAACATATTTACATACACACAATTACGTCGCCGGAGTTGGTTACCGCGATCAAGCTTTTACAGTTGATGAAAACAGTCGTACCAAAGTAATATATTCATCTCGCAACAAACAACAGTTGATGGAGTGGATGGAGTCTGTAGAGCAATCAAACTTGCGTCCCCCGGGTCGGAGCTCGACCACTACCCACCTAATCATTTTTCGCGCCGACAAAACAACGGAAGACCTCGCCCATGCATATTTCACGCAATATTAGCTGACCGCTGCGTTATTGAGTTTCCATGTGAAAGTTCTGCCATTAGACGGGTGGCCGGGTGTGCAAATAAGTAAAA
This sequence comes from Conogethes punctiferalis, assembly GCA_031163375.1. NCBI lineage: Eukaryota > Metazoa > Arthropoda > Insecta > Lepidoptera > Crambidae > Conogethes > Conogethes punctiferalis. The sequence goes on along the minus strand of CM062091.1, from coordinate 5,923,040 downwards.
CATCCTTCTGTCGATTGCATGTCCATACGGAATTACTCTGTGCAACAGCGGGCGATACAAGAAATGAAATCACCCGTGATTCTAATCAGAACATGATTTATTTAAAAAAGCTATTAAGCTTAATAAAGCGCCAGCCTCTGGGGGCTTGAAAATGGATTATTTGCATGTTTTCACTCTCTAACTCGTGAAAGCACTATGGAAAAAAAAATATTACAAGCACGTATTTCAAGCTCACCTTATGCAGAAATCTTTCGGAACCTAATAGAAAGCATGTAGCTTGAAAAAGCTGTTACAAATATGCGGTAATTCATCAGTTCATATTGAAAAAAAGAAACTTAATTAAACTTTATCTTGAATACTAAACTTACAGTGTGACTGCTGCTGTTGAAAACAACATTATTTGAACAGAACAACTGTCTGAAATCAATAAAGTCAACAATAACAACTCAAGTTATACTTCAACTTTAATGGAATCTTTGTTGTTTTTGTTTTTCTTTCGCGGTTTCATTGATAAATTGATTCATAACGATAAATTGTATTTATTAACATTATTTAACTTTTGCTATTTGTTTTTACACGTGTTGGATATTGAATTTTTGTAGGTAGTTCTTACTTTATCTACTATGTTAAATATTTGATTATGTTGTTTATCTCTCGGCACTATGTCGTCTGTAGGTATATTCATAAGTTTCGTTAGAAATAGGCACGTGTTCTTTTAATGAAAAAATATTTCCCGCCAAATATCTGTCATGTTCCAGACGTGTTTGAATTTTCTCATCACATTTGATAGAGTTTTTAGCACTCATTGTTTACTGACAACATTAGTCTACTGTTCCAGATATTGCACATAACATAACAGTGCCGTATATTTTAGTGGTTCCATGTATAATATCTTCGCTATTCTATAGCAAGTAATTGCACTTATATCATTCGCGAGTTGGAAAGGGCAGTTAAGTTGTACGTATCCTTTATTACTCGGGTAATATTACAGTTTATGAGTGTAATAAATCTCGTGAACGCATATACTAGTGTTGCGATGCAATCATTCAGGTCTTACTGAATGAGCTGATGATGGAATGGCTGGGATTACTTGATACGATCACTTACAATGTTTGTATGCAAACTACAATGAAACTTTATTACGAGTTTAAGCTCATTGCTCGCGCTTTATAGAGGATGTTTTGTATTCTCGTCTCTAATAGCTTTTTTAATAATATAAGTTAAAAGAGAAACAAAAAATATTTTTATTCATTTATTTTATTTCAACTTTATTGCACACATTGGTACCAAACGCAAACTTACGTGATTTGATATAGCTACATTTCAGTATAGGATTTAGGAAAGAAAAAATATTTAAACATAATAAACCATGTTGGTCCTATAGCTGTCTAAATGTAATTGTATAAATGTAGTCTTATTGGGTTAAAATATGAGATGCGCAAGATGGCTGGTAAGTGCTGGTTGCAAGAGGCCCAAGATCGATCAAAGTGACGAAATATTGGAGAGGCGTAGGTCCAGCAGTGGACTGCGAAAGATTGTTGATAATGAAGAAGGGGTAAAAATAGAACGACCATGCTCTTGGATACCTGTAACTTTATACATGGATATCTAGCAGATCGCGTAATGGGCCTTCTGTAGCATGTAGTAGATACGGAAGACTTTTATAGAGCATATAACTTAACGGCCAACATAAAATCCTGGACATATAAGCTTCGTCACACTAAGTATTAGTCTTGTTTTCTATACGTATCCCTGGAACATAATAATAAAATACTAGACATTTTAAATTCAAAACTTGTTATTGAATATACTTTAAGCCTTCAATTGGCCTAATGAGTGTGAGTGAAATTAACTACTAAAACCTGAAATTCTGATCAAAAACTGAGATTTGTTAAATTTATAATTTATATTTTAATTAAAACATTTTAGAATTTTGTTACATGGAGCCATCTAGTCCCGAACTAAGCCGAACTTGTACTATGGGTACTAGACAAAAAATATAATTACTTAGATGCTTCTTTAATATATAAATACACATGAACAAACCTCTAGACCAATATAAAGATATGGTTATGCCCACATGTTTGCACTGCGCGGGGATCGAACCCGCAACCACACTGCCAGAGGCAGTGTTCGCTACCACTGAACCAAATGTTGAGAAATGCGTTAATAATTATATTTTGTGTCTAACTGTAGGAAAGGAGACGAATCCTACCTACTAATCTATCCCACCTACTAACTACATAAGTAGGTAGGTAGAATAGATATTCGTCACCTCTCCTCATAGATTTATAACGCCTCTAAGCCTCTCCTATTCCACCTATTTCTTAGCGCAGAATTGATCAAATGTCGCTGGCAACTTATGAAACTGTGCTCATGGACGTGACGAACTTGCAAGACAGTATGGCCAGTGTTTTCTTGAAAAAAAGAAAATTTTATGCAGAGCTTCGTGAAGTTGGGTGCAAGTTGGGCGTTTGCAGTCGGCCGCAGACGCAACATGGCGACCGCAATATGTCCGCGTTCGGCTTTTTGTCGCCGTTGAATTTCTCATATCGTCGTCTACGGCGATCTAATAAGCAAAAGTTCGCCCTTCGCTCATTCGATATGCCGCTCTTGTCGGCGGCTCGCGTCATTTGTTCGTTTATAGCGTTTTAAGCGACTAGGCAGAAACATCGTGTAGTGCTTGGAAACTTGATAATTGATCACTGTTATTGATAAACTTATGTTTTAAGTCAAATTATTGCCTTGCTCTTTCAGACTGCGATTTAAAACGATCTGGTTTGAAATCCTCATGGATTTATGACTAATTTGGTGTGTAACTTGTAAGGTTTTATTAGAAAGCTCTACCTACTCTTTTTCTCATGGCAATTTAAAGACGATAGGTACAGCTCAATCGTTTCTGATCCCAACTAAAATTCGTATTTATATGATGAATAGAAGGAGATGGTTTCAAAGTCTAATACATGTATTCAGCAGCTAAACTTGAGCACTATATTACGTCGTTTAAAATACATTACAGTTACTGCCTCAATCATCATCATACATATCAATGAAGTTAGTTACAAGGGGGATTTAGTTGGCTTTCGCGTCACATTTTTTAAAATTGACATTTTAAACATGAAATTGTATAGAGAGGGCTTCCCGCAACGAATGAGTACCGCGTGCGCGGAATACGGAGCAGGGGTGCCCGACCGCTACATTACCCGGACAGTTAATTTTTCCTCTTATTTGAATTTAGCTCTTTAATGGTACAAGTTGATTGTTTTGTACTTCTAATAATAGAGAGTTGTATGATGTCGACTGATTACTTGATTAGTAGCAAACGCCATTTTTTATTAACATTATCGTAAAAGGTACTCTCAGGATCGGTAAAAGTGGCGAACATTAGTAGAGGCCTATGTCCAGCATGGACTGATAAGGGCTGGTGATGATGAAGAGGTACGGTATGGTTAGAGACCCCTCTAAGCAGTACTTAGAAGAATAAATAAATAAATAATGGAAAAACCCAGTAGCAATTTTCAACCCAACCTCTTGGTCCCTACCAGGCTTCTGCTATGTAGCAGTCATGTGACAAGGTAATGTCTGATATATTTAGTTTTTAAATTATTTGTCGATAAGAAACTGCAATCGAGATGCATTCTAGTGTCGTTCCTGAGAACATTAGTTTACAAATATTAGATAGACAAAAGTAAATGTTAGTTGTATTCGCTATCGGATAAATGCCAAAGTGGATTTAGCCAGGCACGTCCCACTGAAAGTGAGTGAACGAACGACCCACGCTGAATTTGAACTGCTCCGATACTGTTGTTTAGGTTTAGATACAAATCTCATTACTGCTGTAGATGTAGTAGCGTCTAACTTACGCCTGCCAGGACTTGCCATTAATCGGGTTTGTACAATCTCTTTATACTAATACAGGTACCTACTCTAGACTATACTTAGATTCTTTGGACACGTGTCGCGTAATAACAACTCGGTGGAGCGATCGGGGATTCGGGGCAGAGTTCAGGGCAACCGACCATATGGTCGGTCACCTACCCGATGGGCAGACATCGTAAAATCCGTTACCAAGACACCTGTGGTGGTAAGCTTTCGCCATGCCACCTGCAGAGACCGGTGGAGACGGATCGCAAAAGCGGTAACCACAGTCCCAGACGACTTCCCATGACCACTACCACTCTGTCAAGAGTGGTTGACTGAGAAAAAGGTACTCCAAGTGTAAGCAGCAGCTTGCCTAAGCCTAAAACAACAGATTCAGAGCATTTTTGAGGCCAGAGACCTATTCATATTAATTATTTGACAGGCTCGGTGGCTCATTTAGTAGTGACCTCTGCCCTCTGAGCCAAGGGTTCGATTCCCGCACAGTACAAACATTTGTGTTCATGAACATGTCTGTTTGTATTGGTCTGGGTGTTTTCTATGTATAACATGTACCTATTTATTTGCAAAAAAAAAATGTGTCTAAGTAAGTTTATCAGTTGTCTAGTACCCATAGTACAAGCTTCGGCTTAGTTTGGGGCTAGGTGGCGCTGTGTGGCCCAGCGTGGCATGTCTTAGGTGGCATGTCTTGGGTATTTAAGTATCTTTAGTATAGATACATACCACTTTCTATTGTTAAAACCAATGTGTCTGGAAATCTCGATCTTATGAGATTAACTTTCATTAGATGTCAATTTATCGACTAAGTAAAAGTTAATCTAAGTAAGTTTAAAAAAATAATAAAGTTAAAGTGAGCCAGACTTTATACTCAAAGAGCAACTGCCATGTTTGTCGTTGTAGTTAGACGCCTGCTAAGCCAATATTATTTTATCTTAAGTATTGACGATATTGATAATGTAGGTATAGAGAAACCATTGAAGTAAAAAGTTGATCCGACTGAAAATTACAAAAATAAACACAGTGCTACAGACCCTAGGGTAACTACGAGCAAAAGTTAATGTATAATGTATCACAGTTCATAAATATAAACGAATAAGAAGTGTTGTCTGAATTTCAACGCGGATTTTTCAGTGTCCGCCCTCTATTCGAGCGGACCGGGCGAGGATCCGCAAATCCCCTTAAAATGGATACGACGTTTCGCCAAATCCTTACTTGATTATTATTTATTATCAGTGCTATAAATCAAAGGAACTCGGACTTCATTTCTATGGACCATGGAACGTTCTATTTGGTATTCCGTCTCATGATTTTTTAGGGTTAAAAGTACCTCATTTGTATTTTTTATCGTATATAGGTTCTATTAAAAAAATATATGTTCTCCGTTGTTTATTAATGTATTAGATGGTAATCTCATGAGAACGGCTGGTTGAAAAAACCTCTGGTAAGCGGTCCTGAGGAAGACTCCCTCGAAGATAACGTGACGGTGCCTAATGCATTCCCCTCTACATAAAAAACAAGTTGTTGTTTTATACAAACAAGCGCAAACGTGCTGACGTTCGAATTCACCGGTACAACCTAAATGAAACATCAATGAAGGTATACTCACTTTACGAATGAGACGACGATGTCGGCCTGGTCGGATTGGATCTCTGTGAAGGTGAGGCGAGAGGCCTGCTGCCAGACGTTGAGCGCGCGCCGCAGCACGCTCCGGGTCTCGTTGTAGTCCAGCTGCGACGGGAGGTCGACCGATGACATGCTGTGGACAACACCAGTCAGCTCAGTGATTGCAAAGTTAACACTTAGGCCGCGTCCTGGACGACAGCTCGTGCGTTTATTCTCAACGAGTGTGACTCGCTGGGTCGTGTCACACTGTGACTGGTAAGAGTGTGCCTCTAGTGTGACTCGTTGAGAATACTTTTTCTCATCTAGTAACCCTAATTTTTAATTGTGTTACTCAATCGAAAAAACAAATCTCAATGAGTAACAGTCTCTCTCTTATAATTGAGATTATGGTAATATGATCTGCAGTATTATCTGAGAAACTTATAATAGGATGGTTTTGAGTATTAATATCTTTAAGTTAGGACAACGCAAAATAAAGTTCCATTAAAATATTCAACACTCAGCAGTTGATTCATATGAGACGACTAGCTGTGCCCGCGACTTTGTCCGCGTCGAATAGAGTTATATTTTATCCCCTTGGGGGTAGAATTGATCAAAAATCCTTTTTTAGCGGGTGCCTACGTCATAACATCTACCTGCATGCCAAATTTCAACCGGATCCGTCGAGTGGTTTCGGCTGTGCGTTGATATATTTAGATGAGAGATGAGAGCCAGTTCAGCTTGTAAGCACCTAAGGCCAGTTCCCAGTCCATTAGTATATTCACAAAGTTGTCTAAATTACAAATTATCTGTTTTTAGGACCCGCCCGAAGCCGCATGTTGAAAGCTACGGGCAAGTCATTAAAAACAAATGTTTATTGACAAAGTATCAGGTTACATAATTAAATCCGGCCAAAACATCAAGTGGTGAGTTTGTAGAACAGATTAATCAGATTTGTTGGCTTCGTTGGCAAACTTGTAAAGTTATAATTGCTGTCCTTGCGCCCGTTTTGTTATTGATATTGTTGTTTTTAATTATTTTATATATAGTACCATGAATGAATTTATAGCAACTACTTATATTTTTATTTAGACTCGAAAATAATGTTTTTGGTTCCTTAAGGATTTCAATTTCCACTCGATTTACAATGGCAACTTGCAAACTCGAGAAAATAATGCTAGAACCGAAACGTGAAAGGATAGTTTCCTTACAATTTTTAACATGAGTTACTTATTCAACCACGATGTCCGCTCTTAGTGTGTCGTGAATAGTTAACAAGAGCGGTATTGTCCACATGTGGACACAGGTATTCGACCGTAGGTACATAGTGTAGGATACTGCCAGGGTTGGATCGGGCACACTAAGCTGTGTTCCATCGTTTGCGCCCTGCGGTCGGCAGCTTCCGAGTAATGGAATAATCGCATTGTGGACAATTTGAGTGACTCGGTCCTATTTAACGCACACTGCATTCATTACACGGGATTTATGCGTTGTCATGTACACAGCGACGTCATTAGCCCGCACGCAGTTTTAATTAGACGACTAGTTCGGGCCGGTACCACCACTAAGCCAGATTATATTGCGGGATAATAAAAAGTGCGCAAATTTATAATAAAGCCGCGGTACAATAGGTAAGTGTCAACGAGCAAGCCAGCCTGCCAACGATGCGGTCGCATTTTGTTCATATTTGAGCCATACATTACGCCGAGTAAAATATCGCTTCCGCGGGTAATTAAAACTAGTCATCGCGGGGAGTGACCGCCGCTGCTATTGTTAGCGATTATTTTAATATAATTATTAGGAGACGCGGGGGAAATGTGAACGGATAATAGTACGTTAATTTTGAAAGCCGCAATATTCATTTTGAAATTGGCCGCGCGCACGTCTCTTAGGTTTAAGCGATAGTGGCGAGCGCTAAAATGATATTTGCGAAGTAATTTATCGAGTATTTTTAATGGGCCGGGCCCCAGGACAGTCGGTCGCCGGATGGAAACCGCTTGAAATTTATTATTGCCATATTAACATGGCCCGCCGTTCGCACGCACTACATCAGCCAACTAGTTAATTGCAAGCCTTGGATGAAATTCGCAACCGCATTTCAAAGTTAATGTTGTTACGTCAGCTCAAAATAATGAGTGTGGTGGTGGGGCCGCGTCAGGGAGATAGTGTGTACTTGTGTCGCTTTTTATCTTCTGTGGTGCAGAACTTAGCTAATAAGGAGCTATATGTTCTTCTTCGTAGGTGCTTTTATAAGTCGTCATGCACGACTTTTATTAATCTTCGCTTCATTATTTACCTAATTTATATGCTGAGTCATTTAACGGAGATTAAATAGTGGGTACAGCAGAGTATGATATTGAAATTTGTGCTTACACGCAATCCTCCCTTTTATGAGATAAACCTATAAGAACTGTATCAAAATAATTTTGGACATTCCAAATCAACATATTTAAATTATTAATGCATAATCAACTCTGAATTCTTGTTTAGCTTTCCGTACCTACCGTGACAGAAAATGATAATACAAATCATCGCTGCATTCCCCTCCCTATTATCTACTATTTAAAAATATTAATTAGTGATTAGTTCATTGGGAGTACAAATGGACGTAGTGAGTAATCGAAACCTTTCTTTGACTCGTGTTAAGAGAGTGTGCTAGAAATCTCTTAAGACGTCTGTAAATCGGGACGTCCCGGGTAAGTGAGGCCACCTTAGCATCACTAGCATACAACATACAATGGCTGTCCATTGGCCGACAGCGTCCATCAAGTGCAGACGCCCGGCACTTCCAGCGCACTTCCGCGCAATGGACGTTGTCTGCTGGTAATCATGTTTACGCGAATTATGTGCACATTGACCACGTGAACTCTCCTCAGCAATAACTATTGTAGATACCTACCTACCTAATTATGCACCTAAGTATAACCACAGACATGTGTTTCATAAAACGGTCATAACTTTTCTCAGCGAGTCACTTTTCCCGTTCGCATTCAATTCAAATTCTAAATATCGGCGACTAAAGTAAGTATGTACGTTCCTGATACTATGACCTATCGAAATGGGAAGACAGTTATACAACTGTGCTCCCTTTTTGTTACTTTAATTATTTAGATGTAACTGAGTTAAAGATGCATTTTAGGCATCGAAACTAATAAAGAAAATAGTCTAATTTTCGTATTCGCCAAAAAGTCATAATATTAGTGAACAGGACTGAAAATATATCTAGTAGCATAGTAGTTCGTAATCGAATTAATTCCGTTTATATAGTCAAAGAACGCGTTACAAAATGGACAAACTATAATCACGAAATAGGTGCATGTTATTTCAGTGAACATTTCGTAGCTTAGGCCAGAGTGCATCAAATGCAGCATCGAAACTTACGCGCGGATATGTGCTTTGGCGGGCGCGGTCAAGCGAATTAATTCGTATCACGATTTTGCTTGTATTAGTTACCGGAAATGCTTCAGATGTGCCGATGTATAATTCCGGTTTGATAACGTTATATTATGTATCTACTACAAACCTTTATGTTCTACTACACAATAGTTTGATTTCCATGTTACGATTTTGATAGGTTGGAAGTTTTTTTGTTCACAAATGTGACAAAAGAGCTTTTAGGTGATCTGTTATTAATAATGATTCGTTACAGCGACTTGAACCTAGGATACGTTCTGGGAGGCGTTCTGAATAAAAGTAATCACCATCAACTGTAATAGAGATATCTCTAGGGACCTTGTTGAAACAAATTAAGTTTCAATTAAACACGTTTGTTGCCTTTTTAGCCCAGTAAAGCAGTTGTTCTGGTATGTAAATTAAATGTTCCTAGAAAACGCTACCACTAAAAACGTTTTCAATTGAAAACACTGCTATTTTCACTTAAGTTTCCTCTTTTAGAATAAAAACCAATTAATGTACAAGTTTGAATTGAATTTGTCCGACGAGTGTTTTACAGTCTTCATAGCTACGAAACTTTGTGAACGAAGCCAAAAAATGTCACGGGCTTTTTTAAACAAATTTTGACATCGAAAGGTCCAGTAACTTGGAACCACGTGCCTTTTGGAAGTTTGTAGTGGCTTTGTAGGAGTTTGGGCACGTTGCGTATTAAAACGTACGGGCCAAAGGAGGCCGGTCAAACAAGCCGAGTGGCTAATGGCGAGTGTGGGAGTTGTCGGACACGTGAGGCGCGCCACGTGGCCGCGTGACTGCCTCCACCGCCGACAAAGGGTCACGCCTCCCTAACGACCGACGACGATCGAGCCCCGCTAACAAATTCAGCTGCTGCCTACCCGTCTCATACAATAAACACCTGCTTTAGAAAATCGCATAATGCTATTTGTACATGGAAAATCCCAATAGATTCTCGCAAAATCCATTGTCGACGCAATGTAGAAATAGCACGATTTTATTATGGATTGGGCTACGCATATTTTCCATTGTTACATTTATTGCCCATGAAATGTCGCAATGATCGATGCGAATATCGGTGCCCATTAAATTGTGTCTATAATTCGTGCGCGGGCGTGGCGACTGGCGACTGCGTTTATAGCGCGAAATAATAAAATGAAACATGCAATATTGTGACGACACGCCGCGTCTTCACAACGAATGGACATAATCTTGTTACGATGTCGTAACAAACAGATTTGTAAGCACGAACTTTATGATCTGTGTCCAACGAGCTCAAATTTAATTTTCTGAAATAATCTGTCAGCGAGCTATTAAAATTATTCATCCGTGCTACGTCCTATGGAGCCTACACTCGATTAATACTGAGTTATACTGTATTTTACTGAATAATTTTATTTTGCATTAATAGGGTTGCAATAAAATTACAACCATGGGTATTATTTCGTTACAATATTCTACAGTGAATAACCATTAAAATACGCAATCCAAGTAATTAGCTTTGATATTTCATCCGTTTAGATATTGATCCCACCTGCTTTCTAAAAGTATATTTTGATGAGAAACTAATCTATAACATGTCAAATATCTGTTCGAGTCATTTTGTCTGGACATGGAAAGGATGAGAGGTGCCAAATTACATTTTCTTCCACAGTTCGAAGTGAGAATTAGCATAAAAATAATAAAACGTCAGTGTGATGTCGTCCCAAGCGGCGCCCCACTCGCGTCCGGGCGCGTCACGCTGATTGTCATTCACGTCTACACATGCCAGACCCGCCTACTCCACAACCAGATTGTACTTTAATAATACCTACTTTACTAAAGGATGGACGGAAAATACTCTTAGTAAATATCTGGCTTCCGTGAGCGGTCCGGAATATAAGATTCACATCTCTTTAACATAGATTTGAAACCTACGCACGTTAGGTAATTAGCAAAACAACTTTTCAAATGGTTTGAATAATAGTTATACTCGTACATTGATTTATTGAGGTTTTGTTATAAGGAATACTAATAAATGCGTCTTCTATGATATCTTCTTCATGACAATCTATATAATTGTAAGATATTGTAAAGTAAATATTATAGTTGCAGTCCTTTTGTAGGTAGGTAGGTACTCTCATTTACACTATCATAAACACAGTGTGGTATAGTTTCAATGATCGTCATAATTGTTCAGACCGCTGCAATAATGCACTCGTTTCTCCTTTGAAATCCAACCCCCTTCGTTTCGCGTCGCCCAGACTCTCACGCCGTACATTGCAGATAAGCGACGTGGCAATAGGCATTGATGTTCACTGGGGATTTCAATAGCAGTCTACCTCCTCGATTCTTTGATCTATAAAAGGATTAAAGCGTCTTTTCTATGCGAAGAAATTTCAATTCGAATAGGTGATGCCTCTTTATTTTGATCTTTCCGCAAAAAGGCGTGACCCAGTGAACGTTTGTCGTCTTGTGAAGATTAAATCGGGCAATGTGAGGAAGTTATTGAGCAATCATTAGTAGTATAGCAGCCGGCCGCCGTTACGTCAGGCGACGTCGTCTCCTAATTGACCTTTATCGGTGTGCTCCTTTAATAATGGCTCCTTTGAATGTCGGCTGGCGGCCGGAGCTCTCACGTGCACCATTGTGGAGTGAGCATTGTCGCTCCTCGGGGATTTAAGAGGATTTCTAGACAACGGTTCACTGTCTGCCAAGCTATTACGTGCAGTTCGACGTCGCCCAAGATGTTTGCGATTCTCATAACGATTGTGTACGTCTCGGCGAAGCTACAATCCGCCAATGGACGTAACAGGCACTAATATTCGTTTACGTTAGCGTTATCGTTGGGATGGGAGTCCTATCAGAAGGCGCGTTTAGATTGGGTTTTCATGCTTGCCGGTGCACATAAGAGAAATTAGCGAATCTGGCCGGCGGAGCGCCGGGGGCAGAATTAAGTCGAGAGTAACGTTGTTATGACGGTAATGGCATATTACCGCTCGCTACGTGCGGGCATTTTCCGCGCGGGCGCTGCTACTAAATTGAAACGATTTTTCAGTGACGCGATTGCATCGGTGATGATCAGCATATTTCGCACTGCGTTATTAATTGCCTCCATGAGCACCTGCCCGCAGGTGTAGATGGTGTTGCCCGTTGGTAAATGTGAGTTTCTAATAAGACTACGCTGATATTATGCTCTATCTGTACTATTTCCGTGAAATAAATTTACATTGCGTATGTTTTTGGTAGCTATAACTAAGGGTCATAAAGTTGATTACTAGGTTTTCCCATTTAATTTTATCTATTTCGTCATTTCTATTTACCTACTTCAAATTAACGCAATATAACTAGGTATTCATTATTTTTTTTAAGTTGAAGTAGCTTGTCGGTGACAAATTAGGTGTAAATAACGAAAGGTTTTAGAAAAATTATCTATTTTACTAAATTGATTCGTCAAAGTATTCTTAGCGAGAAAACCATTCTTCATTTTCTTGGTCATATTATCCTCTAGTTGTCATAGTGGCAACTCAAATCTGATTTTGAGATTAGATGCTTGGTGTAAAGTGTCTAGAATTCTTATTATTAGGACCACAAAACTCTAATAAATTGATACAAACTGTTTAACGATCAGTGATATCATAATAAAAGCTGTAAGTTTTACGATAAACTTACGTATTTCAAACTGTAGGTAGGTTGGTACTAAACTTATTTTTACGAGCACGTGTGATTGCCTCTATTGGATTAACGCTTAAGGATAATAACAAGTTAAACCTAGTTAGAGACACGAGTAGTTGAAAGTTTTATATGAGTTGGTTAAACTGAAAGAGATATAATTGGAACTCGAGACGGTGGTGGAGAGCGCGACTGTACACGGTACAGTTACGCCGTTAATTTTAGCTATAAAACTGCAGTTTTTGCCAGGATAATCGTCTAATTAAGGCAGTGAAGCAGGCATGGTGGGAAAAATGGCTGCGCTAATAAGGAATTTGGTAACCGATTGTCTCTGCTTGTAATACTATATTTACATATTTTGTTGTAGTGTATGTATACGGCTAGTAAAAATACTAGCCGTATACACACACTTAATTGTTTAAATAAATCCAAATAAGGATAGATATTTTATCTGAGAAAGGTATAGGTAGGTCCTACGGATTTTTCTAAACATACTTAATGGTTAGTACTATGGGTTAATATAAAACGTTGTCGTCTATTATAGGAGTACTTAACTCGTCAAAACATAATGCATATATGCAATATAATATTATACATTGTGTCCGGAATGCTGCATACTTGAAGTATTAATATCATATTAGGTATTTCAATAGGCGTTATTAGTAGCATATTAGGGATTTCAAGAGCTCGGCGCTAATCTCCCGCGGGTGCCGGCATCCGACAGTTATCGGCTGCGCCTCTTAACCCTGCACTTATCGCGCGACGGAACACCAGCCGGCACTTACCTCCAAACCGGTGCACTAACGACCAGGATTAGGTACGTCACGGCATTAGGCAAGCGTGGGATATGTTTGACATCTTTTATGCCATGCCATGGAACAGGGATGATAATTAGCATTTCAGATGTTGCAAGAGCTCGGTGTTAATCTTCCGCTGCAGTGCTGACTCCATTATTAGTGGCGCCTTTTAAAACACTGCACCCGCGCGTGATGTAAAACTTACACTATCATTTAATATCAGATCAGTTTAACTATCAATATAGTATAAAAACTCTTGTCACCTGTTTGGTATGCAATAAAGGTACCAATGCTTTCAAGAAATTTCAAACTGAATTATTAGGAAATTAGGTACGTCACGCAGAATGCGAGCTCAGACGTCGAGTCGTGGAAAATGATCGGTTCTCATATTGAAATTTCATTATTTTAAATATACTTTAAATCTGTTGAATTTGCGATGAACCACGCGCAAACGGCGCGTTACTGCTGGCTGTCATTATTACCGAGTAGGGCCCCCCAAATACCTTAAGACGGCCAATTCAGAAAATTCGTCTTCTAAAATACTAAACGTACGTTGAGGTAAGGCGTGGAATTAATGGTTAATAATTGAAATATTTGCCAATACAGTAAGCGTGAAATAAGTTCATTTATTTCCCCATTATAATAAAGCTTTTTAGCAAATTTCATTCTACAATAGCATTCTCAGAAAAAGCGATTGTTAAGACATTGTGTTCACCGTTTTCGTCGTAAGTACTCGGCATGTTCTTAAACCTATGCAAACACGAAAAATGTAAAAATCCCAGAAGTGGGTGTTAGAGCCCTTCAGTTTATCCATCCAATAACCCCATTGGCTGAGTCAACAGCCCTGTTTGATGTCTCAGCATCGCCCGATGCACGAGAGCTGTGAGTATCCCAAGTTATTTTTACTGCTCCCTTGCCGTGGTGCGCTAAAAGCATTTGTCTTGAATTTTTAAAGTGCCAATTGAAGTTTCCAAGCGAAAGGATGTAAGTACGGGTTAAAGTTCTCAGCATTAGTTGGATGTTAAGGAGTGGATTGACTCGCGGTAATTTAATTTGGACCTGTTGTGTGGGTGCGCTTAAATGCAACTGTGACGGAGAGTTCCTATAGTTGGTATTTGACGTGTATTGCTGCAGTCCAATTTGATGAAAATAGTTTATTATAGGTAACTACCAAATACAGGATGCAGTAGACAAATGTGTTTACTTCGGTTGTTCATGTTAGAGTTTATTTCAGTTTGCATTTTGGAAAAAATATAACAAACATGAAAGAATAATTTAGAATAAGATGTTTCGTGTTATCTAACAGTATGTAAATTATACACGTGACTAGGGAAACAGATATAACAAATTCATCCAACTTTTTATTATATTTGCAATGAAGACATTAAATATATTCATCAACAAATCTTGAGAACTCTAAAATACATTGATTTAAACCACATTTGAAGTATTTCTTTAAATTTAATTTCAATCGATAAAAAAAAAAATTCTCGGAATTATGTGGATTTCTCCACATTTTTTTACATATTTTGTATAGGTGTAACAGAGATGAAACGTCTCTTTTCAGAAATGGTTTTACTCTTATTTATGCTCTATTTATATAGTGAAATGGTTATAGCATGCCAATAGTTATATTCAATTTCAAATTGATTTTGGTAGGGTTAGGTTTTTCATGTCCCAAAAATATGTGCCAACAATAAGTCAGAAATTTACACGGAAACAGTAAACAGATATTAATATCAAGTATTCAAAACGGCGTCGCGGCGGTCTATAGCGGAAATGACGGGGCGATTAGTTGCAGGTCTCGCGCCCTGGGAGAGATATATCCGGCGGAACCGAACGGAATTACTTCCCTTGCTCGATGCATCGCAACAATGTCCTACAGAACTACACAATTCGATTTAAGAACGAGCTAAATGTCCGCTCGATGAGGCGGTGTTGCCAGAGCTCTCTGGTAAAAATTGCACGGACAGATTAGGTATACCGTAACTTACGGCCGTATTCAGAAACGTTACTATGCGTCGCACGAACGCACAGGTACCCAAAAACCTTTAGGATTTTGGGCACTGTGCGTCCGCGCTTCGCATACTAACGTTTGTGAATACGGCCGTTAGTTCATAGAAGCAGAAGAAAATCTTTCATAAAATCGAAATCAAACTGCGCAATGTGAATTAGAGATCAATTTAGACTAGTTCAAAGTTACTAAATAGTATTCATACAAATATAGATATTTCAGCAAGAAAACAGAGCTTACACCTGCAGAATTGGATAAAGAAAGTAAAATGGAGTTTCAAATCCTAAAACTACTTCTGTATTATATTGCAGAAGATGAAATTGCAATAAAGCTATCACTGCAAGGGATGACTTTATATTAGCGGCAACACTGCGCCCCTGACTCCGAAGTTTAGAGTCGCCCGGTTCATTAGAATCGAAATTCCCACGGTTCATTAGGATTCCCCAGAATTCTCAGCGTTCATTAGAAATACTCGGGCAGCAGTGGACCCCGGACGTAAATAAGTGATTAACGCAGTTGGGATTGTTTTCAGACGCTCCGAGCGGCCGCGCTGCAACTAGCAGACGACTCAACTTGATACATTTAAAATGAGTCCCGCGCCCCGCCACGTCATCTTGCCCCGCTAATCTTTTATGAGATAAAGCACAACGTTTCTTCAAATTATCCCGTAAATAACTCTAAGGTTTTCACACAGTCGACATCTGGTTTCAGATTTGCGTTTTAAATGCGCGCATTAGCTCGCAGAAAAATACGCTAATCTGAAACCGTCCTTAACTAACTGAAACCTTAAATTACATAGTTCTCTCTTTATTACTTTTTTCTTTAATATTGCACGAACGAGGAATATTTATATAAAAGCTGCGACCCGCAGTTACTAGTAGGTAATGGGTACTTTTAAGCTGAATTTTATTACTTCGCTTTGAAAGAAGGTAAACGTAATACAAGGTATTAATCTGGATCGGATCGTAGAGCGCACGGTTCCTGTAATAGCTCCGAGTAAATATATCTGAATGTGGAGGTGCTTATATCATGATACTTTTAACTTTGGTACTGTAAATATCTTTATTGCCCGGAGTGGGTTCAACAAGAGTTATGATCTTATTAATAAAGGCAGTATTATAATAATAGTATTTCTTTCCATCGCCGTTTATTGTAATGTTTCTTTTATTAGCGTTTTAGCATAATCGATAATGATTCTGAGCCAGGTATTTTGAGATAAGGTGAGTTAATAGTCTCTCCTGGGGTAAACTTTGAAGTGTATATCTGAGGTAACTTCGTTGCTTTCCGATTTCTATAACAACGCATACCATTAGTACTGCGTTCAATTAAATATGTGAGAGTATTTTGTGAAAATCTTTTGAAGCATGCCAATACGATTCATGATAAACAAAAATAAGATTTAAATAAATATGGCTGAGAACACGATATTTATGGCGACGGTGTTACGTTTAATATAGGACTATATCGCAGCAAAAAGTGAAATGAAAATGAAATCAACGGGTGCGAAATGGAGGGTCGTGTTACTAAGGGGCATAACCCCTCTATTCGAAAACCGTTTTCCGGTACAAACTTATTGCGGAAATCAAGTTTTTGTAGATCACTGTAATACGCTTTTTTTAAATCAGTTTATTACATTTTTCATACACGAAATTGGACCCATTGACGTTATTGAATTAATTATTAAAACGGTACAGGTTTATAAAGTCGTTGGAATATTAAAAATGTAAATTAAAGCGCATAATGTTTATAAGTTTGATCAAATGAGCAACTCAACTTTGTTAATTATAACACAACTCGTGTTAAAAATATTAATTACATTTTGTGAATAAATAAAGTTACGTCTGCTTTGGTAGTTGGCATTGAGATGTTTATTCCATATTTGTTAATGTGAAATTGGATAGCTTAATTTGATTGTGCACTAATGGAAAGATTCAGAAACAAATTGAGCGGAAAGTTATCTATGGTGAAATCGATGTTGGTGTTGATGCAAGTTTCGGCTGATAATTTTATCACAAAATCTTCGTTAGTTATTGGTGCTTGCTCAGAAGTTAGCGGCGGGTTAAGGGTCTAAATGGCCCCCACGTCCGGACAAACATCGCGGAAATTCTGAACTCAAACAAGTTTAAGCAAATTTATAACTTTCGGATTGGTAGCAGGCTGTTGCCTTGTTGTGCGTTATGTACTCTACAGTCTACACCTTGTGCGTCGGCGTTAAAGCATTTGTTGTTTAAAGGATACTAAATAATATTGATTACACATTATATGTCAGAAGGATCCTCTACAAAATATTATGAAAAGATTTATCAAGTTTTTATTCCTAAATAAAATAATCCTTTTTATTAACAACTATTCATTATACTTGATCGCGAAAATAGGTACCTACGTATTGCAAGTAAGATTGATAAAAAAATCATTGAAATCAAATTTCTAGTTACCAGTTACATTAAGCCCATGGAAATGGAGATGATAAAAACAAAGTTAGCATAATGCTAAAGGCTTCATAAGCTCTCATGTTTGCGTCTTTACTTCTTTCCAACTCAAAACTATCGGTCAATAAAATATTCTTGACACTAGTGTTCGAACGTGGAGAGCAAACAGCAATGTTGTAATTCAAGAGAGGGCGGGAAGTCTACTAATGATAAAGCGCAGAGGGGAAATGATATGAAAATAGTTTCCTTATAGCAGTCGATGTGCACTATCGGATGGAATAAAGAGCTGGAGTGCCCGCCCACTTTACCGTGCGTTGCCCCACCGATAAAACAAACATTTAAATTTAAAACGCTATCGGAATTCTGCAGTTTATTTTAATTAGCTTTATAGATTTCAATCTCAACACGATCGCGAGTGAACGAACTTGTTTATTGTATCCATCACACTGCCGACTTTTTATTTCAATGTAGTGTTTTGACGAAATAAAGCGACGCTCTATCTGTAGTTGTCTTGCTATCTCTGTATCCGATAATCCTGTTTTATAATTTTCCAGAATGTTCTATGCTGGGATGGCATGACGTAAAAGAGTATTATCTTAAATAGAGCGGTCGGTGCAGTGCCCTGGAGGGGTTCTTGGCCGGCGCTGTTAGGGGTTCTTGGCCGCGCTAGCACTCTTTGTCTTGCGGCCCCACCACTCTCGGGTTCTTGCTCTGAATTATGCTAGTAAGGGTAATGGGGCGACGCGCACTACCTGACGCCATATCATTCGTTAGTCTCGATCTTTTACGACATTCTAGTTGCGTGATGAAAAATATAGCCGTGAGTTATGCTTTCCTGTAAACTTCGTCTCTATTCGTCGTGTTACCGGGTTCATAAAGAAGTTGATGTTGAATATCATAATGTACATTAAAGTCCTAAGAACAAGACTTCCAGACACATTAGTTAAACAATGGGATTTGGATTTTAAAACGAACATTCAGCTGCACAAAGAAGGCTAAAACAAATGGGTTTGTAGGTATTTTCAGTATTTGTTTATCGTGAATTCTTATTATAATGTAATTTGATTGAACACGATTTCTTGAAAGATATTGATCACGATTTTTATATTGGAATTAAAATAAATCAAGCAATACTGCTATATCTATATATATATATAACAGATAAATTTCTGTATATAAGAATCCTTGTGCAATCCAGATAAATTGCTCCTTTGCTCGAACTTTGTGCATCCGGTAATGTCACAGGTAACAGATCTAACATTTTTGGTTATGAATTACACGAGCGCTCCGAGTGTGGACCGCGGTTGCATAATGCAACTCTTTCAGCCGTTGACCGCGAGGTGAGTGCACAACTGTGGGTTCAGTCACAGGTCGCGCGAAGGTCATAGCCCGCACACAACGTTGCATAACAATTTATATGAATTCCTAGATTTTGAACGTACGCGTCCATGCAGACAATGGTAGTGTTTCTGTTTGCATAGCTCCTATTGACATGATTAGATTCTTCTGTAAATACATGTTAGGTAAATTGACTTACCTGGATGCTGACATTCGGTATAAGTTGTACTGGAATTACTCGTATTTTTATGTGGGTCATTGAATTTAAGAAAGCTACAATGTTCATGATTTTTTTATACAGAATTATACCCGTTCGTGTACGTAGCTTAGCCCAGTAGAAATATATCACCGAAGTGCATTTAAGTTATATCTTTAGTGACGGAACCTATAAGAAAGTTATGTAGTAAACCGTTGAGCTGTGGTCGTTCCGTATACTAGAGTCTTTCGTTTTCACGATCATATTTTTCCGACACCCCGAAGCGTGTGCATTCAACACACAATTTATGTTTTCGATTAAAGTAACGATTGTAAGATATTTCGAGATTTGTATGAACATGCAAAGTCCGTATTCGGGTAGTTCCAAACTGCCATTGTTGATAAAATATGCAATGGCAGTTATAAGTTAGACACCTATCTACTCATGTGCATTTCAAAATTTACGAGACAAAGGCCATACAATATGCAGTAAGGCATTAATTAATGGAATCTGACGTTCGGAGACTACGTGGAGGAAATTAAACCAGAATACTTGCTAGCTTCAGTTACCGAGGTGTCACCGTAATGTGCATCTTGATACTTGGCTGACTTCCTAACGTCGAAAGTTTCCGTGCTCACAGAGCTAGCTCACTATTTGTTGAATGTCTACATGCAAAATTGACTATTACGCTCCTATCCCGTATTGTTTTTAACCGCAAACTCTCAATCGGTTTCGGTTTTCAGATGCCCAGTTATTTAAATTAAGTCCCGTGTTTCAAAGAGAACCTCATTTGCGTTTACAAAAGTGCAGATCATATTTTTTCTTCTGTGTGTTCGAATTGAAAGCGGTGTAATATTCTTTTTTGTCTCGGAGCGGGCCGGGAGCGGCCGCGGCGACCGCGTGCGCCGCACAAAGCCTCCGGTTTTGTATTCGCTTCCTCACTCACCTGGAAAGGAAAGAAAAGAAAATATTAATTAAGAGCCACTGAACGAAATAGATATCGTCGGAATGAAGCCGTTATTCCGTTATTGTAAACGGACGCCAACAGTTTATTGTACGGCGGGGAATATTGTCGAGATTTTGATGAAGAAAAAATCAGATTGTCAAACAATATAAAAAGTGAGGGGAGGCGGGAGGTTTATTATGGAGCGGTGTAACGGCTCGATATCCGGGTGATGTGGTCGAGGGTGACAGCGGCGAGCCCGCGCACTGCCAAACGAGCCTGGAGCGTACATCTCATTAACACGTAGCGCGATATTTAGGGAGCGGCCGCGCGCGGTGAGCCGCGAACTAGCATTTGGCAGCGCGCGCTCGTACACAGCCGGCTGTGTAAACTAAACAACTCGTAAAAGTGTAAAAGTCGTAACGATAGCGGCTGAGGGAACCGCCTAATATGAGCGGCGGCTGGAGCCGCGCCAGTCGCGCTCATTATCAGATGGGACGTTCCGGGCGCAACCCTTTCGTTTTACGATTGGCCTCTAATTACACCAGCGCTCAAGGCGGCGCGCTTTTTTAGTTGATACGAGCCGGGGCGCGCACTGCCAAATGGACATATTTATCGCTAGTAGCCAAATCGTTTACGCCGTTCGACGGCGGCGCTCCTAGCGTTACGATCGTCCGCTTTGCGATATGAAAAAAGTCTCGGGAAATGTCGCGCAGTGCAATAACAGAGAATGCTGGTTTACGAGAGGCCGCTGATAAAGCCGCGCGGATCGCAGTGTGCGGCCCGCCTTAACGACGTGTTGCCAATTTATGCTGCGCGATAAGCGGAGTTTGTTGGGCTTCCGCTGGAGGCGACTTACGGCCTCTTGCAATCGCATGCATAGCGATTTGAGATGTAAGCCGTCTTCTGTCACTTTCCTTGGAACACGGCGGCAATTAAACTTCGTAAATAGGTACAAGTGTATCTGGGAAGCTTTTCAGATATGACAAGATGAATTTTTTGTCTCTATTGTGTGCCAAATTTTGTAAGCACTATAAGTTTGTAAGGGGCTCTATTGTGTTAGCGTCGGAGTGATTTGGCGCCGTATCTCGGCATTCCTGCGGCGTCCGATCTAGTATTAGTGTAACATATTCAAGATGCTGGTTGGCACAATCGGCGGCGGAAGACCGAGCGGAATTACACGGAATCGCTCGCAGGGAGTATTAGTATGCCAGCGCCGAGCGCACTGGAATGAGTCGACGTGACGCAGCCGGCCGGCATCTTCGTTGCTACGTCAAAATGCAATAACTTGAATATCGTAAAATAGCTATCGATTCCTTACGTAATAAAATTGCATTGGAAATTGATTCATTTCATTTAGAATTGCGTGTGTGGTGTAGGCATATAAGCATTTGCAAATGTAAGTAGAATATGTACATTAATGGTGTATGATTTGCTTATTTTATTCTTTGAGCTATCGAGTTACCTTATAAACAACAATATACAGATAAAAAAGATAGACAAAAAGTAATATAAAACATGAAAATGTTTTTAAAGAGCCGCTAACATTGTTGATTGAGTATTATTATGGGGATAATATAAAGCTATTTGTAAGGAAATCGGCGGATGAAAGATGGGCCCTTTTGTCGGTAGTGGAAACATAACGTGACACGCATGGGCTATGCGGGAGTCGGCTGTAATCCAGCCATATCGATATAGGGACATGACGTGCATAGATGTTTCGCAATAACGTCTTTATACTTATATTTTCGCAAGTTATAATGTAGTCGACTGTGTTGTGCTGAAATGGTTCAAAAGAATATGTCTCGATCGATGATTCTTAAATTTCCAATCATACGCTTTAAGTCGATCAATTTTTTTTAAATTTACATATTCGCCCGTGCAATTTCAATATCTAACGATGTGTTGCATATTATTAACAGATTAATTTGTTATGTACGAAATAAAAATAACTAAATATATAAGTTCTATTTCAACATATTACTTATTACTAATCCACGTACGGCATTATTAGAACACATCAAACTTAAGTTAAAAAAATGTCTACCGAATCACAAAATGCCCTAAATTGAACACCGAACCCATAGAAATTACTTATATTTAGAAAATCTACACTAAAATCCAAATATAAATGTTAATTACAAGTACCTACACAGTAATAATATCAATCTTATAAATGGCGAATTTAATTGAAACATTAAGATTATGCGTGAAGATGAACCGACGGCGCGCGGCGTGACCCCCGCCCGACTCAATCTTGCGCCATTACTCGCGACAAATTGGAAAAATATTCAATTACACCTCGCTAAATATTGAATTATATCATGGCAAATTACAGTTTTGCATCGGGGATGTAACACTAGCCCGTAACTGAGTTTCGTGCCGCTTTTGCCCGCTCTATGGGGATGGCATATTGGATTTTAGTTAGCGATTGGCGAGTTAGGCATATTAGCTTGGTGGCGAAGATAATATTTTTATTAGTGAGAAGCAAATGCGTAGGTCTATAGAGCTTTATTGTGGCATGGAGTTGAAATACTTCAAATATCCTAGTGAAACTTTTTTGACGAATACATCTAAAGGAGAATGACCAAATATGGTTTCATTTTGTACATGAACGAAATTAACCTGAAAAAATTTGTATTTCATTTTCACAAGACCTTCTACAAAAACAAGTCAAAACTTCGCCGGGGAAAAAAGTGCTAATTTAAAAGTAATTTTTATAACAAAGTACTTCCTCTACCAAAGAACTATACTTTTTGGGGTTGCAGGGTTGCCAATATTTAAAATATTAATTCACAATAATCGATTCCTGATACACAACTCCGAAGGATGAAGGAGGGTTAAAAAGAAAATATTAAGGATATTTACAAAACAAAATCTTTTTCTCATAGAAAAGAATATCTTCGAGAATATTCAGTTACTTTACCTTCCAATTAATGACAACAAACCTGAAGTGAATGAATATCGATTGATCCAATGAATATCGATTCGCATTTATATTGCGACGGGCAACACCAAGAGTGATGAAAAAAATAATGAAAGTGACATGACATTGACATTAGAGAAATGTTATTGTTTTGTTTTAGCACTGACGATTTATTGGTTTTGATTTATATTTACGTTGAGTTGAGCGCCTTTTTTCTCCGTAACTGTAGAAATTGAAATTAGATAATCGCCGTTTAAGCAACTGTTCGTTATGATTGACACAGGACGCCCAGCTGCCGTTCGGAAAGGTATTTAACGTTGTGAAAAATAACCTAAAGTAATGAACTTCATGAACCTGTTGCTCGCAACTCCGGCGAATTAGATGCTTATTGTTTTTTATAATGTATTCTATGTTTAATACTCTATCCAATGAGATAGATTTCATGGAGGTACAACGTGATAAAATCGGAAACCAAAGCCCATACTACAATGGTCATTCTCCTTTAAGAGTAGGTTTGCTTGTTCAACAAAATATCCTTTTCGTAATCCTTACAACTTGGAAGACATTTAAGTTACAGAAGCTCATATCTATATAGAAACTGCAGATGATAATTATAAAAAAGAATCATAGTTTTCAACGCAAAATACCTTGGAAGCGCATTCGAATGGGATGAATAAAAAAACAATTGATAGCCGCCGCTCAATTTCCCCGTACAATCAATTCATTTGGTCCATGGAAAAATAATATGCGAGCTTAAACACGGCGACAAGTGGACGCAGGAATTACCCGGCAGTTGGAGTAATTGCCAATTAATCACCGGCCGTTTTCTATTTCAGCTGGCGACAGGCGTGTGTGCGGCAGGGATGTACCTACCCACGGAGGGCTTGTCGCGACCGGAGACGGAACCAGAGATTCCACATTTTATATCGAAATCACAGGTGGGAAAAGACCCCGGGTCTGTGATTAACTAGGTGTCAACCACGATGGAGGAATTATTATCGATTTAAGGGCCTTATGTTATCTGTTCCTATATGACCTGTGGTCGCTTCGTATCCAAATCAGGCTGCTGTTTCGTTTTGCTGGCTGTTTAATAGGTTTTAAGTCGCGAGAAAATACAATATTTTTTTAATTTTACCAGTAGGTAAATAAATAAGAAAATACGAATAGTCTGATTAAGATGTTGATTGTTGTGATATTTAAACATAAGGTCAGTGATATTATATTGTATATGTTAATTATGGATTCATTAAATTCGTATTCATTAATAAGTAATGGGATCGGCATATGACCTCTGTAACATCCCTAGTGTGAGGGTCGGCATCGAGTCTTTTCGCTAACGAGTTTGAGACTGCACATCGTGTCCCGTAATAACAGGACACTCAATTTTGCTTTTATCACACACGATCATAAAGTGATTACAACGGGAAATGAGTGAGCGCACTTGTAATTGAGTGAGCGGAGCGAGCGAGCGAGCACAAACGAAAGAGGAACTGCGAGCGTTCGTATGGAGCTAGGCACGTGTGTGCTAGCACTTACCTGTTGGTTGTTAAACAATTATATAAAGTGGACGATCGAGTTACGAATTGTAGGTACAGGCGGCTTGAGTTCCTATGGTCTTATATCCTGGAGGACGACGGGTCAAGCCGTTTTAGGAAATAGTAAGGAATTCTGCTAATTCAAATAGTTTCTGGATACTATGTGCAATATCCGAAAAACCTATTTAATGAAAGTTTCCGAGGTCTGAAAGATAAGTGAAAATTATAGCTGATAAAATATACTGATGTTATTTTCGTTATTTATTTATTTATTATTTATTATTTATTTATTCTCAAGACTTGGTTATAGTCATCATTATTGGAAATTTGAACGCTATAAACGGAGAAATAGAAATCCGAGCGGGCATTTGCATGTGAATGGATATAAATGTATTCACATAGACTAGGTTATTTCGTAGATAGGGCCAAATTAATCCTAGAACAATAATCGAGCTAAATAATAAAATGGAATAAGATAAAGTTTGAACGCGCGGGCGATGAGACGGCAATTGTCTGTCGATGCCACCCGCGCCCACTTTATTCAGATCGGTATCTTTATAACATAATTAAGTAAATTTCGAAGTCGTCGCGCTCCATCTCCGAAATAATAAGAGTAAGAGCTTAGATAACCCACGATTTAATGTAATTTTCCGTTATTTTCCCATCTTTCGTAATTAGGAATTTTGACGCTAGTAACGAATTTCGATATATCGTATCTCTCGGGAGAGATTTTGATGTCGCCCTCCTTTCGTCTAAATATTTCGACGGATCGACGCTTGCTTTCAACGCGAAATCCGGCGGGACAATAATGGATCGTTCCTAACTTTCATTTGCAAAGTTATAATAATCTTTTACTTATTGGTTACGCATCATTCGGTAATTATTTATCATATAACGGGGTACACAGTTCACTTATAGTTCAGCTTACAAATGGACCTTGTAGTTTGTTTAGGAAAACTATAGAGTATTTTCCTTTGATTCGGCCGAAATAAAAGCCACAAAATATTTATCTACCTATGCTATACATATACTATATCATATGGTTCTTTGGTGTAGTGTTAAGAACTAAAAATATTCACTAGATTCAACAGGTCTAGTTAGTTTATTAACTAGTCCTTGTTGGACATTAATAAAGATGATATTAATGACACCAAATTAACTGGTAGGACATTCGGAATAAACATTTCTATTTTGATGGAGTCAAAGGAGTCGCCAATGCAAAACATATTTCAGAATCTGACAAATAGCGTTTCAGCGCGGAGGCAATATCGTTGCTTTCACAATATCCCCACAGTGAGGACAGGAAGATGTTGTTTAGAGACGTGTCCAGTTAGGTAAATGGGTCGAACGGGTTATTTCCTCGGAGTGATTTATATCCCGGTATTTCAAGACGGTTAGGTACAGCACACTGATCGCTGAGTGGATTGCGCCGCGACACCTTTCAAACAAATTGTCCTGAGACCGGACGAGACGGTAAACAACTCTCCCCTATGCAGATGTTCCTGCTAAGCAAACAGCTACAATTTTCTTCGGGCACTACCGACCCTGAAATTGCTCTTGACTCTTTCCTTCGCCGTCTAAACTGACTTTACTGTTTAAATCCCCTTTTTATTTAATCAAAGAAATACGGACAGCCTCTTTTAATGGGACTGGAAGTCACCGTGACGTAAGAAACTTTTAATGATAAGCTCTCGGCCGAAATTCGTAAAGCTTATTTCACAAATACTAGCCAACTATGTACGTAAATATAAGACCACTTGTTTCTCATTTCTCTCATAGTCTAGCGGGTAACTGTGCTATCATGAGCGGAATAAAGATCACGTCAGGATGAGTGGAAAGTCCAGCGAATGCATAACAATTTAACGAACGGCGGTAAAGTTTAACAATTAGCAGTCACCTTGTGCCTCGTCCAGAGTTGTCTCTAAACAAGTTCATTAATTATTTCATAGTCATAGTTAGTCTCTCCAATTTGATTGTTCGGACGAGATAAGCTGTTGAATAATGTGTAGATAGCGTGTTTGTTGCTTAAACTAATTTTATGATTATGTTCAAGTAAATATTGTCCCATTGAACTACATATGACTAGGTATAACATGTTGAGTTAATTACTATTCATTTTAATTTTACAGGAAAAGGACAAACTTTAAACTAGGTGTTCCTATCTAAAGATATGTTTTTTCATTAAGGCCGCCTTTTGAATATATATATTTTTTAATTTCTTTTAATGAAACTTATCGGTAGCTCTCTAAATGTATCGTTCAGATACAGATCTTACAGGGCTATTAAATTTGTTATTGCAACAGGTAGCTATTCTGAGTGCTAATTTCGACCATTATATGACCAGTATATGTTTGACAGGCTCGGTGGCTCATTTGGTGACAGGCTCGGTGGCTCAATTGGTAGTGACCTCTGCCCTCTGAGCCAAGGGTCGTGGGTTCGATTCCCGCACAGTACAAACATTTGTGTTCATAAACATGTCTGTTTGTATTGGTCTGGGTGTTTTCTATGTACAATATGTATTTATTTACAAAAAAAATGTATCTAAGTAAGTTTATCAGTTATCTAATACCCATAGTACAAGCTTCGGCTTAGTTTGGGGCTAGGTGGCGCTGTGTGGCCCAGCGTGGCATGTGGCATGTCTTGGGTTATTTATGTACTTAGGGAAAGTGTGAGAAAGTTTCCGAATCCCAGTAGAAATTGACATGTGAAAAATAGGCCCGCTGATATCTCGCTCATTATTATATGAAAATTATATAAATGTCATTGTTCGGAGACAAGAGTGCGTTATATAATTGAGTACGTAGTGTACAAGCAAACAGAGTGCAGGCAGCAGCAGGAGGCGTGTCGGCGAGCAGGTAACTCGGCCAGTGATTGCCGGTTCAGCCATTTGGCAGCGAACTGCATCTATTGCAACGCCAATTTCGCCCGGCCACGTGTAACGGAAATTGTTTTTATTAAGTCACCTTGTTTGTTGACATGGTACAGTTTTATTAACGCCAACTGCAATATACCACTTCAATTTTTTTTACCGGAACACAATCAGTTCTATAGAGAGGCACGTTTTCCATCTAATTTTAATCGCGCCTGCTTTGAATTGCCTAAATTTTTTTATTAATGTCCCATTTAGGGAAGCAATTATCATTTGCATAACTTGGAATGTAATTATTATAGGAGTTCTCTTCTACGTTTTTTCTAAGTTTGTAATAGAACAAATACTTTTGAAATTAGTGGTAAAAAGATTATTATGTAGCAACTATGGTGTCAGTTAAACTAACACCCGTATTCACAAACGTTACTATGCGTCGCTCGGACGCACAGGTACTCAAAAACCTATCCATAGACAACACTTGAGCTTTTCTTATAAATGACAAATAGATAAATGCCTTTCTTAGCATAGATAGATAGAAACTCTTTATTGCACAAAAACACAGGCAATACAGGAAAACACATTACAGATAAAATTTAGGCGGTCTAATCGCTTAAAGCGATCTCTTCTTGACAACCGTCAGGTAGAGGAAACCAGTTTCACTAAAGAGGTGGGTAACCCAGTGCAAAACTATCTACTGTTACTAGATAAGATAGTATTGTGTACGTGTGCACGTGTGTAAGTGTTGGTTGTATGTCTGTATGTCTACTGGTTTGTCCTAGCGTAAACAGATGGTTGTCGCCGTCGTAGCACTCGTAGCACATTACAATAATGACGTGCAAGACAATAATTCCTTCGTAGACGGCTACGGCGTAGCGCGCTACAGACATGGCTTAGCCGCTTGCTTGTTGGCACGCGAGAGGCCCGGTGCCAGTTGCCAGCGCGGGCTTAGCGCCGTTAGTCCCACCGCTGACATATGGGGGGACATGGTGCTCCTGTGTTACTCACTCCTAGGGTATGTTACACGCCAAATAGGCCAGTGTGAGTTAGCGCGAATATTCGCTAACCTTATGCTGTTGGAGATAACTAGCGATAGTTCGCTATTTTTGTATACCTAAATAATTTTAAATGCTTTTAGTTAGTAATTTTTTTTATTAATAAATAAGATCGATCTTACCATCTATTCGGAGTCCGGAAGACTTTATGAGGTGTGAGAGTTTAAGTAAGTCGATTTTTGAAAGGTTCATCTCTCCCACTTGATAAAGTCTCCCGAACTCCCGCTATACGTAATACGGATGATGACAAGGTATGAAAATGAAGAAAATAATTAGTCCGTCTCTTAGATAATAAAAAAATATAAGACCCGTATTTTTTGTTTTGTCGAAATAACAAGAAAATACTTAGATATAGCGCATTAAAGTTACGGAGTGGGGGCTAACTACGTCACGTTAGAGTATATTTTGTACTCTAACGTGACGTCATGTGACATTTAAAATCAATGTATCTTCGTAAGTTTTTGAACAAGAGGCAAAATAAAAAATACGTATCCAATATTTTTCATTAATCTATCTGATGGACATTAAATTATTTTTTAGTCATCATCCCAATTGTCTTTGAATGAATAACAAAAGGGTAACAAAGAAATCATCAACAATTTATGCCGTCATGTCATCCACATAATTACTTACTCGTATGTAAACATACACATCCGTTGTAAGTACGAATCCTATTTGGAGCTAGACAGGTGTAGATTAGTCAATCAATTGCAATGTGTGAAACATTGCATGGCTAATCAGGTGCACGGTGGATGCATATCAATGCACCCAGGTGCGCGGGAAGATAATGGCGACTTAACAATTGTCGGTACTCGATTACTGAGCAGTAGCACAACATTGAGATTGGATGAACATACTTATTGAAGTATTGTTACGGGTAAGGTTTAGCGCTTTGCTGTCCAAAGGGTCCAAAAAACCTCATCATCATCATCATCAGCCTATTACAGTCCACTGCTGGACATAGGCCTCTCCAGTTGTTCGCCACTTAGAGCAAACATCTGGAGGATATACCCATGATCGCCACGCTGGGCAGGCGGGTTGGCGATCGCAGGGCGTAGCTTCTTGCTCCGGTGACGCTGCTGCCCGTCACCGGTCTTTAGTCTTTACGCCTTCAATTGTGATGGTTTTACCGCCACCAGTCGGTTGCCAGCGCCTCGTTTGTTATTCGGCAGGATGCACCACGGGCAGGTGAGGTTGGCTTGGAGCGAAAAGATGATAGGCCTCTCCCTTACATCCCTGTCCCAAAAAGCCTGTCTATCCCGAATGTCCCTAACATTTTAAAACATACGGTCGAATTGAGAAACCTTCCTCTTTTTTGAAGTCGGTTAAAAATAATATAATAAGAGATCTACTACGAGTAATAGCGCGGATTTTAAGCATTCAGATTTCTAATCTAAACGGTGTAGTCGCTGTTGGAGTGACTGATATCTCTCTATTAATATTTATAAAGAATTAAGACTATTAGAAGAGGACTTATAAATAAGAAAATATTTAAACATGTACGTAATTAATACTACTGACTGACGGAAAATCCTTGTCTTGTGGAATGCATATGAAAACAAAGAGTCTAGTTGACAAACAAAGAGTGTGTTAAGAGCTTTAAACAATATAAAACACATATAAAAACCAAATTGATGAAATACGAAACATATTTCAAATACCTAATTAGCTTAAGAAAATAAGTAGTCTTATTTATTAGTTAGTTGCCTTTATATGTGAACATATAAGCCATATTTTATTCATAAATATGTTGTAGCTCCCATAGATTCCATAATTTTACGGAGGAGTAGGTAACAAGTCAAGGGATAATTCTTGAATAGTGTCTCATAGTATCTACAATGCGTGGTACAACTGCGCGGATACAATGGAAGATTGAAAGGGACAACAGTATCCACTCGACGCGACTCGAGATCCTTGCCAGGTAACGATGTTTGTGAACCTGCACAAAGCAGACGTACGGAAGGTGCACTTGCATACGTAAATCCATTTGTCATTCGATATTTTACGTATTTTGTACGGTTTGACAAATCGGTCGCGGGGAGTACAGCGAGACTGTGAATGTCGTAAACCGCCGAATCGGTAGCCAATAACGTATAAATCACGGGATAGATCGCGCCTGTTTTCTGTATGTTAGTGATGCTATTTTCGCTAGCCCGTGGCCCTCAATAGTTTTTTCTATGAAAATTTCGATGGATGTTGTAACTCGTAATACTAGTCACGTTACGATAGCTCTACATGTGGTTAAATGATTTTAATTACCCGAACAATACCTTTGGGAGCATTGTCAAGCGTGTTCATTGGAGCGAGTTACTCGTCTGGTGTTTGTAGATAAATTTTAATGTAATATGTCGTGTAAAATTGTAATATCATTTTTAATTAAATTACAATATTATCGCTACATAGTAGAAAGCATAACATGGAACTATTGTGAAAATACATTACAGTACAATCAAAAATGAAATTTCTCCTCTCATTTTTCTTCTAAATAATGGGGCTCTGTTACTCTAAGCCCGAAATATTACCCACAGACTGTCCCTCGCTACTTGCAGTTACGATTCTAAACAAATGCCTGCATTATATTGCTGGCAAAGCTACAACACAACATACAACCATGTTATCTTAAAACGAATAATAGGTATTAAAGATGCGATAGTGGTCTTCAGTTGCGTTCAAGTTTGGCTTTCGGTAGTTGACGTATTGCCAGCCACGGTCGCTCACTCAAGGAGGTTGTGATGGGCCGAGCAACAAGTGCACACATCACACCCAGGTTGAGTGAGTAGCCGGGACTGACACATTCTTCATTTCTTTCTTCTTTGTTCATGATGATGTTTGCTAAAAAAATCATACATTAGGTAGGTACACTTTATTGCACGCAAATATTACATGAGTACATAATATTACTTAGATCAATTAGTACAATATTCGCGGTCTAATCGCTAATAGCGATGTCGGGGTAACCTTTATACTTTGGTAATACTTCAACATAAACTTTGTTCAGTATACTTTATTCGCCATAGTCATTAGGACCTTCACAGTTTTGAATAAAATATAAGTGTATTTTATGTACATTATGATAAGTTAATTATTATTATAAGTTTTTACAATTTTTATAACATTATTTACAATTTATT
This sequence comes from Conogethes punctiferalis, assembly GCA_031163375.1. Lineage (NCBI taxonomy): Eukaryota > Metazoa > Arthropoda > Insecta > Lepidoptera > Crambidae > Conogethes > Conogethes punctiferalis. Next base: position 5,891,273 of record CM062091.1, on the reverse strand, counting down.
AAATTTACATTGATGCATACAGTTACATGCGTAAGTGAATGAAAGGTCTCTATCAAAATAAAATAACTTGTTTACAGTTCAGTTTTAACGCAAAAACAATAGAAGTATGTCGAATTACATTACAGAATTTGTTACAGTATTTCTATCTTCATAATAAAACAAACAAACGCGTATAAACATTCCTAATACATATCTAATATGCGTAGCCCTTTCGACAACGAGGGTACCAGTTTCATACGGTGTTCGTATTAGGCTCAAATCACTGCGTAAATCCTTAAGAGTGTTATCGCGGCTGGTTTGATGGAGTGATCGAAATAGAACGGTGGAAAGCCCGATGTAAACCGATAGAACGTCTTATTCCGGTTATTTCGGTGCTGCGGCATAGTCAACAGTAAAAGTAGGTGCTGAGTTGTATTGAAATTTAAACCTTAATACGTTAACTTAAGAACCGAATGCATGATCAACTGCTGCTGTTGTACGCAGTGTTTTCACAATAAACACGCTTATAGCTCTCACCTTCGGCTCTTGACCGACGCTGGGTATTAATTTATTAATTGCTTACAAACGGTTTGCGTTGCTAAGAGCGTGATTTAATTCGTGGGAAGATTGTAAAAATATCTGGTTTACGTAATTTCGTATTAATAAGAAATGCATTTATTTACCTACCTAACTCCTTTTTCAACCTCTCTTGATGTCATTGACTGGTTTGAATTTGAGATTCATACTACTATTTTGGCTTTTAGGAAAAGGATAGTAAGGTTATGAACGACGATTCTTCGGCAAGAGAACCGGTAATGATGTCCGATATAGCATCGTTACCGGGAGATTGTATCTCCTTCAACATTTATTCTATGGTGTGTGATACCTCCGTCAGGCTTCTTATATAACAAATCTGTAGTTCGTAATAGAGGATTAGGTTAGTGAAGTATAAAAAGTGTCTGTGAGTATGACCGGCACGAAACATAAAGTAATTATTTATTAATTAAAGGCTGACTTATCGGAATTGTCAGCCGAGCACACAAAATTGCGCGGAAGGGGTGCGGCTCGGCGACGCCATCTATTATTTAGAGCGCTCAGTGCGCCGGCCTACCCTCGTTTACATCACAATTAATTTAATTTGCTTTTTCACAGGCTTCTTCCATTCCCTCATTGTGATGTGGAGGGTTGAGGGCGTGAATTTTCTCGTGATTTGGTAACAGAGGCGGTAATTAGAAGGCGGCAATTGTGAGGTTTCTCCATTTGTTTTTAACTGTTTATTACTCCGGGCGGTTGTTTGGAATGTTTGCAGAATTAGATGTAATGTCTCGCGCTGTTTATAGTAGAGAAGTGGAAGTCGTATTAGTTGCGATTGGGTGTTAATTAAGTATTGTGTTGTGGGTATTAATTTCGTTAGGTTTTGCGGTGAGCGGCGGTGTCGGGTCGCGGGTAACGTGATAGCGTGCGGTGGGTGTCTGGTGTCATGCGCACGCGCCGCGGAAGCCGCCCACGCCACGGCCCGCTTCCGTCCGCCTCTGCATCCGCCTGCGCACTGATATGATAAGGCTTCCTGTGCTGATAAACTATCAGCTGTTAGCGGTGTTAGACCCGTCATCCATATCGATAGGAACATGACCTACCAATCCATGGTTCGCACTCCGGTATACTGACTCCCGGGCATCGCACCCGGTACTTGTGACAAGATCCTGTTTGAACGTCCTTGAACTACCTTTGATAGAAAAAGTGTAATCCTATGATATTTAAGTAACTATGCCGTTCTACTGTTGTACAAATTGACTTGAAAAACTAAATCGGGTTTCTGTCACATTTTTCCCGATAGAAGTCTTATACGGCGGTAGTAATTTCAATCTAATGATCTATTCTACTGAACATTAAACTGTAAGGAATATAGCCATTTAATCATTATTTGAGTTAAATAGCGTCCTCTAAAAAGTTGTTTTAAGCAAAAGTAACTTGTGGTTATAATTTTGTTTAACATCGCTCAAATGTTCTATATACTCTATTGAATCCCAACGATCACTTTTGCGGTAGCATTTCATTATGATCCATTAGCCCGACGCAATTTGTCAACTAGACAAAATGGTTATATTACAAAGACCGTTCAATCAACTGTTACATGAGAATTTAAACCCGCTGTAGTTTTATTGAATGGCGTGTGATTTGTGAACAGAGGTGACATGCATTTAATTAAAATAAATGTTGAATGTATGGTCCAATTGATACAAAAGTGTTGCTAGAGATAGACATAGAGTAGTTATGCGTGAGTTGAGGCGACTTTGCATTATGTCCGATAGAGCGACAAGCCGCTAAACTCGACGAAGTTGTTGTAAATCTTCGCCTAAGTGAGTGGAGATACAGTTTAAGCACGCGCCCGCGTCGCCGCCTTCAATCTAAGTTTGGCCTCAGCGTCGCCTGTCCGCTACACTCGTGCATAATGAAATCGGGACCGTCCCAGAATTCGCAAAGTTGTACCCCTCGATATTGCCAATAATTACATGTACACCGCTCAACTTCGATGCGCCGCCGTCGTAGCGCGTGGCCCTGTAACACGCTCCTTGCAGTTTTACATGATTTCCCCTCGACCTTTTTATGCGGCGTCCTTATCTAACGAGCAGTAACATTTATCTAGTATCTGTCACTTAAAGCCTTTGCTCTCGTGTAAACGGGCGACCTTATTTTTTGCTAAAGGGCCGGAGCTATCAGTTGGTCCCGCGACACAATATTACCCGCACGACGATATATCGCGTTCGAATCACGTCATCGTTCACCCGCTGGCAGGCGCGGGCGTGGCGCCCTCTAAAGGATGAGTTTATGGGGAGGCGAGGAGCATAATGCCCGCGGCAGATATGCTCGTCGACAGCCCTATCCTACATATTAGTGAGGAAAATTTAAAATTGATGTCTTTCTCACCCTGATATTTCTTGTCAGAACACCGACCTCTGGTTTGACAATAGGTACGTTACAAATTGTCGTATAACGTTGATTTATATATAAAACAACTAACTACAGACCGCAGCTTTGCACGCTTGAATACCGGTAATATGCGAAATGACTAAATCTTTTTAAGTTATAGATCGTTGAGTAGTTTTCACGTAACAAACATCCATCCATCAAAATCAATTTTCAAATGTATATAATACTAGCTGCTGCCCGCGGCTCTGCCCGCGTGAATATTCGTATAAAACATAGCCTATGTGTTAATCTGATGTACAAACTATATTCCTGTAAAGTTTCATTAAAATCCGTTCAGTAGTTTTTGCGTGAAGGTGGAACAAACATCCATCCATCTATCCAAACAAACTTTCGCGTTTATAATATTAGTAGGATTCACTGATTTTCTCTAATTTTCATTATACCTGCAATGATGCAGGTGATTCATAAATAAATGATAAATGAGGCTGCTTGTCGGACAGCCGCGGCGGGATCGCTCATTGTCCGGCGCATCGGTCTATTAGGGCTACAGGTGGCTCTTGACAAAACTGAGGCCGTTTTCTTTCACAGGCCTCGGTTACGCTGCCCTCGGGGCGCGCACATAATAGTCAATGGAGTCTCCATAGATGTCAAGACACAAATTAAATATTTGGGTCTTATTCTGGACGCGCGGTGGCAGTTTGGTCCGCATTTCAGCGGACTGTCATCGCGCCTCCTCAAGGCTGCCAACGCGTTCGCGTGGCTCCTCCCAAATTTGGGTGGCCCGAAGTCCCATTGCCGGCTTCTTTATGCCGGCATCCTTAAAAGTATGGCTCTTTACGGAGCACCAATCTGGGTTGGTGCTGCCGGACGCCGTGAAAATGCAGCGTGTCTTCGGCGGCCCCAGAGGGCAATTGCCCAAAGGGTCGCCCGTGTCTATCGCACGGTCAGCATGGACGCGTCATGTGCTTTGGCCAGCACTCCACCCTGGACGCTTGAGGCCCAAGTGCTGGCCAAAGTATATCAATGGTTGGCCGCGGAGAGGGAACAAGGGGAGTGCCCTGCACCCGTTGAAAGAGAAGCAGTTCGAAAGGAGGCCCAGGAAGATCTAGTCCGGCAGTGGACTGTGGGCCTTTCCTCCGCAACTTACGGGCGATGGACGCTTGACGCCCTGGTCCCGGTTTTTGACCAGTGGCTTGAACGCCAACATGGACACATGTCCTTCCGCCTGGCGCAGGTCTTGTCCGGCCATGGTTGCTTTGGCAAATACTTGCACCGCATAGGGCGGGAGGACTCACCAATCTGCCGAGATTGTGGGGCAGATGAAGACACGGCGGACCACGTGGTACAATGCTGTCCAGCGTGGACCCAACAGCGCACTGAGTTGGCACGTGTCATAGGCACGGACTTATCTCTCCTGAACATCATCAGTGAGATGGTTCGGAGCCGAGAAGCTTGGGCGGCCGCTGCCTACTTTTGTGAGACAGTTATCTCTCGGAAGGAGGCGGCGGAGAGGGTGCGTGAAAACGACCCTTCCGCTCCAGCACTCCGTAGGCGTAGAGGCGGCCGTACGCTGCGACAATTTCGCAGTTTCATGCTGCCTGACGGGGTTCAGCGGGTGGTCGGTGCGGGGGCGCCTCCACCCGCCTTGCACGGACCTTCGTCATCGTCGGATGGGAGTGCGCTTGTCCTTCGGGCCGCTCCCATCGCTCCCCCTTAGAGGGGAGCGGTGTTGCCTGCCATTTAGGGTGGGCCGCGCTTGTGGGTCATGGCAGCTCTAGTTTTAAGGTCCCGTGACACCACCCTGTGGGCGCTTGAAGGAGGACCGGGTTTTTTAGTGAGTATTTCCTGCCTTTCTACCATCTTTAGGCAGGATGCCGTCCTCCAAGGGCGGCGCGAGTCTCACATACCCCGGCGTTCCCCCGAACACCGGGCATGCGTAAAAGCATTTTTCCCGGATAAAAAAAAAAAAAAAAGGTGATTCATAAATGTTTTGTAGAATGATTTATAAATGTTTTGTATTCTTATAACCTATGAAGGTTATAAGAATACAAAACATTTATAAATCATTTTCTATTTTTAGGTATTTTACGAGAACGTCACAATTCATTACAATGCATTGGACACAACAAACTCGCAACTTGAATGATGCATTGCATAAATTAGTGGTGACAGGGTAGGAATACCCGAGAATGATATCAGTGGTGAAGCCCGACGCATCTGTTGCCAGCGGGACGTGTGCTGGGAACACTGTTATGAATCCAGATTGTGATGGATGGATCGCCACAGAATATAACGCTCGCCCGCAACTTATTGCTCTCACAAGATACAGTTGCATTCGGACGTATACGTGCAACTATGTACAGATTGTCAGGATGAAGTTGAACAGAGACTAGACAACTGGCGCAATCTAAGGTCTCTTGATTTTTATTATCGCAGAGACTTGGGCCTATTCGTTTAAAATCAGGCAAAACGACCATAAAAATATATTAGCATCATCAGAAAACCGTACATTGGTCAAACTGCATTAATATTAGCAAAAATAAAGTTTAGTACCACTATACAAAGGAGTGGAAATATTATTATGATAGTAGGTATCATAGATATAGATAAAAGATATTTGACTATGTCCACAAAAATAATTATTTCAAAGTCACTGAGACCGTTCCATGTCTCAAAATTAAAAATATCTCCAAGATATTGCGTCCGTTTGTATTTTCAGAGGGTTGATAAATATTAGCACACACATCGCGTTGTGAATAAGTAATTTCGGTGGCCCATAGAATATTCAGCTGAAAACTTTAAAGCATTTGTAAAGTAAATTAAGCGTAGCCTAGAGCAATTTGTCGAACGATTCTTCTCACCCTTCTGTCGAGTGACCAAGAAAAATATGCTCTATCTTAGCCAGGGACTGCGGAGTTAAGTAAAGTTTGAACGCAAAGTTCAGCTTTTACGCTAGGTTATATTAAGCCAAAATTACTACTTTGGTTGCGACATCCACTGGTAACAATTTAAATTTGGCACCCAGTTTGATATAATTTTTATATTAAAACTGTTATACAAAATACGATTAAATTGTATAAGTTGGGATCACTTCACAGCATAAGTTACTCAAAAGACACAGGACCAGACACACAATACAACAAAGGCTTGCGACTTGAAATTGCTACTTGATCCCTTTACACAAGCTACAAACAATTACAATACAATGTTAACATTTTTTGTTGAGAAGCGTAAGTAAAGAGCGCGTGAGATTAAAAAGTTACCCTCGACATATGTCCTACAACACATCATAAAGCACGAAAATAAATGTAGGTACATTATCTGCTTTCCACGTGTAATACGCGTACATACATTATGATGTCATAGGTATAGGCAGAACCACGACAGAGCACTTAGCGGAGCGCGTTCGAGGCGGGCTCGCATCAATCACAACACAATTTTATATCAAATGTCGCTCTCAATCAATTTGTGCTAGGATCGTATTCCCCACTATACTCCGCTAGTGACGCTCACCAGCTTTCTCCACTTGTCTACATGATAAGGGGTGATGTGCTTTTAGAAATGCTGATAAAAGGTATATTTCGGAGATTGATTTTTTTGATAGAAAAGATTCGACTACCTACTGAATAATGTTAATAGTAATGTTATACGAAGTTCAGCTAAGCAGCCGTTTATAAAATGTTTTTCAAAATTTTAATAATGTACTATAAAAGTGTTTTTAGTACTTAGTTATATATAACTACATCGCTATGTTTCATGATATGTTTCAAAGCAATTCTTTGGTGCATTCGCATATCCTATTTAGCGTCATTTGTATTATTTTTTCCAAATACTTTTCTTCTAGATTTAGATAGCACCTATTTACGTTTCAATAATGACAATAATACACGATAATAATTTTGTACTTGTAAACGAAATACGATAATGTATAATCGTATCCTGATACATGATATATATTTCAGAATAATGAACAGAGCACTCGATGGGAGGTGAGTAAGCGAATCTGTGTGGTAGTTCTCGCATTATTTCTTTGTTACGAGTTTCCTACGAGCAGATGACTAATATCGGATGACGGCTGAACACCGCGCGAGATGTGACGCCGCCGCCCAACTTAACTTCCCTAATGGATAGCGTAGTTTTGAGGAAACCACTACAGATAATTACAATTAGAGAGTTCTCTGTTCGAGTCGCCGTCCCTAATAGATGGAGACGTCCTAACCGCACTCGTATAAACTTTCACAGAATCATCGGATGTCTTTTTTCGTGCATCCCAACTTTCGTCCTCGCGATTAACATCCAAGCATTTGACATATGAGCAGCGTTTGAAACAATTTGAAATTCAAATATGCTTCAATTTTCTTGCGCTGAGTCATAAATGTGTACAGAGAATAATAATAAGGAATTACAATTCCGCGTTATACGAGTGAATCGAGTAAGTTCCGAGCCTCGCTCCTGAGCGTACAAAGGCGTTTGTTTATAAAACAAAACAGCCGCGTTCCTTGGTCTCGCAATGCGTATTGAAGACTATGAAAATAATGGTCTATTAAAGAGCTGCCTAGTGGCATGTGCCTGCATAACTAGAAGCGGACCTGCAGACTATTGTTCACGGCGGGACATACTCGGGCGCATACCGCAAAACGACCCACAAATAATGTCTGTTATGTGCCGGACGGTGGCGGCAAGCGGTAAGATTAGTCACCTTATATGACATTCTGCAAATATTTCTTTGATAAAATCATAAGCTTTCGTTTGCTCATCTCTCGTTAACTAAGTTAAATACTTCTTAACGTTAATAGGTCGTGAATTAGGTACGACGTTCAAGACAAGTTTACTTGTGCCAGAAGAATATCAAAGAACACATTTGCAGAGACAAAATAAATAGCCAAGTCGTCTGAAATTAGAGTGGTGAAAATACAGCTTTATTAAAAGTAACTCCTTGAGAACTGTGATAAACGAGATTTTGCTTTCTTATTTCGAAGTTGATATAAAATGTGACTCGTAAACGAGAAACTAGTGAAAGTACTTAAATATTATCAAAATTAAGTTTCAAAACTCTTATTAGGTAATTAACATCTACCTATCATATATTTCAGTCAATACTCGCATCGTAAGTAAATTATTTTTCGGAATTGCTGTACCTACCCGCTGTTTACAATGTAATGATTGACTGATTTTAGTCGAAATAAGCTCATTTGAACAGAAAATACTTTCCTATGCTTTTCCTTCGCTTGTAGGAGAAAGAATGGGCGAAATACGTCATCATAGTCATCTTCGCAGTCCACTGCTGGACATAGACCTCTCCAGTTGTTAACCACTTAGGGCAAACATCTGAAGGCTTTACCCATAATCGACACGCTAGGCAGGCGGGTTGGCGAAAAATCTTAATTATACGTATTTATTTTATTGAAAATGTTTACCGATCTATTTCGCACCAGTAGTTAATGACACAATGGAGTGGGAAATATTTCGTAAAACGTCCAAGTGGAAGTAACGTTTCTTCCGAACTAAACTCGATACGAAGTTTTAATGTACGGATTCCATTCGGGTTGACCTTTTTCCGTGTTGAGGATGATGGGGCGAGACCGGGAAGGGGCGGACCTGCGAGATAAACTATCTTATCACTCGCTATCGCCACCGCGGATGGAGCACGCTCCAATCGATATCCGGATACTATGCTTCGATATTTTCAACAAGCATCATGTTTAGTTTATACATTAATTAGTTAGTAAGACGCTGCATACACGTACCAACTTGTTTCGGCAACTAGCAGATAATTTATCATAATATAATACACTAGCTGTGCTCGCGACTTCGTCCGCGTGGAAAAGTTATTTTTTCCCCGTTTTTTTTTTTCATTTTCCATTATTTCTTCGCTCCTAATAGTTGCAGCGTGATGTTATATAGCCTAAAGCCTTCCTCGATAAATGGTCTATTCAACACAAAAAGAATTTTTCAATTCGGACCAGAAGTTCCTGAGATTAACGCGTTCAAACAAACAAACAAACTCTTCAGCTTTATAATATTAGTTAGTTAAGATCTTATATAAAGCGGACGTCCCGGTTATGAGTTTTACTAACAACACGAGAAAGAGCGACTCGCAGAAGATTCTGTTAAAACAGTACAATATAGTTTTGAGTTTGGAGATTAAAAAGACTTATAGAAGGGAGTAAAATTAACTAAAATTTTAATGCGGCAGTCAAAACACACCAATCCAGCTGATTAATCTCAATATGAGCGTTTTTCTTCTATGTATTATTAGATGAATACCTTCCACAATACGCTTAGAAGTCAAAGCGATTTGGAAGAAAATATGGTAATGATATATTTGTTACTTTATACGACGATGTGTAAGTAAAGATGTTATCAAATTCTATTTATATAACAAATTTAAACCCTTATAAAGACCCTTGTAACAAATTAATAAAACGTATTTCATATTCCTATAACTTCTGATACTTGTATGTATCAGAAGTTAACGTTAAGCCAACACGCAGTATTTTGAAATGAATGAGTGAGTAGTACGTAACAAACACAGGTGTTAACTGTTACAAGAAAGTTCCAATAAGAGTACTGTACCTACGTATACAATACTGTAGAGTTCTCGACTATTCAACATAAATAGATTTATTGTTTTTGGATCTCGTTGCAAGTAGTGTCATGTGGAATACTCGTGCGTTATTCATGCAATTGAGTAAGTGTATCGGTATCTATTTTTATAGGTCGTTGCTGTGACGAGGTTAAATGGTCTAATAGATGTTTACTGTTGATTGCCTCACAATGCGCATGAGGCGAGGCGCGCCTCGCTCGCTCTAATATTGATGTCGGCTGATGTACTATCATATCCTTATTGTAAGATAGTTACATTATGAACTTTGAATAACTACTTCAAACTGCAAATAGGTACTCTATTTCTGAAGTTATAAAAAAGTTTACATGTAATTCAAAGGTAGTATCTTCTCTTGAGGAGTATTTATCAAAGAAAAAATTGTTATTGTAAATCAATGTAGTAAGTAGGCCAACCGAACTAGAAATAATCAACAAGAAATCATTTAACAACTCACCATTTCGTTGCTCGTTTCCTTTTCACTTACGCACAATAAACAATAAAAACAAGAATAACAGTTCGAAAAATAATACGGCTCGCGTTGGTCGAATGCAATTGCATTAGAAGTGAAATAAAACGAAAATAAAAGACGGAGTAATAAAACGCGCGATATCGGCGCGACGTATAAATTAATGGAATGTTTGATTTGGAATATTTTCGCGGGACGAGCGCGGCCTACGGAGTGCGGTGGCGGAGTGGCGGAGGCCGGAGTGGCGGAGCGCGGAGCAGGCGAGTGGCTCGAGTGGGCGCGAGGCGCGGAGGCACCGGCCGCGGGGAGGCCGCGCGAGCACAGGGCCGGCCGGCGGCGGGCGGGCGGTTATAAGCGCGGCGGGGCGGCGCCGATAAATAACACGATAATATCGCATTACATACATACCTATTAAAAGCTGCACTTTACATGCCTATTAAAAGATAAACACGAACATCTGTAAAATGCCTGTCGATTATCTCCACTCAAACATATTTTTAATGCACTCGATTTCATAACGGTGGACGCGTAACGAATTACAGTTAAAATGCTTTTAATTTATTGTATGAAGCTGTATAAGGTTAGCTTGTGACGCGCTGGTGTGGCGTACCTATTGTAATCCTATATTAGTTGAGTGATAAATGATGTGTGAGTCATTAGAGTGAAGGTTCTAGATAAGGCTTCGCACTTGTAAGTCGCGCCGAATTGTGGCTTCCTATCCGTCGGTCCGAGCGGGGTTGACGACCTAACTTGAATGATAGGCGCGTTACTTACTTACATAGTTACCCCTAGCACGACAGCCTACCACATAATTGAATTAGGAACATTGTAACTCATTTTCGTGTCCAGGGCATAATCGTATACACGTGTAGAGCTCGATAACCTTAGAACTTGGAGACTTTGAAATTGTACGCTTGGAGTTTGAAATAAATGTTATGTTATTTACCTTTTTGTTTTAGAACGGATACATTTGTGAACCTAATTTTTAAAAACAGTACTGTGACTTCAATGTATGTTTATGTAGTGACATAAATGTAAACAACGAGGTAGTAAAATAAGCATGTACGTAAATTAAGCGCACACTTACACTTGGTATAAACAGCGACGTTTAAATTGTAATTTCACGGCTCGGCGGAAATTTTCATTGGCGATTAATTCTTGGTTGTGATTTAGGCTTGAGGTGGCACGAGCGGGACATGTCTCAACATCGTTGGGATTTATTCAACTAAACATTATAAGCATGTGGAAAGCTTCAGGGAATCATTTGCGTAATAGGCCTTCAAGTTGTACTTCGGCGTTACAAGGTTGATAAACTATGGCGAATCTCGTTAGCCTGGTTTATGTCCAAGGGATGCTAATATGAGCAATTGGAAAATACATCTAATTGCTATGGCTGGAGAACTTGAAGACTTTTCTTAATATACCGTGATCGAGAATTTTGTTTGCCTCGATTCAATGCAAACCTTTGAGTTTTTCTAGTTCAAACAATATCTACAGCTTTATTTTGCTGCACAGAATACATAGAGCACAATGGAAGTTAATTCTCGCGATAAAAAGATTCAAAAAATGTCCGCATGCATTCTGCGGCGAGTTTGAATTGAATAGATGTGGCACTTAATCAGCTGCCATTCAGCCTCTCCCTGACAAACACTCGTGCGAGTGGCCGCGCATCACGATACAACCTACCGCAGCCAAAAAAGAAAGAGCCCTCGGCAGTTTCGGCGGTGCCGCAAATTGTGACAAATTGTGTTATTGAAATTTATGTCCGGCAGTTTTGAGACATAATTGGATGCGGAGAGGCGGCGGCCATGTTCCAGAGTGACGTCACGTGCTCTAATGACATTTATTACGAACAGAACAGTTCATTGGCGCCACCCGTCTCCGCAAACGCACCGCTGTATTCGTATTTGGAAATTAATTTTCGCGGGAATTTCAATTCTGCGGGGCGGCTCGCCGCTGGCTGGCCGGCCAGCGTAGGCACGTACTAGTAGCTGCGTTCCAATTAAGTCTGCGGCCTGACTTTTATTTTACTCCCGAGATGTACTCTGCTAAAGCTAGCAAACGGCGTCGTTGTCTACGATTGCTTAAATTTAAAACTATCGTTATCTTGTTCTTCGCTGTCTAGTAGTACGGAGTCATAATTACCTGAAACAATAGAAACATACTGATAAGTAATTGTATATTCTAAGCTTGTAGGTGTGATTCATTTTAAAAGTAAACCATGTAAAACCTAAGAGGTTTCCCAAATAGACTCTAAAAACCTATAAAAGCTAGGGAGAGCCTAGCCCTAGATTATTTTACCACAGTTCAGCATACTTGTAGGATCATGTTCTTATGTTGCTAAAATATTTATTTTCAGTGCCAAACGGGACAGCGCAAAATGACCTGTGTGCGTCAGCGTAAATCCAAGCCCAATAATAGGTAATAAATTGTTCTCCACAGCAACACAGAGGCAAGTTGCAACTTTTTCACGGTAGCATTGTGAAGATTGCGTCTATAAATAAAAGTGTCGGAGCGAGGACGGGACGACCGCACGGCGTGCCGGCTCGTGACTGATTGCGCGCCGAGTGACACGTAAGAGCCAATAGATGGCGCTGATTAGGCAATTAATCAAGTCCACAAGCTCCTCTTGTCTGATATATGAACCTCTGAAAAACTACCTCCACGTGAATTCCTGGGATACCGACGTAATTTATAGGGTTTTTAATTGAAAAAGTACACAACAGAACTCTATAACCAAATGTATCTAGGCTCAGACAAATCTGTCCATACGAGTAGAATAAGCCCATTAGTCAAGGTTTGGAAATCATATTGACAACGCATTATTGAATTAATATGTATAAATCTGGCAAATCTAAAATGTAATGAATACATGGAAGTTAATGATATAGATTTAGAGTAATAAATATTAAAGGAAATTGTGAGCAGAGGTCTTATCAGGGATATGGGAACCAGTGGGAGTACCTACTTCCTTTGAGCTAGGCGGTCTGTGCTCAGGGACAAGGTCCAATGTGTATTGATTTATCGTATATGTACATTCTCGTACATAAGCCACTTTAAAAACAAGATTATACTGTGCGTTTTATATGGAGGAGCACTTTCTTTGTGAAATTTTATAAAAAGGTTGCAGTGCAGTTTTAAAAAAAACTTGTTGGAACGTGAAGGAACTGATGAATTAGTAGTAATATCCATGGAAGTTGTATGTAGTACTTATTACTTCCAATACTGGTAATATCAGGCTGCATCAGCGGGGCTCTTCACTCACTCTCAGATCACTCTTGCAAACGAGTGATCTGGGTGCTTACTCTCGACGCTCGATAACATTGGGATTGGAGATTGGAATTGAAATATTGTCCTTTTGGCACTCTTGAATGCCACACTAGCGCACGATTGGAATCAAATCTGGTGGAATTTTATGGAACTAAATGAGATCGAGCAATGCACTTTTTCGGCACCCTTGACGGGATTTTGACATTGACGTATCGAGTTTAGATTCGTGTTTATGATCGAACAAATACAGTCGCACAAATCTTACTTTTTCGGGATCGAATTTGGTGTTTGTGTTTGATTTTACTAGTCTTGAATATAAATAATGGCACGTATCGCTCTTATTTGTAATACTTTGAGTAATGCGCATTCATTTGATGTACGACAAAGGCGGAATTTAAGAAGAATGGAGCGATATGCCGATAACGCGTTTGCTATGGGTGACGATGAATTTCGACAAAATTACAGAGTTTTAAAGAACTTTTCAACCTAATTCATAATTAATCATCCTGACAAAGCTGCTAAAATTATTAAAGCTTACATTACATTTGTAACCAGCCACAACTAAGTCAGGGTGATTTTGATAAAATTGTGCCACCCATAGGACAAATCCAAGATCTATTAGATAACCGAGGTGTTACTGATGAGCTTCGGCGAGGCACTGAAGCAGAATTAGTACAGGAATTGTGGGCGGCAAGATATAGGCAGTGAATATATTAATAAATATTTAAACTTTTATGTCACTTATTTCTTTCCTTTGTTAATACACAATAGACCCTATAAAAATGCCTATTTTTAATATTAGTAACTTGAGCCAAAACATAAGCTCTAATATTATGATAGGTAGCCTTCATGGACGACGATAGCCTTATACCTATCATATAAAGGATAGGTATTTATGATCATACATAAATTATAACAATTATTGACTTGATATTACTTGTTTATTAAGATTACTCTTTCTAAACACACACAGCTTAATTTACACATTACATGTAAGACAATTAAAATATAACATTTAAACTTACAAAGTAAATATATTCCGTACATAATTTAACATTCTTATTCTGCAATTTTATTTAGGGCATTTGCTATGTTATTTAATGCATTTCCTATTCTTTCACTGCCGGTGCGCAAGAGACCCTTGGCTATTCCCGGGCTTTGCGACAAGAAATCCGTCAGGATCTCTAACTGTTGGTAGAACGGTCTGCTGCTTATTATATTCTGTTGAAATTACACATTATTTGTATAAAAGAAATAAACAACGCAATATTTCTATCAAATACAATAAATAGAACTTTCATACCTGTGTTGAATTATTTGTGTCTTGACTTAAAATATTTCAAATACGGTGCACAAGAAGAGTTCCGTCTACGGAGTGACTAATAAGGGCTTAATACTTGCATTGTATCAACAAAAACTAGCCACATAGAATACTTTAGCTTTTTGTAGCGAAGTGTTCATAAATTTCAAAAAGTTATTTGTTTATTTGGAACTGACAAGAGAGACAAGTCGACGCGTTGTTTTTTTAAATCCAATATGGCGGGCAAGGTAATGACATATTCATCAGTCTTCCTTCATTATTTTCCGTAAATTACGCTTTTAATCGACATACATTAATTGTAAATGCTGAAAATAGTTACCTTTGTAATAAAAAACAAATTAAGTAATATTTAATCATAAATTAACGTATATTCAAATATTCCTGTATTTGGTAGTTTACATTTTGTTACATTATGACCACCCCAAGTCATAGTTCATTCATTCTCTGTATATTATCTGTACTCGATCCTGCAGACGATTGCGATCCCAATCCTATTTGGTTCAAGAGTACCAATATTTTTAAGATTGGAATTGAAACTGCACTAGATTGGGATAGGATTGAGATTGGGATTGGTTTCAAGAGTAGGCCTACTGACCGGAAGCATTCTCGATCGTTCATTCTACTGTTTTTATCGAAAACTTTTCAGAGACTAGCGAAACCTTTGACGTTTCTATCGAATATTTTAATAAACGATTGAGAATGTTTCCGAGGGAGATCTTTTCGACCGCATTCCAGAATAGCCCCGCTGGTTTTAAATGTGTTGACGTCTACCGTCAGATATATATATGTTTAGTTAGATTTACTTTGATACAGTGACAGTGCTGTGTGTACAAACAGATATTGGTGGACGTGGATTGTTTCTCTTGCGGAAAATAATAAAAAATGCATGTGTCTGTGAACCGTGGCTGTTCATTATTTTTAATCGGCCGGGTCGCGAATGGTTGGCTCAATATTGCGATAGCGCACCGCGGTCCGCTACTCACAGTCGCTCCTCACAATGCCCGCCTGCCATCAGACGACATCGCTAACAACGCTACACGCTGTATATATTACTACAATAAATATGCTGCAAAGATACAAAGTTCACATAAAAAATTACTTGATAAATGTCGATATAAGTCGTAAAGAGTTCTGAAATTACAATTTTGTAAAACAGGACACCTTTCAGTATCGCAAACCCTACGTTGGTATTAATTTACTTACCTACACAATGCATTTTTATTAAATACTATGTAAACCCATTACCCGACGACTACAAAAATTCATAACGTCATAAGTTCTTAAGCCACCTGCAAAATATAGGAAGCAACGGTGTTTTAGTTTTGACAGCTACATTAAGAACTTATTACTTAGTATTTCGATACAGTACCCAATAGTTGATTGGACAATTAACAACCTTATTACGGTATAAGTGTTTAAAAACGGTGATGCAAATAAAAGCTAAAAAGCGCCAGATTCAGACAGAGTAGGCAAAGACCTTCATTAAAAAAAACGGATTGGCTATCAATAATATATCAATATGTACCTATATATGTGATGGGTAGGTGGATTGGACAAGTATCAAGCGAAAAACATTGGCGAGGAGGAGTCGCTTTCAAACCTGTCAAAAGTGACAGGAAAAAGGGCGGGAAAATGTCACTATAATGGATGTGTCACTGGCATCATGGCTGCCGAGGCGTCCGCTCCTTTCCCCGCGGATTAACCGTTGTTGGGTTTAATTTGGTCGGAATTTGCATGTCCTGTGGTTTAAATGTGACCTTCTAATATTAATAAGTTAAATTGAGTAAGCGGAATGCTTTTATGTTCTATGATAAACTAAGATTATATTACTTATTGTATAATTTGATGATAATGTGATAACAGAATAATACCTACTTAGTGTTCATAAAATAAGATATTCATATTATATTTGCAACACATTGTATTTTAGAGAGTCTTTTATTTAAGTTATCAGTGAGGTAATTTAAAAATGTTTTGGAAGAGGAATGCAATTAGAACCAAATTTATTTATTTGTGTACTTCAGTTAACGCGTACAAAGCGTACAATACATGCAGCCCTCGTAATCAGTATAATGACTGCGATCGCTCAGTACGATAGTCAATAAATGCGGGTCGGAAAACATGTCCGAATATGATGGATGGTGAAAGCGTCGATATGATGAAAGATGTAATCGAGATAGATTCCGATAATAGTCTCCAATTGCGTGCTATTGGATAATTGGGCTTAATACTACTGCTATCTGAAAACTTTCAACTTTTTTCAGCTATCAAAATTGTTTTTACTTTGTACCATGTTCTTTGTAGACACGAAATGCACACATTGCAAACTAAAGCTTTTCCTTGCATGAATATCAGAATGTTTGTTATGACTGAGCGTCTGACAAAATACCAATAAAATTTTGTATATCTAAATTAATATGAACGAAAATCGAACTAGGTGCTTTCATTTTTTCTTCTTCGGCACTTCAGGCTAACGCCCCAAACAACGAGTCAGCCACTTAACAACATATTTTATAGCGCTCAGTGTGTTGCGCGATTTAGGTACCTATCTAGGTAGGTACATAAATTGTTAGCAAAATGTATCACATAATTTTGTAATCAGAATCTCAGCAAAAGTTCATAAATACAGATACGTTGCAGATAATTGTTTTAGTTACTTATGTAATGATTAATACAATCAATTACGAAAAAAGGTGTTCGTCGTATTAATTTATAAATGCATTAAGTAGGCAAAAATCCCGAGCCCCGTAACTCGTCAGCCCAATCTTTTACCGAGAACATGTCATCTCCGTGTAACCTCGTCATCACATTTCCCCGGATATAGTACAAATACTTAAATCCAGTATGACATAATCGGGTTGACATTAACCAGCGCCATATTGGTCGTTATCTGTCACCGCCCCCCACGATCCGTTTCACTTGCAACCCGATAGGGGGCGACGCCGGGCGGCGAGACTACTCGCCCCGTAATAGCTACCACGGCCCCTTTTTTATTACTGACCCGCTAGTAAACAGATCATTCGGGTTTGTGGTGTTATAAAAACGAAATTAACTCTGGCCGGTGGATGTCCAGATACCCTCAGTACTGCTTAGCTATTAACATAAACTGGCATGTCACGCACATTCCTCTTTTTAAGTCTTAAGGAGAGAAGTTAAGTATGGTATTACCCCGCAATTTCGCCTAATGACATCATTAACTGTAACGCGGGGTCCTACAAGAAAATCCTTGCAAACAAATAAATCTAACGAGTGTATATCAATACGAAACCAATTCACCTATCCAATAAAACATCTAAGTAAAATTAAGACCTCTAGGCGAAGTTATTCAAAGCAATTCAATGAAAATGCAAATTACGTCCACCCAGTAAAGTTTAAATAGGAATAGTGATTAACCTGTCTACTACTCAATAAAGAAGACCAGTGTAATAAAATGCTCGTTAAAATATTTAAAAAAATGCATTGTTTTCTACTAATAAAAGTGAGATTTTTAAATAAACACAATTTAATGAAGCTACTAAATGTTTTTGAATCAATTACGCCCCAATTGTAGATTTACGTTGATTAGGGAATAACCTGTGATTGGATACACGTTAAGGCAGTAGTGATTACAATAATATACCCTCACTAAGATATAGTGTGCGTAATGCTCATCCTACTAATATTATAAATGCAAAAGTTTTGATGGATGGAGCGAACGGAACTGAACGGATTTGA
This sequence comes from Conogethes punctiferalis, assembly GCA_031163375.1. Taxonomy (NCBI): domain Eukaryota; kingdom Metazoa; phylum Arthropoda; class Insecta; order Lepidoptera; family Crambidae; genus Conogethes; species Conogethes punctiferalis. Next base: position 5,872,985 of record CM062091.1, on the reverse strand, counting down.
ATAAAACGTTACAGAACATAACGCATACCTACATCAGATTAAAACATAGGATATAATTTATAAGGATAGGTACTGTCATTTCATATATCCTCGATACTCTCACAGGCAAAGCCGCTGGAACATATTGTGATGCGATATGGTCGCACATGTCCTCTCTATCTTTGGAATAGCATTTTTTTCCCCGTTCGCTCTTATCACATCCGCGCCCATCATCTAAGCGATACCGGCTCAACTCCCAGCCCGTTGATTAAAAATACTACATCAGTGTCCCATTAATGCTTGCGGTTATTATGATCCGCACACATTTTACAGCGCCCGGTGCAAGTGGAGTATCGTGCAGGGATATTGTGATAATAGATTAATCCAATCAAAATATTAATTCCACAACGCAGCTCGTTCGCATTTACATTTCAATCGCGTGATTTATTCGTTGAATTTGAGATGATGCTCATTGACAATAGTGTTCATTGATTCAGTCGGGGATTGCTCATAGATGCTGATATTGTCCTGTTTATGTGAAACTAGCCACTGGAAATAAAGTGTTGGGTTATATTAATGAGTCGCTTCCTAGCTATAACGTCGCGATGCAATGAGAGATTGTAACTCGACTCCTTTCGGGGGACGCCTTGGGATAAGTGGTATCTGGTGCCTTAATTAAAAAAGTTATTGCCAGCGGAAAGATCATTTGAAATCAGATCGCAGTGCACTTAATACCTTACTAAAGACTTCTATGGATACGTTTGAAAATAAGTAGTAATTTAAGAAATATTATTGTAATGGTTAATGTAATGTTTTTATTAAATATTTACCTTAAATTACTTAAAGGTGCGTTTCCTAAGGCTTTTAGTTTAAGTACTTCTAGCAATGAAAAATATATCCACGTCTTTGTTTATTGCAAAAGAAACAGTTTAAATAAATAATTGTATGCAGAAATCATGTCATACTTCAGATATATGCACATTTGTCTGACGAAATATTCATGCACGAAGTTGATTAAAGCGGCGCCTATACTGCACGGTTTAATATTAGCGATCTAATAACGGCAGTAGCTATTGAGAGAATGTCTAAATATGAACGCAAATTGTAAATTATCCAGAGGAAGTCTGCCGGCGCGTGCTCTCCCGAAACCACCCGGGATTAGAGTCCCGTTGTGCGTTTGTGCTGTTATTCCAGCATTCATGTATTATATCCCTCTATTGTTTCTAGTAGAAAAACCTTTTCATATTTTGTATCAAAGCCCGCTGCAGGAACGAAATGTGTCTATCAACTCTTTGATTACCGCAACGTTTTTTCAGCTCCCGCTTTTCAATTTGATTGCGTTGTCAAAACGAGACGGTCAAAAAAGTTGTCCAAGTCTTTGTGGGTAGGTCGTGGGTGTACTATGAGACAATTGAGTCCACACGGGGCGGGCGAGGGTTAACAGGGATGAAATGAGTCGGGGTCACTACGCGCTTTCTGGGCCCAATATTTGTGCTGCAATACAGCTTTTATTGCGAAGATCAACACGCTCTCCCAAATAAGCGTTCAGATGACCCTCGCCTGTAACCTCTTTAACAAATAGCTTGCTTAATTTGGCGTGCATGTGGGTTGCGATATTGGGTCTAGTCTAGCGAAACTTGTATGAGATTTGTTCGATCAATTTGGTTTCGGTCAACTTGAATAGTTTTGTGATAGTTATTGGCAAACATCATGGGGCGTATCTGACGTGGAGTGGCATAAAATCAGTTTCAAATATCAAAAATGTTACTTAGTACTTTTGGCGTATGCAATACGATCTAAGTATATTAGTTTCAGTCTCAATCCAGTGGTTGTGTCGTATCGAGTCGTGTTGCGTTTTGTGCATACAGTGTCATGGCAAAATGTTTCTTGTGTCGCGTCGTGTGATTGGCTGATATTACGTGTGTGTTCGCGAGTGCAGCGACGACAGCTGGCTCTCTTTATTTGATTTCCAACTGTACGGAGGAGCATTCAAGTTTTATGGCAGCGCCGCGACGGATTCCAACAAAATTCGGAATGAAACACTCTGATGAGGTTAGATTCGTACTCGGGATTTGATATCGCGGATTCTTGATTATAGTTGCTGCACGCGAGCCGTTTACTCCATGCAGCGCAAATGTTATTATTCCAATCAATTCCATTGGTAGCTGAGGAGATTTTATTTTTATGTCGTAGAATAACTTGGCTCTAAGTTTTTTATTTATATCTCAGTCGAGTATGATTTTAGCCGTCTATTTAGACTTATGGTTGAATAAAACTAACAAAGCATTTATACGAGAATTAAGTCTAAGGAAAGTATGTAAGTAAATTTGTTGGTATTGTCGCATTTATTAGTCTTTTTACGGCGACATAAAGCTTCATATTCACGCTGCCTAAGTCTGATACATACGTCGACGGTGAGGCAACCATGTAATATAGCGGGGTTGGAACAATGACAGTCGCCATCGCAAAACCATGCTTAGAAGCAGGCTCCCAAGCAGCTTACTTTGTAATACGGCTGCAAAGGTTTACGAGCGTTGTTGTACTGTTTTGGTTCAATAAGCAAGCATAACATTCTTGTCTATAGATCTATCACAATTGTGAGGTACATACATTTCAATTGTTATTCTGTTAGCTTTTCAAAAAGATTACCTACATCCGCATCATTTGCTTGTATGTTCTTTGCTAAGCTTGTTGTCATTATATGAAAGCCTGTTTTTTCAATGACTTTAGTTTCAGAACATGAGTATTGGTAAATGGACAAACTAGTTATTTCGAGAAGAATAGGGAAACATGGGCACCAAATTAACTTGTATTACATGAAACTTTACGACACAATAATAAGGGGATGTAAGGGAGTGGCCTAACATCTTTTCCCTCCAAGCCAACCTCACCTGCCCGTGCCGAATAATAAACGAGGCGCTGGCAACCGACTGGTGCCGGTACCATCCCAAATGAAGGCGTAGCTTAATACCACAGGCCGATGACGGGCAGCAGCGTCACCGGAGCGAGAAGCTACACCCTGCGATCGCCAACCCGCCTGCCCAGCGTGGCGATTATGGGTATATCCTCTAAATGTTTGCCCTAATTGGTGAACAACTGGAGAGGCCTATGTCCAGCAGTGGACTGCAATAGGCTGATGATGATGATGAATATGGAGTTATTAGGAAAGTTTTATTTATTTATTTTAGTTCTATTGATCACAGACGATCTGTCTGATGTTAAACAGCAATCGCCGCTCATGGACATAAGCAATCTATGCTGCTGCCTATCTTGAGGAAAGAGCCCCTTAAACCACGTTGAAACACGCTTAGTTCCTCGCCTGATAGTAAGGACAAAAGGAGGTTGTATTTCCTTGATAGAAGAATCAATTACACATGTCCCAGTTGTCTCATTCATTGGCGTATTCAGGACTACGGCTTTACAGTGGCGCGGGCGGGCGTGCCGCGCGTGAGCAATATAGCGGGAGGCGGTGTTTGCGCGCCGACGGTCAACAGCGGCGGCAAACACGCGTGCGAACGGTCACGTGACGGCCGATGCGTTGCGCACACACCGATGGTCAAGGATAGGCCGGCCTTGTGTGCGTTTACGCGCGACTCAATCTTGCATGGGATGTGAGGGAGCGAGCGATCATCTTTTCGCTCCACCAAGCCACTCTCACCTGCCCGTGGTGCATCGTGCTGAACAACAATCGTGGCTGGAAATCGATTGGTGGCGGTATAACCATCACGATTGAAGGCGTAGCTAAGTACCACAAGCCGATGACAGGCAGCAGTGTCACCTGCGCGAGAAGCTATACTTTACAATTGCCAACCCGTCCAGGGTGGCGATTATAATAATATAATAATAATAACCCAAGACATGCCACGCTGGACCACACAGCGCCACCTAGCCCCAAACTAAGCCGAAGCTTGTACTATGGGTACTAGACAACTGATAAACTTACTTAGATACATTTTTTTTGTAAATAAATACATATTATACATAGAAAACACCCAGACCAATACAAACAGACATGTTCATGAACACAAATGTTTGTACTGTGCGGGAATCGAACCCACGACCCTTGGCTCAGAGGTCACTACCAAATGAGCCACCGAGCCTGTCTGCCTGATTATGGGTAAAGGGTCCAGGTGTTTGCCCAAAGTGGTGAACAACGGGAGAGGATGTCCAGCAGTGGATGATGAATCTCGCATTGTGAGCACGATTTGAAAAAAGCCCAGGTTTCAAAGGCACGTCATATTTGAACACATTGAAGCGGTTAAAATCCAATACGTATTCTGAATGAGTCATGAAGCCAGTCCTGATGATAATTATGTTCTTCTCTCATCGTCAGAAGGCACAGCAGTGACACTTTACCACAAAACAAGGTTCGCCATTAAAATTTTGCAACAGATTTTTCCAGTCCGCTTCAGTAAGTAACCAAACCAGCGCGATAGTTAATGAATACAGTGTCATTTTTCATCGACGTGCATTGAAATATTCAAGTTTCTAAATAAATTCACGGGTATAAGCGTGTTCGTTGATAAGCGACATGCAACGCTCTGCAGCCGGGCGCATTTATCATGCAGGGTTCAAAGTTCCAATACAATAATGTTAGTCATATGAGCAACGGTTTTTGTGGCGTCGCTCAAAATATTCATGCGCCAATGAATAATGTTCGCCGACTCAGGTTGAAGGACATGCATAGTTGATCGAAGCGCACAGACTTTACCTAGCTCTATATTCTCTATGTTAGTACAAACACATTGTGAAAATAAAAAAAGCTATTTTTATAGATGTCTCTCTCTTTGTAGCGGTAAGATAACCAAGGGACGGTCATTAATGTGAAGAACGGCAGAAAATCCTTTTGATTCCTCCATATCGTTTCACAATAACCAAGTTTAAATTACATTTCTAAGTATTCGCAACTCCACAAAAGCCTACGAAACACGTAAATAAAGCTCTAAAAATGTAAAAGATAAGGAAATGCTTGTATAATTTCAAAAAAGTAAAACTCTGGAAATACTGTGGAGTGGCACTCGGGCGGGCGCGGTATTCCTCGAATTACGGCTACCTCGGTAAATCGTGGGGCCATAAACATATTTGTAATTTTTCGTCATTAGCGCCCCGTCTTCTCCTCAAGACGTTGCTGGCGAGAATCATTAATATTTATTTATTCAGACTGGCTTTTGGCTGTTGCTCTTTGGAGCTTGCTTTTTTTATTGTTTTCTTCGCTGGTATACCTAATAACGTAAAGTAGGTACGCAAGATGTTCATTTCTTTATATTCATAAAGATCTATGTGATAAGTCATAAAATATTCTAAAAGAATATAGTATAATTCGTGGTGGTCAACTTTAGATTAGATTAGAATGGAACTGTTCAGAATAATGCATTAGGTATACTCGTAGATGTTAAATAAATTCTACTAAAGGAAATACATGGCTTAATTGGATGATACTTGTGTTGTGTATAAAGAATTTCCAGTGGAAATATTGTGAAAAACTAGGTAATATTGAGGTTCCATTTGTATCCGCTTACGTCCGGTGCAGATATGAAATTACGAAACGAAAGGCCATGGAAATAAAAGCGCAGTGAGCAACAGTAATTCCCTTTTCAAATTGCAGCGCCACAAGCGCTGATGGAGATTCATTGGACCAGCGCATCATTTATCAACTCAACGTTTCTTACTCACTTTTATACAGCGAGTTCTGGATTTAAACTTTATTTAACTCGTTAAAAACGCTTCATAGCATGATTGGAGTCTTATTTTTGGTGTTTTTGCGAACGTTTCCCTCGTCGAGTGGCGATTAGTTTGCTGTCAGGTGTTCTATCAGATTTTGTTGTGATTGATTATTGGCTTTTCTCAAAAGTCCTGAATTAATGCCTTATGTTTTAGATTTATTTTTTAGTAAATAGTTTTTGACGCAGACTTAGGCACCTTAATTTTAGAGAGATAAAGCTGAATTAATGGCGAAAGGAAAAACGCTGTACAGTAACAACATACCTAATCTTTTTTTGTTAATTTAGCTTTTACATTCTGAATCTTAGCAGTATAAGTGTTACATTTATAGGACCTAAGTATTACCGAAAACTACATATCTATTCACTTCGTATACAATGTGCATAATGGAAGTAAATTTTTGTACACACCAATTATCACAAATAGGTTATAGTTTGCACCAGATAAGTAAAGCGAATCCAAGCGAAGATAACATCTTGGTTTAGCTAGAAAACTACTTGATCGTTTCTCCGAAGATAAATGTCGTCACAAACGTAGCTCTGTCATCTATGGGTAATAATAAAACGACCGACAGCTAAGATTTTATTAGTAGCGATTCTACCCAACGGCCGGCCATTGGTTATCGGGCAAAACCGCAGATCCGGGCTGCGCGGATGCCGCACATATTCCTACCTACCGAAGCGTCCGTGTCCGGTGTTCGCTATTACATTTGTATACACGAAATACCCATTATCAATTTGCGTTTAATATTTCAACTAAAATGAAACATTATCGTTTCTGTCAACAGTTCAGTAGTTGTTATTCCATGGTGCGATGCACGTGATTTCTATTAACAATCGTTTTGACATTGCTGGCGCATAAAAGATAACAAAAATGTGTGCTTTTTCTTGTTGTTTCTGACTGATACGTTTTATATTCAAAGTAAAAAAAGTACAGCTTTTTGATTTAATTACCTACCCTAATGTGCTTAATTAAAAAGTAGGCAGGTTTATGCTTTAAATATTTCGATGGCATTTTAAAGTGCAAGAAATTTTTAATTTGGGCCGCTCGCTAACTAAAACGCCACAGAAAAGGTACACCATGCAAAAACCTTTTCGTCCCGCATCACTTTAATCCATGTCGTTGGTGGATTAAAACGAAACTACGATTGTGCGGCTCAAGCGTACGGGAGATTTTTAATTATCCTGTTGTGACATTTAAGCGTGCACGGCTGACATCAAAACGGTTAATGCCCAAATATTTATATAGAGTTGTTGAACAGTGACATTCATTAAGTATGGGCAGGGCATGATGATGTTGAAATTAATTTACTATGGATTTTATTATTTTTTATTCGTTAGCTTTATATGCTTATAGGTACTTTAAATTGTGGTAGAATACATTAGACATTAGTCAGCCATAATTTAAAGTGGCTAAGTATAAGTAGTAATTATTAGTACATCGTTTTGTATTATGAAAAGCCTTCGAATTATGGTGACAAAGGAACTACTTATATATATTTTTTATTCTAAAGACCATAAATATGTACTAAATTGCTAAATAAAGTGTATACTTATCGCTTATTGCTTACGTATATTAATAAGACAAATCTATTGCTCCTGTGTCATTTGTAATAAGCCAACATTTCGGCCGAATGGCCCGTACACTCGGCCGCCCAGGCCTGATGTGTGCTCAAAATCGATATCTAGTGTGATGGTGGAGAGCTGACGTTGATGACAGTTGTTTTGTTTTATTTCCTTGTGCTCGTTTGCTCGCGATACGAGAAAAAACTTTCGAAACACACGGCCATTTTGAGGAAATTGACTTTTGGAGTGACAGCTGCCAAAGAATAGTTATTGTATACTATGGAGAATTTTCGCAGCTCTGTTTCTATATTCGTGGTAAAGGATATGAATGCAATATATACAGCATCTTATGATTTATAGGATACTTGTATTGCACACCAAAAGAATTGGTTTGAAATTAGGCATAGTCCTTGTAAAAATACTTGCAATTTTGGATTACCTTATTTTATCGTGTACACGTATTATGATAATGCAAAGAAATAAACACAGTAAAGACCTTATAGACCTCTTAGATATACTTTTGTACAATATAACAGACTGTACTCATCTAACAAAATAAGTATGTATATGCAAAGTAAACTGTAGGTCTATTAAATCAACACAAAGGAGGATTACAATGCATAAACAGGATCTGCCACAATTTACTCTTTACAAATTGCAAAATGACAAAGATATGGCGAAAACTTCGGCCGTTTGCGTTTCGTTTCCGTAACAGCATTAAAACAACAATATATAACACCCGGGAAGTATTGAAAAATGCGAGAATGAAACGTTGGGCACATCTTTGAGGAAAGAAGTTGCATCGCCCGAAGCGGCCTGCGGCGGCTCTTGGCAAGTTTCCGCGGATCCTACAACTGCCGTGCAGTGTTAAACTTTGCCTACTTAGTTTTATTTCACACCCAATTTATTCGCAAGCTGCTTGCATTGAAGCCGATTGATCTACAAATCTTTAGAGAGCTCTTGCTTTTGTACTTTGGGGGATGCGGTAGAGCATTTGCAGAATAAAAAATCTGATGTCAGTACTGCATATCTGCGTTCGGAAACGACAGTGTTGTTTCATAGACCATAATTTCACTACCGTGATTTTTCCTCTAATTTTGTACAGTAAAATATTTACTATATTTGATAAACATATTTGTGACATTACAATGTTAAGTGTCTGGTTTGTATAGTACTCGTATTTACCATAGTTAATATAACGTTCAAGAAAACAAGTCAATTAGTTTATGTTTATGTAAATAAGTTAATACTTATGATAAAGATAAAATAACATTGCAAAAATCTTTAAGGAAAATTAACACGCTATAGTTTTTGCACATTATATTGTTAGATTTATTCTTTCAAGTATCAGCATGATGATACTATCAAATAGTTATTTACTTTATATGTCCAACCCTAAAAATATTCTTTTAAATCTTTACGCACAACCTTTAGCTTAGGTACCATTAATTGCGCAATACGTATCTAAGTCATTAAATATTGACTTCGTATATCGCAATATTATTGCCAATAACAGTTATTACAAGTCGTCACATCAATATTACAATTCTCACTATCATAAAATCTAAAAACATAAAGACGCAATATTGGTCTGAACATAAACCCACGGTTCATGTCCAAAAAGCCCTTAAAAGTAGTACCAATCCAATTTCCCTACTGGGTGTCACCGCGTAAAATAAAAATACCAGCATAACAGCCTCCCTCTGTTAGCAGGGGGTCGGGGTTGCCAGTAATAAAAATTCGTTAATGGCTTTATTTACTGCATTAGATGTTTTGACGCACGTACTGTAAAGTCCACTATCGTAAATTCATTATACGCCGTCGGACTAAAAAACGACTGCCCGTGGCTCAAATATTTGATCAAATACTATTAATAACCGTTACTATTGCCGTTATTTATTGCTGTACTAAGACTTTTTATTTCGAAATGGTTTCAGCGAAATAAATGAGCACACACGCTCCGTACAGTGAATAAGTTACAAAAGTATTGTAAATTCAATTTGACATGAAGTCGTTCGGCGTTCTTGGGAAGAGGAAAAGCGTAGGATTTGTTTATCATTGGCGGGTATTGGCGTTTGAAAAATCCTTGTTTTCTACAAGCAATTGCTCATACTACTTATACATAAAATAGGCACAACTACCGTTTGTTATATTCCGAAAGTTATCAACTACTTAGGAAATTGATCAACATACAATTCTTGCTATTTTCCGGTGACATATACATTAAATCATATTGAATAACTGATTTTAGTAGTACCTAATGAAGATCGGTTCATCATAGTCTAATTTCGTTAAAATTCCTAACCGAATTTGTGCGCAGGGCTGAAGCGTCTAAATACTGTAGACCAGAGCGATACTTGTTGCCGATTTGTTGCAAACAACACAAATTCGCGCCAAACTGTTTATGATAGAAATCAAGTTAATAAACAAATTTAATAAAGTTCCTCCATCGCGATTAGCGTAGATAAGGCTCCTTTAAAAGGATTACGGTTTGGGGAAACAATGCAAGCGATTATCCCAGTGAATGCTTGTCACCGGCGGCTGCCGCGAGTTATTGTAATATGTAAACGAGACGACTGCCGTAGCCTTAATTGTTCTCGTCAATTCCAAACTCGGATGACACGAGTCTGTTCAAGGGCATGATAAGGTTTCTAAGTTGAGGAGCTCATTCTGCTGTATTTTGTCCTAAGGAATCTGTTTTGTTACTAAGTAACGAGAGTGATAGTCCCTTTTAATAGTTTTGTAGTCTAGATCATTTAAAATATATCATGGCGATTTCGACCAATTCCCTAAGGCTACAGGATGAATTTTTTGTTACCCAGCAGCTTATATCTCAACTTATATACAATATCAATTCAAAATACTCGTAATTCTCCTTCGTACAATACCGGAGTGAATCGTCCCGTTCTCTCATATGTGCAATCTGGTAAACAACTTAATTCATGCAAATGTATGAATTGTACCTATATCTACTGAAACTAAGATGTTCCGAGGTGTTGGAATTTTCTTAAAATTTCATATAGTCGGTATAGTTGATAATAAGTTGAGTTTAATGTTGCAAACGAAGCAGTGAGCTTTAAACCAACTTAGCCAGAGTTGATTTGAATGTCAAAAAGTACTCATGTGTGAAACATTTGTTTTTGTTCTAAGACTGGAAGGTAATATTTCTATTTAATTGAATAAATCAAGTAGGTACTTGTGTTGCTTACTTTGATATCAGACTAATATGTATAAGAATGAAGTGATGTTATCTGATATATTATTAACAAATACCTAAGTAGTTCTTAAATAGATATTGGCGCCGATCTCATATCCGACCTAATTGGAAGCTAAAGATACACTTCGATATAAGCGAAATAACTTAAGTATATTGTTTTTCAAGCAATTTTACGGTGATTCAGACTCTTAGAATCGAAGAAAGCTATTACTGGAAAAGGAGGCTTATGATTGAGTGGTCTAATTATAAACTCCGTTTTATTGCAATTTAAGATATCAATTTGCTAGTAAGAGAAACAAAAGTGAGACAGGCTAGTTATGTGTTCTGCTTGGGGGCAGGTGCCGAGCGCAGGTGAAGGGCAGTTCCCGGTGTCTTGTCGGACTCAGCAATCCCGTCCGATGCCAAAACTATTCCGAATTTATTTTTCCTGATCGCGCATTCTCATTTTACCGAGCTTATCCGCGAAGGAGTCCGTGTAGTTTCAAAATTCAATTAAATTGTTTATTCAGACAAAATAATGCGCCATTAATGTGCTTAATTCGGCAATTAAATTTTAATTTCATTGCGGCGTGGCTGCGGCGGCGGGCACACCTGCCGACGGCCGCGTGAAATGAAGTAATTCGACTCGTTGCGGCACGTCCCCGGCATTACTTACCATCTAGCAACAATTTGTTTTTTCCCACCCTCGAGAGAAACTCGAGCCAGCGCGCCCTGCTTTTTAGTCCCAATTTATTCTTCCAATAAACTTTTTCGCTCTGCTTTCGCACCGGGAATGTGCCTAAAATATTTAAACAGTTTATGTTTCTCGCATCCTTATGAACCGAAGGTTGCATGTGTCAAATTCGTATGCAAAATTAAGCGACGCGCGGCTAGCTCCGCTCCGGTCGCGAGGAGGTAAGTAATCAGAAAACTTGAGCGCAAAACGTCTGCGAAAGACAAGTAATTGAAAAAAGGATGAAAAGGGGAAAGAATCTGTGACAATCAGTATTTGAGAAGGTATGCGGAGGGCGGTTGTACGCCCAGTGGCTTGCGGGACTAACGGGCCGTGACAATCGCTTCCATGCTAAATGTCATGGTGGCCATTGTTCTTGGCCCGGCCCCTCCCGCCCCCTCTTTCGCTGCTGAAGTACTGGCATTTACTCCCCGAGCCCTCACCTGCTAGTAATGAAAAATGTAGGCCTTGTTTTTTGATGGTCGATTTAAGTGGTTTGCAATTTAATACCAGTCAGTCAATAATTGCTCATTGACGGAATCGAGGTCTTTCCAATCTGTAATTAAAGTTGAGAAATCTAATTTAAAAACTCTACTCATTAAAACTAAAGCTATTACATTCGTTAATCGTCCGTAATAGGTTCTATTGTCGACTTAAGTAAATTATGACAATGGAATAGTGAATTTAGTAAGTTGGAGTGAAGTAAATGACGGGAGGGGTGGGGGTTAGGACGTTAACTTAATATGGCGGGGGCATCACGGTAATTTGTTCGAGACGAACCTCCACGGGCTGAGTGCTGCGCAGGGCTGCTTGGCAAACATTCTCGATATGCATACATTACCGGCTACATGCTCTAGCCGCGGCCCCGCTCGTCGCATAAAACTTTTATGTAGCACAGATATGAATAATATATTATCGGACAGCCAATTTTTTAATTTTTAGTATGATCTGTATTGATATTTTCATTTGAGATTAATATAGTTAGTAATATGAACTCTTCAAATGCAGGTATTTCAGATATTTTGTCTATATAGACAAAAGCTACCATTTTGCATCCAAATTCAGCCCACATGGTCCAATGACCATTATTATAATGCATATAACTCAATAGTAATAACGCTCTTCTGACCGAATTTCGGGTGTCATGATCCGACTGGACGGTTCGACACGATCTGAGTAAGTTCAGGTGTAGGAAAACTTAAGAATTATATTTTAACTCAATAAAGATTTGCTTTTGGCAACTCTATTTGTTACAATAACACCTGTATGGTGAAATCTGAATAAATTTTGTCAAATATCTACATACTGCCTTAGGGGCTAAAAATACTGCTTAAGCCTGAATATTGCTAGCTCATTAAGAGCTGCCAACCCTATTACAAGTTCACGCTTGCGCTATCGAAGGAAATCACGCGAAAAGTGATTATGGATCGCTAAGACCTCCGGCTTAAAACCTGTACACACCGGTAGTGCCTTCACTAAATTAAGGGCTAGGGCATAAAGGGGGGAATTTAATTGGAAAGGTATGGCTTTAGCTTAGACCAGACTTTAGGAAAGGCATTTCAGCTGAATAATAAATTGGGATCATTGGCCGTCAAATATTTGAAAAAACGGGAGGTTCTGAATTCGCATGATTGTTGTTTTTTTTTTATTATAAATAGTACCTACGATAATTTGATACGAGTCGATTATAATATTTCCCTCATGTATCTATGAAAGAGATTCGTAAATTCTTAACAAGGTATGCTGGCCACTGGCTAATACGGAGGAAGTAGGTACTTTTTGTAGATTATCTACCTACTATCTATCTACGTAAAATTGTTTAATATCATTACTATGGTACGATAATATTTAAAACGATTCGCAATAATGTCATTGTAATACATTTATCTACAGGGGCCTATAAGCACGCAACACTAGGTACAATTTGTTACAATCTGCTACTTAAAAGCCAATTTTCCGTAACCGCCTTAGGAAGTGCACCGCTTTTAACCCGCACAAAAAATCACCCCACTCCTGTCGAGATTACCGGTATTATCGAAAACCGGTACTCGCGACAACTTCATTAGGAAGCCATAAGTCTGCCGAGCATCGGCCGTGTACACAACGTCTGCTCTTTACCGAATTACGTACGTGCTGTGAAATAACTTGATGGACTTTTGAGCGCGCCACGTAGTAATTCGCTACGGATTTTCGCTACTCTGTTAGGTAACGTGGAATTTCTTCAGGCTATGTCATAGCTTCATAACCTTGCATGACTGGCAGCCTTGAGGTCGACGTTTTATTAACATTTTTTGTTCACCTTGGTTAAACGAATTAGTTAGTTATGTAATACGTTCGTTGTAGAGTTCATATTTTTAAAATTTGAATATGAACTAGTCTAAAAAACTTTTGAAATCAAATAATTCTTATAATTGCTCAACAGACGTGTATAAAAATGTAAATAAAAATGCAGTTAAAAGAAACAAAACAGCATAAACAAAAGTAAACTCTAAAAAAATTAAAACGATTCATTAAAACACAAAAAAGCATCCGCATTTCTAATTGCGTCGTCTTACACTCCTTTCGGGGACAAGTTTCGTATTGTTTTACGCGCGGACCCGTTCCGGGGTTCATAAAAATCATAAAACGTCGTAAGGGCGGCCCCATTTGTTCCACTATTTGCATGCTATACTAGTCGGACGAACTGTCCTCTACAAAGATCGTTGCTCGCTGACAATAAAAGTGTATTTGCGAAGAAATTTAATAAAGCAGAAGTGGACTGCCATTAGGCGCCCCTCCATGGGCCGTAGGTGGAGGCCGCTTGTTATACGTGCTATGGTAATTCGTATTTATTTGAGGCGAAACAATCGATTGTGGACTGTGTGGCGTCGGCGTCGTTATAAAGAGCTGACACGTGCCACGCAATCATTAAGTCCGCACACATGCCAAACACATTTGTGTCAGTGCGTTTATACGCTGTTGGAAAGAAAATATTATCAGGTAATGCTCTAAAAGGTTTTATGTTATTAATTCAGTAGGCTTTTCATAAATGTCTTTTAGAATTCTATAATATGATTTATAATCTGAACTATCTGATAGCTAAGTGGGTATCTATGAGAAAAGAAAGGAAAATCGAAATCGATAGATAGGTATAATCTAAGGAAAAGTAAATTATGAAACATGGTATTTAAATTTACTGTAGACTACTTTTATTATAGACTTTAGACTGAATATTCTCCTGTAAAGTTATCTTACAGATAATTTAAAGAAAACTGATCAGATGGTCTATCTTGGTCCGTTAGAAAGTTTGTTAGGACTAAGTTTTAGTCGAAATGTTCAAATATCGCGCTGTTGTATAAGATTTACTACTGTAATTTCCCTATAATACGTATAGAAGTATGTAGGAGTGTACGTTTTCAGACCCGTCGCCTTTCAGACTACACGGCGGGCGTAAGGAAATTCCTACGCAAAAGTTGGCTAAATTAAAAACAGAAATGAAATTAGTAAGGACAAAGTTAAGTTTAGGCCCGTGTGCTCACGCTTTTGTTCGCAATTACTACCTGGTTTTATTATAATATATATTTATAAATGGGGCTCCTTAATCTAACTTTATCTAACATATATTTTCAGTTCTTTTAGAAAATTTAATAAAGCACGTACTTTTAATCCTTGTGTTGTGTAATTTAAGTTATGTATACGTTTCCTAAATTGCTTCAATTGTCTTTCCATCTTCGGATCTTCCACGCCTTAAGAAAAAAATTACACATTGCGCCACCGAAGTCAACTCTTTTATGTAAATTTTTTATTTACACTTCTGATTATTATCTGATAAGTCGGCGGCATTACGATCTCTATGTTCATACTTTTAAGAAATTAAGTGTCCTCATTTTCCAATATCAAAACACTTCATCATTATGTATATCCTCCTCCAAGTCGGTATTAGTGTAATTTAAGTAGCTTTCGGCTTATCTGCTATCCGTGCACCTACCTACTTACCTACCCACTGGTTTAGTAGGAAACATAATTTAATTCGGCAAGAATTAAAGTGGATTTACCTGGGATTTAAAATTCTGAGGGATTTATCTATTTAGCTGTATGGTAAGAGACTCATTCATCCGCGAATGGGACTTACCTATTTATCATTTTTTTGAATAAAGGTTAAATTTTTATAATAACATATAGCTACCTATTTATTTAATGTGCACTATGTGGCTTAATATATAAATTGTACCTTTTTTAAAACTTGATATTGAGACGATGTATTTGCGTATGTAGTTTTTAGGTATTATGTCATTTAGAATATAGACAGATATGTAAGACATGCTACAACAGTAATCGACTACGTCGATCGTTCGTTCCGTAGACCGTAGCACCATCGTAGCGTACGGCAGTGAGCATAGTAAATACTACTACGAGGTAGAAGCTCTTTTGAGACAGGTAAGTACTTTGAAGTCACATACATAATGTGTTTAAGAATTCACTCGGATGTATAATTGAAATTTTATTCATCTCTCAGAAACTATTTGAAGCTAATTGAAGCTATAAATGAATGCCCGCTCCCCGGAATAGTAGCCAGGTGGCGCTCTTTTTATTCAAAAGTAATTACATTACTATGTATCGGGTAACATATGCGCGTTAACAAGGTTGTATTAATATAACATAAAGACGTATATCGGCGTGTGTGTGCCGCGCGTGTGTGGGTGCGGCGCCGACGCGTCGCGGCGGGCATACCTACTTGTTGCGTCGACCACTATTTATGTAGCAACTAAACAATATCGACTGTTTTACTACGTGTTCTCGACTTTAAGGGCACTGCGGTAATTAGCTCTGGCTTTGTGCTTTCGTTGAATAAACTTATTTGTTCCTGGAAGTGCACTTTGCCGTCGTGGCGCCGGAAAACGAGCTGCGAAATTTTCTATTCACCCGTTTTCTTCTTGCTTAAGTAGTGTTTAAGGTTTTGGGTGACAAAGTTTTTATTACCTTAGACCTGTTGTAGCCTGTTAGTTTAAGGAGAATATACGCGTGAATTTAAAAGTCTATGAATGTTAATTTTTTTAAATATTTATTTTATAACTTATACTGTACCTTTGAGGGTATAATACGCTAGCGGAACATAGAATATTCTGCCTTTTTACTTGTCACGTAACCTTTAGCGCCTCCCCAGAGACTATTTATTACCCTTTTCACACCCCTTCGGTGCATTTATTTTATTAAATAGCCCCCGTACGTGTCATTCTAGTTAAGTATTCGTTAAAATATGAAACGTCTGTAGAGAACGATATGTGGTAATTGAATAAAAAATGTAATGATTTCAAGTATACAAGATATTTCAGTTCTTATTGTGTTAATACCAATTGTAATCTCAATTTCAAATATTGGGAAATTTTTTAACAATCATAAAATAGCTCTGGAATAAAGTACAAAATAGCTGAATTTAAAAAGTCATTACGTATTTCATGATGTTCAAGTGTTAAATTATGATTGATACAAGCCCGAGCCCAATATTTTATAATTCATTTTGCACAATCTTCCACTTTAAATTCAAGGCACAAGTCCCTTTAAAAAATTAAGCAGCGTTTCCACTCAATCTAAATTTTCACTGAATTCGCATCATAACAATTACAATTAAATGTAGACAGCACATCCCGGCCATTTCAGTGGCAGTAAAACGGAGGGAAAAGCACTGCATTGTTTACTGCCTAGGAGTCTGTACCAGAGCTCGTGGCTATTTGCATGACGTCACAGCGACTGGCCCGCGTCAATGGTACGGGCATAAAGACGGTCTGGTGTAATTTGCGCCTTTGCTCAGCTCATCACGACCAGATTGAAATTCCTTTCGGGGCGGCGAGGCGGCGGCGCGGCGCCGACTTGTTGCGTGCAACGAGACGTCATAACTACCCTTACGTGATGCTATTACCCGATAGTTTCTTCACGCCTCGATTATCACCTATCGCTTGGACTCTCATCTCTGCGCTGTGATAATTTGTGTCCATCATTATTGAGTGTTCCTTTCGTTAGCTTGAAGCGGAAATTAAGTATCCTCTGGCTATATACGTTTGGTTTACATTGTTGCACCGTTTTCATTTGTTTTTCTTAAGTAAACTATGTTGAATGTTCATCAGAATAGGATTCTGAACATTTGACGGTGTTTTACCGCTTATTATTACGCTTGGTATTTAAGTCTAGAATCAAATACTATATTCTATCCACACAATATCTGCTTAACTGTGTTTATCTCTTGCTTTCCAAAACTTTGTCTTTCTGATACTGGTTTTTTTAATCTTAATATTCACTACATACTCGTATATTTGATTATGATCGAATCGAATGTAAGAAATCTTTCGATTAAGATGAATTCTTATAAGGCTAAAATTGAATTTACGCGTCCTCGAGAACTTATGAATGCCAAATGAACCTCCGATCGATTGGGGAAAACTAGGCTGTGATGTATGTAAACAGGGTGGCGCAATGTTTTTATTGAATTTGCTGTACATTTTGTAAAAAGGTCAAATAAAATTATAATGATTTCTATTAAGATAGAAAGATTCTCATTCTTTAACACACACGCAAGGTTATCCTTTTGCTTTTCAATTAATTACATCCCCTCTACCTAAATGTTCCCTGGAATAAATCATTATTACCACCTAAATTGAAGGAATTTAACTTAGTAATATGTACTTCTGTAGTCGTTATGAGCAATGAAGTCTATCTATCTATAATATGTTTGAGCTTATTAAAGTGCTCCATTTAGAATAGTCTCAATGTTACCTACATTTATACATAGACTATAATCATATCGTGATGTATTCTTTCAACGTAGCACAATCTTATTTGAGGTTCACATCAAAAAAGTATATCCTAATATGAGTATAAAATAAATCTGTTGTGAAAATGTTGAAATGTGACTCTATAATAAAGAAAGAATATGTCAAAATAACATAAATTTTTATTTTATTTATTTATTCATTTAAACCCTTTTATGCAATATCCTTACAGGCTAATACCTAATGCGATATTGTATCTTAAAACTATGTACATTTAAACGTTATGCTCAAAACAAAGCAGTTTAATTGTCATAATATCCATCATAATATCAAGCTTTGTGACATGTATGCAGCTAAATATTTTAGGTTCACTTAATAACAAGAAGTTTGTGCTGCGTGGAGAGAAACCATTCCAACTTTGGTTGAGTCGGGCTGTGCCACGTCGCCTGGCCTGAACTTAGCGCGACTCGAGTCTTGAATGTAACCTTGATTAACTTCGCTTTTCTTTGAATATTTTAGCTAATGTTTTATTACAATCGCTTATAGAAAAATACAACTTTTTATAGAATATATGATGTAAAAAGCTTTCGCTTAGCCCATACTAAATAAGGCATTGACATACATAGAATAACAATTGTTTCCCAGGCTCCGGTGACCGCCAAAGCACTTAACATCTTAACAAAAAAAAAATATAATTATACTTCCTAAGACTTTTCTCTAGATGGGTCGACGATTGTATGGAAAATTGGGAGAAAAGCTTGGATGACAGTACCAAGACCGCAGTGAATGCCAGACAAGAGAGGTTTATCCTACAGTGGGATTTATAGAATAGCTGATGATGATTTTTTGTTCATAATTGAATATGTATAAGTTCCATATACATATACATATTAGGTATGTATATACCTAATAAGTTCCATATAAAAATCAGAGGGCCTTATTTCTTACTCTTAAAATGTTGTAGATGACTAAGTGACAAATATCAAGGTAATCATAAAGATGTGGAGTAAAGGGTAGAACTACTACGAGTATATTCAAAGTGAAGTTTGTAGATGACTAAGTGCCAAATATAAAGTTAAACATAATGTGGAGAGGAGACTAGAAGTAACATATTCAAAGTGAAGTGTGCAGATCATAAGTGAGATTTTCCAATAATGTAAATACAGCATTTCTTGATGTACCCACGCCGTGCATATGAAGTGTAGTGTATGAATAAATCCAAAGCATCGTATCGACTGTTAAAGTTAACATTGCGACAAAACTGCGCCAACGCTATGCTGTTTGCATTTCAAACAATAGCGTTACTGCCGCTATCTGCTATTAAACATTTTTCTTCAATGCACTCTTATTTTCAAACTGTAACGTGCTGATACAAAATTTATTTCAAAGTTTCCCTTTGTTTGAACCCGTGTAAGTTAAGCTTGTTATTAATTAGTGTAATGTAGCATGAACTCTCTTTATTACGAGGTGAAAATACCGAGACTATGTCTATTATTTAATAGAAAAAGTGGATATTGATGCAATTTGACATTTTATGTTGTGGCTATACAATTTGTATAATCTATAATAAATGTGTTTTCTTTCAGTAAAAATATTTACATTACATCATTCCTTTTCTTTGTGTAAAAATTATTTAATATCGAAAATTATTCGCATAGGTAAGGTTTCATAGAATTTACAACACAAACAGTACACACCAAGAAGTATTTGCTCCGTGGTACACACATAGGTGGACAAATATCTACACAAATCAGATTCTGTATTGATCATATTTTATCCTAAAGGATTTATTACAGTAAGTTAACTCAATGGAAGCTATCAGGCGGAAATGTAGTTCAATAACGAATTAGGTAAAAGTTAAAGAGTTTTGTATGCAAATATACCAATAATAACGTGTCAAATACTACACCCGATATATTGGCAGCGTTCGGTCGCAGTTTGATTAAGCCACTGCGGTAGTTGGTTAGAGCCGGCTACGATGGGCGCCGACGTCGCTACCATACGCTGAAATGCCATTTTAAGTCTTGTGGCACACCATGCGAAATGCCTATTGTGCATACGGATACGGTTCTGCTACGGTGGCTTGTCATGTTTGAACATGGAACGTTTCTCCAAGTTAACTAAGTATTTGTATATCAATGACTGTCGCCGCAGGAATGTTGTGTGAAAAGCGGAACCAATAAAGTAATATTATAGTTTCCTATGTGCAATTTAAATAAGAAAAATATCTGATTGCTGTGTAAAATCATCTGAAAAATATACATAAAAGGAAAACAAATTTTCATTTAACGTGTAGCCATTCACAGCCGTCTTGTACTCGCAGTAGAGACGTCGGCATGATGTGTCGCGTTCGCTAGCGAATTTCAAGCCAACTTCGAAAGCGACTTACTCTAAAATTACACCCTTATATTTGTATGGACATGCTTATTTACTGTGCTCGCATGTTCTGAATATTGTGCGCGTCGACTTGAATTTACATGCTGCTGACATGCAGTTGAAAAAGACTGTTCGTAGGTTATGCATACGTAGTCAGGCGCTGACTGCAGTGTACATTTCAAACTGGAATATTGTTGCCAGTCACAAACGCAGCAATGTTGATAGAAATGTCTAATGATTGTGTATATTCAAAGTCTATAATGGTTGAATGTTGATGTAAGGGAGCAACCCATCGGTTTTCGCTCCAAGTCACCCTCATCTGGCCGTGGTGCATCCTGCAGCCTGTTGTATAACAGACGAGGCTTTAATCGTGATGGTTATCCATAACGATTGAAGGCGTAGTTAAATACCAAGAGGACTAGATAAGTTACACTTTGCGATCGCCAACCCGCCTGCCCAGCGTGCCGATTATGGGTAAATCGTCGAAGTGTTTGCCCTAAGTGGCGAACACCTGGAGATGCCTATGTCCAGCAGAGACTTGCGATAGGCTGATAATGACGATGATGATAAAGATTGAAAAAAAAATTACCTACTATGCAGCCGTGCACCACTCATATGAAACTATATCTATACGTGAGCTTACGTTACATTACATAACGAATACAAATTGGTAATCACGTGATATCATAACCAATACTTCTATTTCACAAAAAATATTGAGAATTGCGTTAGTCCTTAAATGGTTACCGTACCAAATTGGCATTTGCGTGCATTTCGGTGTGTATTTAATGTTTTTGTAAACCATCGGAATTTACACGTAAATTAATTTCCTAGTTCCACAGGTCGTCCGTTATGTATGTGTACCTATGTGTATATTGTACGTATACGCGGGTAGTAAGCAGCGCATAGTTCCGTCGTGTGTACGGTGATACGACGTCGATTGCCTGTAAATCACTGTTGCGTGATTCAATCAAGTGTTCCGCGCCGCTCGAGCTCGCCGCGGCCATTGTTTTCGCAACCAGCTACCAACGTGACCTTCTGATTAATGGCGGAACGCTCACATTTAATTAATTATTCTACAAATTAATAATGTGAGAGTGCAACTGACGCGACGTTGCAGACGGCCGTCGTCGGCATGCGTGCCCCGTGATTGCGCTTTTCCTCATACAACTAGAATTAATTAAAGAAGACTTATAGAAACATGAGAAACGTATGAGAACTAGTAATTGCAGTTGCGGGAAACCCCACTAATGAAATAGCGCGACCGGCACAAATTGATTTGTACGTATACAGATTGCTGCCATGATTTATCGGTAAAGGATATGTTTTCACTAATGCTTACCATGAATCACGCAACTGGCACCGTGATAGTCGCTACATCTGTTACCTATGCCAATACTAAAAATGTATTCCTGCAAAATGTTTTTCGCATGCCCTTGGATATTGTACAGAAAGGTTGTTGAAATGTCATGTATCTACTGAAATTTCAACAATACTGCTGAGTGACATAAAAAGAAAAAGTAAAACTCCTATATCGTAAAGATGGAAATCTTAGCGGGCTTGTAAGAAAAACACACATATTTGAGGGCAACAAAGCCCCGAGCGGGCACTTAGCGAGGGCTATTAAGGACTCTGTGACCGCCAGCGCGACGAAACGACGAAAACTATAAAACCGTTAAAGCAACGTTTCAGCAGCCGTAAAGAGCGTCGCAAGATCTGTTGACAATGTCGCCCGGCCCGCCATAAACCGTATGCACCCGGCGAGCAGTAAAACTTAATGGCGCTCTGATTAAACTTATCTCCCGGCTAGCAAATCACGACCTCTCTAATAACCCCGCTCATTCACAAAACTCGCATTTTTATTGGTTGCATTGTATCAAAACGGCATAAAGCTCCCTGGGCGCGCGCCGGAAGAGTTATGGCTTCTTGGCCCGCCGCCCGCCCGTACATTTGTTTGTCCCAATACTCGCCATTCCAACAAATACTAAACCTAATAGCTTCGAATTCTTCTGCTAAATTATCTAATATACATTAGCTTACAAGTTGCTTGCAATGCGATGAAAGAAAACGTCGAAGGAAAACTTAATTGTCCAACAAACTCGAGCTCCCGTTATGATTAACGTCCTCGACATTGGAGGAAATGTTTAGTGAATAAATTAACAATAACAAATACATTTATCGATCTATTAGTCTTATATTAAATACGAAAAGCAAAGTAAGTCAATTCAATTTCAATTTGGTTAATGCAATGAATACTTATACTGCTAATTTTACGTAGGTCTAACTAACTACGGCTTCAAACCCTTTAATAAGTATCGAATATAACACGACGGGTATTAAGTTAAGTAGGTGTGATGTTTGGGGCAATTTGTAAAGTCTTAAATTTGTACCCAAAAGTAATTACAGAAATTCATTTGTGTACGTAAAACACCTTAACTTAATTTGCAAGTCATGGGAAATGAGATCTGTTTAACTCCGAGCCGGGTTTGAGGTAACCATTTAAACTACACCCAACAAACCGTTACATTTAAATAAGAGCATTTGCAAAGTGTGTAGCGAACAGCAGACGTCTTTATGTAAGCGAAACTTCTATACTTAGCGTTTGCTAGCGATTCTACTGAGACACCGAAAAAGTCTGGATGGCATAGGGTAATGCGAGGTCATATAAAACGGCAAGACCTCTCAAAACGCTTTACAAGTGCTGGAAGGATGTTATAAAGGTTTTACGATCGCGTTCCGTCAGCGAACGCTGCATTGGCCTTAATGGACGACCTAAGTGCATAGGGACATTCACGACAGCGGTAAAGCGGTAAGAAAACGTTGCCAGTACGAATGCTAATACCACTAACGCTTCATTAAGGGAATAAGCATGAACCGTTCACAGAATGGACGCTTGACACGGATGCTATTACCGTTTTCATTCTTAAAGGGAACGGGGCCTCTGCATGGTAGGTATTCTTTTATACCTTAACCTATACCTTAAGTGAGTCCGCAGAATGTAAAAAGAAATGTACGTACACATTGTAAAGCCCATTTTCCCTTAAATAGAGATTACAGTTCCTTAAGAACTTAAAAATGTTGGAAGACGTAGGAAAACTCTTTTAACTTATAATTTTAATTGTCAATGTAAATTTAACATGCACCAGTTTCACGCTTTCCCTGTAACAGATATGCACATTAAATTCGATGAGTCGTGCATTCCGTAAAACAAATGAACGATTAACGATCGCTTAACATAAAACAGAGTACATTTCGAACTGGAACGAAATGTAAAATAAATAGTAGGTACATGTTTAATAAAAGCTTTCGAAAGTTCATTGCTACCGGCGCGTTTGATTTACTTTGTGTCGAAACGTTTATCTTGGATGATTCATCACATTGGACAATAATGACGGAGATTTGGTTCCGAAGTAAAACAAATCCCACATCGATTAGTAATCCGAGACATTTCGGGGTTTGTTCTGCTTTCCATTTTAGTTGGGGTGGCGTCTGTGGATGCAGGGAGAGATAAATTTAAAACTTTCTTTTCTTTCCTATGCCATGCCGCCTCGAAAATGTACTTGTACGAGTATTTATGTATGTATGTTTATCGGTTGTCTAGTACCCATAGTTACAAGCTCTGCTTAGTATGGGACTAGATTGTTTGTAGGAAAATGTATATCTCTAAACTTACTTATGATTATGTCGTTTTTATATCGGTATTGAATAAAATCGGAAAGTAGAATCCTCGAGACCCAGAATGGGACCATTCTATTAAAATAGATCGTTTTATTGGCCGTGGGGGATGCACTTTACTAATACATGAAAATAATATACCGGTGCAACAAAAACGCGTTTGATTGCTACCCAGTTTCCAATAGACCATAACAACATACGCGGCACTAAAATCGACCACTTCCATCCAAACCAATAAAACACGTCGCTATTTCTAGTTTCAATCAACATGTCGCTGAATCGTTTTTCTAGGTCATTGTACCAGGAACGCAGACAGCTGCAGGTGGTATAGGCTGTATATAGTTCTGCCGACGGGACAGAGCAAGCCTGGGCTTGTTTTAACGCTGATCGATACCCACGGCGGCCCTCCGCGGCCTACTTACTGCCCACCACTTCACTTTATGGCCCTATATTTCAATAAAAATAGAAATTATTAATTGAAAAATATCCTGATAGAACACTATACAACACATAGGTAACACGCGACGCCTATTTACCGAAAAGAGGAAAAGAAACACTCTTATCTCGGTATAATTCTATCATACCTTTTGTGATTAAGTGTCTCGTCTATTTATCCATTATCTGCTGCATGCCTTTTTGCCGAACTTAAGTAAGTTGCGCATGAAGTCATACCTTTTTCGACCGATCCGTAGTTTGACCCGATATTCACTTCATATATTTTGGTTTGTAGCGATTCTTCTTCAAAAACTAGCAATTTACGAAAAATAACCGTCTTATCTTTGCTAAGTTATTTAATTCTTTTTCGTCATATCCACCTTACTTCCAAATATGTAACATAGCTGTGGGGATGAATTGCTCCACAAAGCCAGAAGCTATTTCAATAACAATACCTACCTAATTTATTATGTCTTCATTTGAAAAATATCTCGAAAACATTCAATACGATAAATGCAGTTAAATTATTCAAGTTAAGGGCCCGCCGCTTTGTAGCAGAGAGAAATTGTCCGGTGAAATTTTCCACGATGGCCTGTGAAAAGCAGTAAAGGAAATGGGGTGTAGAAGGGGCGGCTACTAATACGTGTACCGGCGCCCTCGCGTTTGTTTGCGCGATAAACTCGAAAACGACACTGGTCTTCTGAATTTTTCATTTTCGTTCGTGTTATTTCATTTTTGTGTGCGCGGACCCCGGAATTCAAAAATTAACAATTGCTGTGTGTTTGTGTATGTGTCCGGGTGTGTACTGTGTATCGCGAACCGTATCTCGGCCGCTGGCGGAGCATAAGCAGGATGATGAAGAGTTAAAATATGGATTTGAATAATTCGCGAGGTAGGTACTGGATTCAATTAATTCGACCTAATTCATTTGTGCTTAGCCATAACTTTTAATTAAATGCGAAAGTAAGTTTTTGTTATAGCTTAAATTACTCAAAAGATTATTATCATGAAATATACCAATCAACAGATAAAAAAAGTAGGTATATTGAGTAGTTTTATCCAAAAATAAGTAGGCAATATTCTTAAAGTACAGTTTTACACCACTCTATATTAACTCTAGCTATTCCACGTGCAAACCTACTAAATAGGTAGGTTGGTTTGGACTTAAAAGACGATAAATCAAAATTAGATATAAATTATTTACATTGCTCTTTTTGTTGTATATTTATTCATTGATTGTTTGGCACAACCTCACAACAATCATCATCAAACCCTACATAGTTATTACCTCTTTGAAGCTAAGCATCATCTTGAGTCTAATAAGTTTCAATACAAATACTATTCCTTAAAAAGCGTGTTTCGAGAATTGATGGTAAAGCGTTAGTCTTGACAAATGAACATTACGCATTTCGACGCGACGCGATGTCAAAGGCGACGTGAATATAAAATAGTAGCAACAACATGAATTTCCGTTCCATCATTCTCTGTAAGCTGATTTTGAGTAAATAACACTGCGAAGTACCCTGGCTGTTTGAGGAAATAGTTGTTGTAATGCCCAAATAAGTGGTGTAGTACGTACCACGAAATGTTTATAGCAAACAAAAAAGCACTGTATCGTTTCTTTTTATTGTTCTTATTGCTGTTTATGTTACAGTTCGAAAAGCTCAAATAATGGGACTGCGGATGTTAAGTGCAATAGTCTTCATGCCACATACATGGTTGCGTGGATTGCTATACTAACTACGCTTGCTACTAATACCTAACTTAACACATTTGAAATAATGAGCTTGCATTAAAAACAATAAACTTTTTTATAACGGAAAATAAAATAATGTACTAAATACACCTACGCGTATGGTTTTCTCTGTTTTGTAAAGCCCATGACTTATAAGGAAGTGTAATAAAGATAATTCAGAAAAAAAAATATAATCACAATGTCAGCAAGAGCTGAGTCTTGGAGAGACAAAATCTATATCATTATAATTATTGCAAGAGCCATAATTACCACACGATAAAGTTGAAGACGGGGCATGCTTGACAACTTAGTTTCTTATGTGCAATGTTTCCGTGTACACGGGCTATAAAGGCTCTCCTTTACGAGAAAAAGTTTTATAATTAAAGGACATCAAAGACCGCCACGATGGGGTTACACTTTGAATCGTTATTCAAAGCGGTGTAACCGAGATAAGGAATCTTTTGCCGCCTTCAATGCCGGTTTATTTTATGAACTGTCACAAGTAGATTTATTGAGATCAGACGTATGAATTTATACTCCCTACTGAAATACGTTTGATAGCGTGGAAAGTGCAATGTAAAACTATTGTAGACGGATATTTTTAAAGCGAGTTCAGGAATATACTTACAATCTTATAAATCTGCAAATGGATTTCTTGCGTCATTGAAAATATGTGGCGCGGCAAAGGATATTATGTGAAATAGGGTTTCATTTTTATTATAGTTAGCGACACACGTACACTAATTCATAATTCAAAGTTCATGAAATACTTTACTTTGGAATTAAGTGTTTCAAGAGTGACTTCATATTTTCAAAGTTTGTTGTGGTTGTTACTATTACGGACTTTACATTGAATAATATCTGGTTTAAAAGATCGAAGACAACTAGGTTGAATGCGGATTTAAAAAAGATTTAACATATATATTTCATTTAATTACAACTTGGATCACGTGAAACATCTAAAACTATTATATTGCCGTACATTGAAGTCTTTGGGAGTTGTCATTAAGAGCACATCAGTGTTGGGGCCGTAATCAACTCCCTACTGGCGACTTAGTAATTGATTGGTCCAGAGCAGACGACAAAAGATAATGCCGGCTTCCGTGCTAAATGGATTTGTCAACTGCTGCGTTCGTAATCTAATAAGTAAACCATTGATTCTTATTACTGGAGACATGCAGGCTGCTTGCTGCATGTCTTTGTTGGTGTTAATAAGGCACGACATGTAGAAACAAATACCTTGGATACTGAGTATAATAGCTGATAGATAAGTTTACTACTATAGTCTACAAAATAAGTTTTGTGCATGATTCTTAAACGAAACAGTTTAGAAAACGGAATTTTCTAGCGCAGTTAAAACTTCAAATGCGGATATTTCAAACGGTTTGATTTGCGGCCAAATTACGGTCGATGAGCATAGTGAAAATAAACAAAACAAGCGTTATCAAAACAGGTTAATGCTATAATAATGGTATTGAATATTTTGAAAATATTTGAGAGGGTTTAAGTAAAACGATGAAAGCAGTATCTATCATTAGGTATACCTATCTGTGGTGTCAATCTAAAATATTTCGCGACTTTCAGATTGGTAGGTATAGTTACATTAACAATACACAACCCCTCTATTTCCCCCGAGTGGTACTTTCAGGTCTGTAAAGATAGATCGCGAGTGAAATTCTCCAAAATTAATCACGGGCCAACTCATCCATGCGTAGTCCTTTTTATCGATATTATCGACTATGAATTCCTTTGGCCTTTACGAGCGTGGAACTTCAAATGATACGTACAAGTAATACGTTGTTCAATATCGTATACGTGTGTTGTATATTGTTGGAGCTCCATAAGGGAGCATCCACCGAGGGCGCATCAATCACTCGGGCTTTTTGTCAACTTACCACTTCGACGCGTCTCGCCAATGCTATAGTTAATTCAAATGCATTTACGTTGCCGCAATAACCCTTTTACCTTCCAAATTCGTTCCAAATTGCGTGTTTCAAAAACTTTCACGTGACGTAACAACAATAACGATTCTATTAGTCTAGTATAGTCGATTTCAGCTGAGCCAAGAGTTAAACAACTTATAATATACACTGGATATGTAATCAGAGTCAAAGTAGTATTGCTTTGGATACCCAGCAATCCCGCAAACCACAGACTTTTAATCAGTCAAAAAATCAAATCAAAAATGAATTCAAAATATTTATTTACATTCAAATCTGGGGGCACGGTCGTGCCCCGCCAAGACGAGCCAATATCCTTTTACAGTAACCAGTGGCCAGAGTTTCCTTTTAAGCATAATAATGCTTTTACCAGGAGGCCCTGCTCTTCATATATCTAACTTATATGTATCAGTATGAAGATGTACGCAAATCCGCATACTACTTACAACGATTTGGTATCGGCTGATCTTCATACTGAATAAGAGCCCGACCAAACTATCGGCCGATAGAAAGTCTGTGATTTGCGGGGTCTCTTATTGTATAATAGTTACTCAATCCAATTTAGGATCGGCAAATCATTAAGAGTGACCCAACAAACCGTACTAGACCGAAATATAACCTTTTTAAAAGCCTGCCCTCTGTGCAGTTATGCAAATTGTTAAATTAAACCAGTACACAGTAAGCGGGGATTGCCACCTGATCCCTTTATGCGATTTTTGTTCCTTTAACTTTTTAAAAGACCTTCCACCGACAAACAATTTAACAGCCTAACTTTACCCAACAGACTTTTCGGAGGAGATTTGTTATTCACTCAAAAGTTTTAAGTGGCTGTGAAACATCATTGTCAAAGAATTAAATAACTACTTGTTTTAGACGATTTGATACTTTATAATGCAACGAATAGGGTGTATAATTGTATGTAGTGTCGTAAGCCTCCGGGTGAACAGTTGTTAGTCGACACGTCGATCTCGGAAGTTTCGCCGTCAGGTTGCGGTGAATCGACTGTATTTCACTCCACGGAATGTAGATTTAGGTGTTTGCCGAGTAGGGATCGGGTTAAACTAACTTTAATAGGTTTTAGTGTACTCTTCGAGCTATTTTACAACGCTCCGATACAATATTCTTTTCGCTTCTAAATCGTTATTATCGGAGTTAAAGTCGGGTTTATTGCGAGGAATTAGCGGAATCCTTTCTAAAATTGTATCTCCGTCTGTAATAGAGGAGAGGCTAAATCCTCCGTTATTAAGAAAGTCTTAGCTTTCTTTCGATAAGAGCAATGTCTTTAATAGCCCCCCGGCGAGCAGCAGGCCCCTCCATTAGGCGATCGTGTTGGCTGCGGAACCCCGCGAGGCGCAGCGTGGTGCCTTCCACCACCCCGCCGACTACCTACTTTTGTTTAGACCAGTGGCAAATTAACTAGCCATAACTGTCTCAGCGCGGGCGGAGACGTCTTTAGGGCTTTATTGATTCAGCCAGTTCGTCCACGCGTTCTTCGACACCTGCCACGCGCGAGCCCTGACCCATATAGTGACGAGGCGTGCTTGCGACCTGGAATACATTACCTTGATTTATGTGACCTCTATAAATATATTTTTCATAAATATTTGATTTCCGTACGCTTTGGTTCATGTTTGTGCCTATATGTGCTAAGTCTTATGTAATTTGGTTTATTTTGGTAAATATGTAAACGGTTGTGTATGCAGATATCAGGCGATAGTTAACCTTACAACAACATAAGTTAAAGTTCAAGTAATGAGCCAAAAACATTCCTTGTCGAAATACGGTACTAAAATATAGCGTCCCATCCAGGGTATCCACCTTTGTGACCTAAAAATGAATAACAATTATAGCTAATGATATCTATCTGAAACTACTTCTGCGAGTAATAAATTTGCATTATTCCGCGGCGGTTATTCGAGTGTTGCAGCTGAGTATACAGATTAAAGTTCTTATTTGAAATTACAAATAGCAAGGTACTCTGGCTAGCTCGTTAGTTTTCCTGAACATAGGATAATTGTGATAACCACATTTATCCGTGTCCGAGCAACTCTTGAATGTAAAACTTAATTGAA
This sequence comes from Conogethes punctiferalis, assembly GCA_031163375.1. NCBI lineage: Eukaryota > Metazoa > Arthropoda > Insecta > Lepidoptera > Crambidae > Conogethes > Conogethes punctiferalis. The sequence continues at coordinate 5,842,815 of CM062091.1, read as the reverse complement.
TTATTTTCTGCCACGGCCGGCGCGTTCAGTACCTACATGCCACAAGTATCTGTATAACACAAACGGAAGATAGCTGTGCATGTTTTAATTGGATTAAACGTATTTATGAAGTTTCATTGTTAAAGCAATTTACTTTGTGTTAAATATCAAATTGCAATCCCACAGTTTCAATTTCGCGAGTGTTTTGACTTGGTGTGATATCTGCATAATAACAAATGCGATTTCCAATTTTAACATTTTAAGTATTTGAAGCAATTCAAGATGTTGTTTCAACAATGCTGAGTGTACTGAGAATTTGGGTTTAGCAAGAATAATAGGGTGGAATACTTATAAGTAACAGGAAACCGCTGTTCTTAATAACTTCGCTATTCAATGTTGGATTAAAATACGTCTAGAAACGTGCTGCGATTACTAAATTAAATTTCTATGATTCAATTGTTTCGCCAAAAATTATGGTTGTACTTACTGTGTAATATACAGAGCTTAATTATTAAAATTTTTGCAAAACTAAAATTAGTTTTGCGTCATTGGACATTCGTAGTTCCTGCTAAAAGCGTTGAACAAAAACGTTTGCCTTTCACTTCGAAAAATGTTTTTAAAAATAGGTACTTCTGTAAATTTCTAGTGCACATATTAGGTCCGAGCGGAGCCGCGCGGTTTCTAATTACAAACGTTGAATGGGACTTTTTGTTCGGCTAGATTGTTGCCGCCGCAGTTATTCGCCTCAAATTGAATATTTTTCTCTGCACCACAGGGACTTTTAAATTTGCAACGTGATAAAGTATCTCCAGTGTTAATCAGTTTTACATCTTTCAGTTTGTCATTTTCAAATTAATTTTTCTAATTGTAAATGAATTTTGTGAAGTTTCGTACAATTGGATACAAATATTAACTTTGAATACAGAAATAAGAACAGCCTTGTTCAAATTTCAATACAAGGCCTTAAGAAACACGGCAGTTAAACTTAAGTAACAAATGTACATAGCATTTGTTACTATTTACATAATTTCACGAACAGTTTAATTAACAGAATTGTACTAAACGGTAGGTAGTTAGCTGGGTGTATGTTGTTCCTGTTTCGGCAGTACGACTGCATAATCCGCAGCATCCTATTTTGCGGCGGCTGCATAGCGTAATAATCTCAGCTATTCGGCGGTGGGCTTCGTCAGCGCTCGGCTCTCAGCTCTCGAGGCACTCGAGGCTCGCTCGAGTCGAGTCGAGCCACCTCGAGCGAGCCGCCCGTGAGAGTGCTGGCGCGGCGGAAGCGCGCCCTTACGTGCTTGACGTCACGACGCCGCCGCCTTTGTCCACCCACTAGGCTTATTTGCTGAACAATGAAAAAGTCGAAAGCCACCGTCATATTTCTGTATTACATTCTAAGAGAGAAACATCTCGCAAAAATCAAAAAGGAACGCTGTCAGTTCCGCATTTCATTGTATTGATTGATGAAAAATGAAAACGCTATTACGAGACTCCGGCAGATTTGGCGGATTTTTCATTTTCGCTTAAACGCGACATCCGCTAAAAACGATCGCGATTTATCAAGCGCTCTAAATACTCGTCTTGGGCGTTCCGTGTAATGGAGAGGAACATAGCGAGAGGCGAAAATTATTTTAACATTCTCACCGCATCTGACGTCATCCTAGAGGGCGTCAATTAAATTCGAGAGGGTGCCAGTTTTACGTGTTCGCGCGCGATATAAGGTGAGCCTTGATTTAATTTCGTTTCGTTTATAATTAGGTGTGGCGTTGTGCGTGGGGCGGGACATTTTTTGTGATTAGGAGCGCGTTTCAATTTCTCAATTCAGTCGTTGTGTCGGTTCGAGTGAGCGATGCGCATGTCGATCGCGCTGACGCGCGCCCGCCGGGACGGGGCCCTTGCCGACAGCGGTTCATCGGCCCTACTCTTGTTTTTCTCATCTGGGGGACAAGCTTTTCACACTGCGTGATTTTTCCCGATAATTTATGATAAAATGTTTTTTTCTGGTTTAGGGTAAATCTGGTTATATCTTTATGCTTATAATTGGATTTCTGCACATATTTTCAAACATTTTTAAACATTACACACACGTTTTACTTAGTACTTAATATAACTTATTAATTATAGTGGCAAACAATACTATTTCTATTGTGTCTAGTTTCTCGGTAGTTAAAGCCTTAACATGAAAGAAAATAAAATATTGTCCCTTATTACTTCATGTCGTCTTACTGATAAACATTATGTCGAAAATAAACCTAGACATCATTCCCTAAGTTTTTTTTTATACTAAAACTTGAATAGAGCAGATTTGCCTGTAAAACAGTATACTCATTGATAGAGCTTTTAAATTCCTACCTGATTCAAACCGACCGCAGTTCTCTTTAACAACTGTGTTTTTGCATACGTTTCAGTTTTTTTTACAAAGGTAGTTTCGTTTTAATTTACGAATAGCATTGCCGGCCGGATCGAAATTAAACATTAAATGGGATGAGACATATCAAGGTTTAAAATTGGATTTGCAGTGAAAAATAAAATAGAAAAATTGTGGCGACCTCAATTTAAAATTTTTCGATTTCATAGCACGATTTTTACATTTGTTATTTTTGTCCACTATGAATAACAATTATGTGGGTGTTTGTACAAAGTGTTGGATTAGCTGTCACACTTAGATTATAATCATTGTCCCAATAAAGCATTTGTATTTATCGGTAAGGCTTCATCAAGGCTCAGAAGTTTATTTAGATTTGATTATTAAATGAATTTTAACACGTCAAATTCGGAATTTAGAATTAAAGTTTTCTGTTAACATCTGGAAATGCTAAATATGTAGTTGGATTTGTAATAATAAAGGGAATAAATATTAAATTGTATTTCTTTATAATACAAGATGCACACAAAATTGATGCAACTGCTAGCTTCAAGTTAAAAGCAAATCTTGTGACCACGAAGTGCTTGTGACGCAATTAGTTATAAACAATATTGTATCATATGATACAAACTTAATGATAAGCATGAAACTAAAATATGTTTTTCTCTTTCACCAAAATTTACAAATTCAGGTATAATACCTACAGCTACGTATACAGAATACAATAGAAATTACCCGCAGCGCTCTCCGGCTTTGCGGTCCGCTATCGGCATTTAAAAATCATGTCAAATCAAGCGATTTTAGTATGGAGGGGTGACGAGGGCTCTTCAGGGCGCGCAGGGCCCGAGAGCTCTTCTGCCGGCTCCTCACATTATTCGCCCTACTTAGCGGCGCCGATAGCGAGGTGTCGTCTACTTGATATTGTCGCCTTTATGAACAAATTCGGAAGTTCCTAGCTCAAAAGCTTTCGGGAGTTTCTAAGATGTCAGCTGACTGCCGCCAATAAAGGCACTACAAATAGGAAATAAAAGGAAGTGAAAATAATATTTGATATCTCTTCAATGGCTCTTTTGTAAGATAGGAATTTATACGTACTGAGCGGTAAAATGTATCCTGAGTCAACAGGTTGGACGCGTTGCTAATCATTATTTAATTGATATAGGAGCGATGAACATTATTTTCTGTAACTCATGAAATGGCATTGTTGTTAGAGCATTGAAAATAGATAAATGCAACGTTGAGGGTAGTTTGCGAGGATAGTGGGTAATCAATTACATCTATAAATTAAAATTACTACGGCTAAAACTACTGCCAGCTAACTCTAGGCATGGAGGTGGCAACTAATAGGTTTCTTGCTGTTTTCGCAGTGACTACGGCCTCTGTTGCACTTTCCATCAGACACAGGGAAGCTATTATGCCGCGCTACTATAAAAAAAAGGATATGTATGTGTAACCTAGCAACGAAAACTACACGTGAAGTCCTACATTCTTTTCCAATCATCACCACCGCCCAAGATAAGAGCGCCTCGCTCCAGTAATGTCAGCTTTTAAAATGCAGACAGATAAAAACAGAGTGCTCGACGAGACAAATTTCCCAGCGTGCCTCAGAGTAAACCACTCAACTAGGGATATTCGCTTGCTTTTATTTCTGCGCGACACTCGATCGCTTACGGCGCGGTGTCACTTCCCCGCCAACTTGATTTATGCAACCAATATGGCGGACGCTGTCACTCGTCCGACGATATCGAACCGTTCATATCGTCTAACGCGATTTCCTTGGGAAACTTAAAAATAATGTCCTGGTAAAACGAAGATACCGCACTTTGGTGTCTAAATTTGAATATTACTTAGTTGTTTCTTTTTTTACCGACAAGGATGTTTTAGCACGCAGGTGATATTGATGTGAAACAAAGATGATAAAAATTTACGTCAAAGGTGACGTTTTAATGAGGGTTAACGCAGTTCCGAATTCGGACATATACCGAAACATCCTTGTCGGTACCATGGAAGTATTAACTATTACTTGGTCGGTACATATACTCGTACATATACGTATATATTAAGGTATGACAAGCGAAAAATCATCGTGAAAAGTGTGCGCTATAAAAGACCTAAAGAAGCAGAAGTTGCAAACCTGAAAAATTAGATTGATTCTTGGTTTGTTCCCAACAACTCAAAATTACTTCTTTAGTCTGTGCTAAATTCAACTTTATACGAGTACGACTTGGTTTCAAAGGAATAGACTTTTTCATTTAGCTATTTTGATGAATGCTAAGTAATTCACTCCATCATTATAGGGAGTTTTTCTTATGTGTTTCAAGGACGAAACCTATACATCGTAAAGTTCGAGGCAAGAAACTTTGCTGCCTTGCGTATTATACAGGCAATGTACAAGCAAGTTAGTGAAACTAAGTAACTGAACTTAAAGTGCCGAAGTTATGGCACCAAAGTTACGTATGCTGACGCTAGCACTGAGTTAATTTGATAAACAATTGACAGGTTTGTATTTAGCGTGGATTAAGACTCCTTGGTTATGTTAAATGTTGTTTCAATACAAATAATATCTTACGCATTTTTGCGTAGCTATAGGGTAGGGTCTTTCGGAATGCATGCATTCGGCATTGCTGATGTCAATTAGCGGCGGGTACTATTTAAAATCAGACAGGCCGCTATCTAGTCTCCCAAGAACAACAATTAAAAAAGGATTCCAATAAATCACTATTTTAGCTTGTTATAACGAAACATGTCATGTGGAACAGGTTACCATATCATTCAAAGTTCTCCATAAGCTAATTGTCTTACAAGTGATGATGTAAAGCGGAATTTTTCGATTGCGTTCTTGAAAGCATTCAAATCCATGAAATTTGTGATAAGTTGTGAATGTTTAATGAGCTGTGAGCTTCCGCATATTTCTAATCATACAAATATGTATGCTGGCGGTGGGAAAGGACACCCACACCGTGTGTCCGGGTCGGGTTTCGCGCGGTCGGCCGCGGGCGCGCTCCCGCGCAAGAGTACTGTTACAAATCACCACACTTGGGAGCGATCTTTTTAGACGTATGTATATAGGCGTGGCACCAAGATGTAATTATACATGCCCATATTTTAATGTTTGTTGGTTGGTTTGTTGGTGTTTATGAAGTAATGTGGAAATTTTTAATGTCAACAGCATTCGAACAGGCCTTGAATGTTTATATGACATAAAGGACTCTATTTTAGGTATTTTGTACAAGGTTCAAAATGTTCATAAAATGTGAAAAATAATTGTCCTGTACATGTTTACCGGATAGTACCTAAAGTTAATTCTGTCAACTACATACCTAATGAAGTAAGTACTTTGTTGCAAAGATCCTAACTGTTTACATCGGTATAGTTATATTATTCTGAATTGCAATATTCATAAACAAAAATGTAAGTGCGATGCATCGAGAAAAAAGGTTTATTTAGATCTCACGGGAATAAATGTTTTAGAAAACGTCGTGCGTCAATGTTTTCCTGGCCCGTTTCTAAGATAAAGAAATTTCAGTAAGGGTTAAAAATGAAAATAGGTTCGATGTGTCTCAGGCGCGGTGCCGGGCGGGGGACTCGCAAACTTTTGAATAATAAAAACAACTCTACCATACTTGATATCCAATATTTCAATAAAGCTCTAACTTTTGGGTAGAGAAAATGGAGAGGCCAAAAATTACATTACGAAGGTCCTGAAGAAATTGAGGTTTTCTCTTAGCTGACGAACGTATATTACTTTGATATTACGTTATAATATTAGCTTGCTCTGAATATCATGTAAAGTGGGATTAGTTGTTGTATTAAAATGTATTTAGGTGTATTTTAGAACCAACGTAGCATAATAAACGTAATATCTATGTTTAGATTAAATTACTTAGATAGCTTAAACCGTCCAACAAGATAGTAGGTTTAAGTTCTTGCTTTTTTTACTAATGATAAGCTAGACCCTTAGGATATATATTAAGATTACTTATATATACAACGTGTTTATAGTTAATTTTACAAGGACGAGTATTACGTTATTCATTCCACCAATGTCTAGTAAATATTTGCATGACTATAACTTGAAGCTTAAAGCTTCCTTATGGGGCATGTTTGTGTGATCCATGTATGTTCTTTGGTGATCATTTACCACCAAGTGGAGAGCCACTATAAGAGTATGACTCCTGTGAAATTAGTAGGTACGTTAAAGTTCAAGCACCTTGTTTTCAACCCTGTAAGGTATTCATAAAATGCGGGTATAGGTATAAAGATTTCTTACTTTGTAATGTTGTCAACATTTATCATTCATGTTCAGCGCTTAAGTGTCGCTTTTTACGTAAAATGTTTTATATAGGTCGAGTTGTGGAAAAGGGAACATTTTTAAGTAAAATAATTTTTTTAATGTAAAATATGACAAAAGGAATTACTAGGTATACGGCACAGAAGATCTTCTACCTATCTTCTACCTATTCTAATTATGTGAACCGCAATTATGTATGTATCTGATTGAATGACCCAATGGTTCATCTGGTAGTAAACCAAAGATCGTGGGTTTGATCCCCACCTACTAACATTTTCTTTTTACTATTTGTGTTTCTTCCGTCTCTGGACGTTAGTTTTGTATTTAGGTGCATATTTGTGGTATCTTCGTTGATGATCTTACTTTGAGATTGGATCAAATTTATGTGATGTTGTCTAATATATATTGTATTAGCAAATTTTGGAATAGGCCAAATCGAATCGAAATTCTGTGGAATTGAGTATCGCCGCTGTTTATGTATCGAATGCAGTACATTGCTACGATTATTTGTTCGAGATGCATTCGTAATTGAAATAGCTGTTTGTTCAATAGCTCGCTTCGTTCGCTGAAGTACCTACAACTCGATTAGATGTAACAAAGTTGGCGGGAATATCAATTCCAAGATAATATGAATCAGAACAAACGCATCAATTACCTAAAGATCTCATCGTTTAGTGTAATCCTTCAATCTTTACTTTAACATTCAAATGTACCATTCCAAAAATAAAAAGCATTATGTATACGTAAAGACACTAGACAATGAAGAAATAGTAAAATATACATTGTCATAATGTATATCAAACATGAAAAAATGTTAAAACGTTACACAAAAGGGAAGTTTCGTGCGCAGTAATTCAAAAGACAAGGTACTTCAAAGTCGCATACTTTTTGTCCATTATCTTATTGAATATTGTAAAAGCCCTCGCGTAATTCGTAAAACATTCCGCTCGCAGTTCCCTAAACGTTTAATATTGGATAAAATACACCCTAACGTTCCATATTCCCCCGTTGTTCATTTCGGCATGTTATTCAGATTATACACGAATATTTCAATGCTTTCTACTAAATTACAGCTCACGGAGTCTTTTACTTAATGTTGTGAGTCCTGAGCGTGCCTCGAGTGCCCGCCACGGCGCAGGTGGAGCCCTACATCGAATGTTCCTGCCCCGATTTCCCTATCAGCCCAACATTTCATTAACTTTTATTATGCCATCATTGTAAGTTGCTTCCTTATTAATCTGTCAGCGTTTGAAAAAGATAAAGTGGAATACACCGATTTTTGATAAAGTAAGATTATGTCGTGAGCTTAAGCGTAATCCTTTTTAAGCAAACCACATTTTACAAAACATATAAGTACACGAAATCCAGGAAGGAAATATTATTTGCATACCGTTTTTATACATGAAAAATTGCAACACATTAGGCGGATTCTGTCTTAAATTGTTAGAGAATGGATTTCCCCGAGCAAATACGCCCGTTTCATTATTCTAAACAACGAATAAATTTACCAAGGGAAAACAAAACAATTGTATTCATTTTGAGCGACTGCGGTTGCTGCATTACTTGATCAAATTATTCATTCCTACTTCTTTTTCCTTTGCCGGTTCGTCTGTGCGCGGCGCCCGGTTACGGGAGAAACTTTTTGAAAACAAGCCCATTAACCCTCGGCTATTGGGCCGGTGGAAAAAACGCGTCAAACGGCAACTGTCAGCATTTTGGGTGGACACCGAGGCCTTTAATTAGATTCGAACCGGGCATAACCGGCTTATTCCAGCTTAGCCCTCCCCGCGGACTCCGCGCCGTGCCACTGCAAAAATGACCAGCTAATTGGCTTAGAACAACGTAGCCACGTTACCATTTCAGTATCCAATATCCCGTTTAATTGTATTTCGTTAAAGGGCAGCGTTTCAATCGAGCTTTAGTTAACAGAATCCCGTGTTACCGTTTGCCAGCAGATTTAAACAATCGCGGCTTTGGGTAAAATTTCGAGCTCTGATGTTGGGATAACAGATTTGCGAACAGGTTATGCAAATATTAAATACCACTTCTGTGTCATGTTCCGCTTCAAATAGATGTGTGTTGCTATTCCCCCTGTTGTTACAGATCTACTTATCCTAAATGGATCTACTTAGAATCTACTTATGGAGGTTTCGTGGGAATACACTTACTCTTTTGCAGCTTTTCAAGATGTGACAAAACGATGGTTCTATTTAATTTGAACGGTTAAGAATTGTGATGCGTTTGACTTAGTTTATCTGGATGACATATCGAGATGTGTTTTATTATATTTTCCATGGTGTTATATGGTTGTTAAACTTTTAGCTAAATATTCTCGGATTCTTGGAGTTTCAAAGCTTTCACTTAGACTCTACCAAAGTAATAGAATATAACAGATGAGGTACACTCAGGCTACCTTCGAATGATATCACCGCAAATATTGTGTACTATAAATACGAGAGATGATTGAACCAATAGACATAACATAATCCAAACATGAGGTCAAACTTACAACGCATCGAGTGTTAATTAAAACAGAAACGTCATGAGTTGCGGGCGTTCACCGCAAGATGTCGCCGCATGATTGTCGCGGTCTCCCGGCTTCCGTCCTCCGGTCCTTACATAGCAACAGCAATGAAAGTTTAGTTGCTTTAAAAAATAAACCTTACTACATTGACTTAATACTTCTGCGAGTGACTGTACAGGATTGCGTCTGCATCCATCCAGCTCCTTTACAACTCATCCGACTCCTTTGTAACCACTTACACCTTATGTCTTATACAATAAAGTCCACGTTCCTACTGACAAAGAAGTGCTTTTCAGTTTTAAGGTTAAGTGCTTTTGCTCTGCGTAGGCTTGTATAATTGTCGGTTTGAAATACTGAAACAATCTCGCGGATTGTGTCTTCGCTCTTCGAAGAGCGAGCTAAGTATCGTACCTTACTGTCGTTATATTATTTTCGGTTCGTCGTTCGAGATGGTCAAAGAGAGACCTTTTACTGATGTTAAAAAAATAATGAAGGAAGAATACAAATGCTGAAGATATAAAGACAGCTGATAAGTCATTCGGTAATTGTCAGTAAGACGGACAACAAGTTCTTAGGCATTATAGTCCAGTTTATTATCTGCCAGATATGATAACGGTAGAGGTGAAACCGGACCTAATTGTTTAATGCTAAAAAAGTTGAACGCCGTAGTGGTCACCGGTGACCGGCAAACAATAGTTATTTTAATTTGTCTACTTTCCCGGCAAGCAAGGCCTTAAAGCCATATTTTACTTAAAGATAACATCTATCTTGATAATGAATATTATAAAAATAAGACTACAGTTTAAGTAAATGTGTCGCTAATCATGAAATAGATAACTATTTTAAAATGAAAGCCAGACGATAAAAGGTTTCGTTGATTAAATTTGCACAAGCACAGTTCTCGGGGCAACCTAAAACGGAGCTGAATTTCCACAATATCATTGTTTCACTACCGTTGGAAATAGAAAAGTGGGCTAGCGTGTCCCAGTTAGTGAGACTAAAAGCATCTTCACCTAGACACAAGTTGGTTTAAGCGAGCCACCTTAAGACATTCACAGAACAAATGCTAGAGGAAATAAATAATACCTTAAATTTTTAACTTTTGACTTGAAATACAATGACATGTTTTTTTTATAGTAGCTCGACATAATGGCTTACCTACGCCTGATGGGAGGCGAAAGAGAAGCCCAAATCGCCGTGACAACTGGCATGTAACTGGTCAGTTACCTGTCAGTTGCCACTGCCATGCCGGTCCAACCGATTTCAAATTCATATGACGAATATTTCTTACTTTAAACTTCGTTGCAGACTGTTCTCTTCATGTACTAAGCCTATAACAAACTGAGCTCTTGTAGCTCAATAACTTTGCGAATTTATGGAGACCGTTTTGGCACTTGGTACTTGAAATAGAAAAAAACTAAAAAGGCAGTGGAGACAACGTTTGTCAGGCGTCGCGGTTATATTCCTATTGATACCGCACGACATCGCTACGGCGGCCTAGAAATTGGTTTGGGATCGATTGCCATTTTATTTACGTCATGGTCTTACGATTTGGTCAGTGTGTTTTCACTGAAAATGTCAGTCTTTGAATAATGAAAAAAGACATTACATCCACTTGTGTAGTTTTTTTTAACGTACCAATTGGACACAAATTAGACACAGAGTTACGTTATATTAAGACCTCTGTATGTTTGGCAGGCGTCCCGATTCCTACATTTACAAGGTAGGAATTTAATAGTATTTTTTAATAATTAACATCATACAAATTTACGTATTTATAACGCAATTTCGCATAGCCTTTTGTTTAGTCTATAACTGTCATGATAACGCGCAATTTAGTGTAATCTACTTGAAATTTCCGAGTACTCCAATCTAAATTCGAAGCTTCATTGATAAATATTATATCCTATTGCTGTTATCTTACATCTGCATTTGCAATTCAGATTGTGAGCTATGAAAAACATCGCGACTTCAACTGGTGGATGGAAAGACCATTTCCATGCAAAAGTTAAAAATGAAAAACAAAATATCAGTCATTTGGCAACATGTTGAATTATTGATATCATTGAATGAATTTAATTCATATTATTTTATTGTCTGTCTCATAGTAAGGTATTCGCAAGCGTTCGATTCATTGTAATTAATATCCGAGATCTTTTTACGGATCTCGAATAAGCAAAAGCTAAGGATGCAACCGTGGGTTAATATTGAAATGAGGCCCATCTTCTACAAATATGCCAAAAAAATTGCCGGCATAGTAAAGTCTTCAGAAGAAATATCGTGGGACGCCCACCAACGAGGTGGAGAGACCTAGTAAGGAATCAGGCTCGTACTTACAGACTATTTATGATTTTATGGGATGTAAGGGAGCGACCTATCACCTATTCGCTCCAAGCCATCCTCACCAAACGAGGCTCTGGCAAACCGACGGGTGGCGGTAAAATCATCACTATAGAAGCAGGGCAGCAGCGTCACCGGAGCTAGAAGTTATAAGTACCCTGCGATCGGCAACCCGCCTGCCCAGCGTGGCGATTATGGGTATATCCTCCAGAAGATTGCCCTAGCCCTTTCGCACCTGACTTATACGATCGTGAGTTCAAATTTTCAAAAAATCTGAGGGCGCGTGTAATCTGTTCCGCCGCGCGCGCCCGAGTCCACATGATAGTGTAGCTAGCAAAAAACCAGGCAGAAGCAGTTTCGCGGCATTCACAGGTCCGTATGTCCGCCGGTCTGCCCAAAACGAAGGTGTGTCTCGGTCCCCGTAGTAAGCGCCGTAAGTATTTGTATTACTTTTATGGTTTTAATGTTTATTTTTATTAAATAATTGTTTCTATTTAATCTTTATTAATATAATAATCGAATAATATAAGGTAATTAAAAATATTTTACATTTACGTCGACCTGGCTCGTGTCGAAATATGGAACTCACTAGCGTGAGCTCTCGGGCTTATTTGTACCAACTCACGAAAATGAGTTGCGTATATTTACCTTGACTCATGAAGTAAATATAAGTGTTTTTTTATTTTTCAGGTGTCTTATTGAATGATTAGCAAGTTCTTAATATTCTCACAAAAGGAGAATGCTCAGATATCGACATTGATGAGGCTGGCGAGGAATTTTGTGCTGCATCCGCTGTGAGGGAAGATGAAACGCTTGAATGGAGTAGACAATAAATTTTAATACTTTTTTTGTAAATTAATACATCATTATTGCTTACAGCGATAAGGCCGCCTATATTGTCTTATAAATTTCTACCGACTGTACCTAAATTTAAGAAAATTATGTGGTTTATGGACAATAAAGAATATTATTTTTCGACTTATCTATTATTATACATAGCAAATACCCAGATCAATTAAACGGACGTGTTCATGCACGTAAATGTTTGTACTGCGCGGGGATCGAACTGACGACCCTTGGTTCAGAAGGTAAAGATCACTACCAAATGAGTCATCAGGCCAATCGAGACACCTCGATCGTAGGAACATACAAACCTGCAAACAGTCCGTTTCAGGAAAAGAGATATGATGGGCACATGCCTTTGCCCATTTTCGACAGATGAAGGTGTTTCAAAATTAATTATCCGATAGATAGCATTAATTAAGCCTGCGGTCCAGCTATCATGTGATTGGTCAGTTGCTATGTAAATATCAGTGCCATGTTTTGACATGGACCAATTACGTTATGTCTGCGACCCGAATAGATATGTGCCTATGTGGTGGTATCTGGTGGGTTTCTTTTTTCAGAAAACCCTCATTGAAGGGTCCTCGAGTTTGTAGTTTAAAGAGCTGCAAATCGCCTGCTAAAATTAGCGAAGCGAAGCGCAACCTAGCTTTTCTCGAAACATTTAGTCGTTTTTTAGAACTCTCTCATAACTTCTTACTATATTTTAAGAGACCTATATTGATAAGGACTGAAAGAAATGTTTCTTTGTTATGTTAATTCAAAGTTAACTTTAAAAAATACTCGAAATAATTACAAAATAAGTAAAGACTGGCAATATCTATGACCAAATAAGTAGAAAAAGGCTAATTTTATGGTGAAATGGTGTAATATGACTGAATTTGTTTGATTTTGGTAAATTCATTGTTTTATTACAAAACTATATTTTAACCTAGCCAATAATAAAGTATAATAATGAGAAAAACATAATAAAACACTGATAAAATTAACCGAACTCACGATCGTGCGTAGGGAGAAGTAACACCTGGAACTCACGATCGTGCGGTATGCTTTTCTAAAATACTACATAGGATGGATTTTTTTCACTATTTTCCCCCTAATCTGAAGGCCCTAGGTATTATTATTTTTAACAAATATAGCCAAAAGGAGGGAAAAAAAATCTCAGGTGCGAAAGGGCTAGGTGGCGAACAACTGGAGAGGCCTATGTCCAGCAGTGGACTGCAATAGGCTGATGAAGATGATGATTTATGATTTTAAGCCTACGATTATGATGATTATGTGTAATAAAGTGCCTACAACAAAATGAATATTTTATGATGATAATTAAGAAAAAAAAAGTTCTCAAACTAAAATCTTTCCAAGACATAGATCGTATAAAAAGAAATCTACAGACATAAGCAAAGCTGCAGACAACAGGTAGTGTAAAATAAAAGACGAATGATTTCCAAGCGGTCGGATCATTACTAAAATTTCCATGGAGTCGCCTTCACGTGTTTATTGTGTGGATACAATTTTTGCTTGGTGTGGTGGTCGACAAATAGACATTATAACGTAGTTACGTTACGGTTGCCATAGGGTTTTTAAAAGTTATTTTGCTGTTTGCACTTTTTGTGTTTGTAAGGAGTTTTATTACTTTCTTTCATGTCAGAAATATTTCAATGTTGCCCTAATTACAGCGATGTATGGTTGGCAACCTTATATTAGGAGTCGTGCCTCGGTGGGACACTCTACATTAAATATTTAATTAGGTTCCACGTCATTTACTAGTTTAGCTTAGTTTATATAAACTAAAACGGATACGTTTACATATATGTAGAATTATCTCTTCAAGCCTTTCTGTCTTTAAAGCTTTAGCTTTTGGTAGGCTAGTATTGTCTTTGCTAAATCTGAGCAACGCGTTATTTATAAATGTTTTAAGCATCTAAGTACCTAAGCAATTGTTATTATTACTTATGTTCTCTTTTACAAATGTCCTCTATCATCAGGATGGTCGTCTGGAAGAAATTTCTGTCAGAAATAAGCCTACATTGTAGTTTTATGTCTGTAAATGTTTTATTTTTTATGCTTTAAGAATATCTATCTATCTATATTGTATTACAGCTAAATGTAATGAGTTGACAATGCATCTGTCAACCCTACCTAAGCTCCAGCCAAGCTGGTCAGGCGGACTGGCGCCTCCGATTGTAAATCTTTAATTACCCCGCCGTTTACTGCTCTACCTGCCCGCCTTACAATCATTTGACACTAGTTTTATACAGTCCTGTAATTACTTGCGTTTCTATGTGAATTTACAAGGAATAGCAATGAATTAGCAGTAACATTAAAGAAGTTAAAACATTACGCTTTATATGAGTAATAGTCCGTTTAAAAAGTACATCAGCGTGCCCGCGTAGATATGCAAAACGCAATGTTTTTTAAACTTTCCCGCGAAATGACGTAGTTACTTAGTAAAAATAAAAGCAAAAGTGCTGTGCATTAGAGGTAAAACAGTGGTTTTAGTATGTAAAGCAAAAGTGAATTTTTCATGTGAACTACAGTGCAGATCTTAATGATGATGATATTAAATTTTATCATAGCGAACATTAGATCTACCTATAAAAGCTTAGCTATCGTAAAGGAAATATATTATTACTTGTAATTGTCTGTTTAACTTAATTACTTCTATTAAAATGTTTGTTATAGACAGTGTGTGTACTCAGCCCATTCAATTCATTCATCCCTTCAAAAAAAGGAAAACCTGTGCGAAGTCGAGAACTGTGTGTTAAATTGAGTGAGACGTGAATATAAAATACGAGTAAGCTAACAGAGTGCATTGACTCGTGTTAGGGCGCCGAGGAACACAGCGAACATCCAGGTCGCCCGGGTATCGCTTGCACAATAATTTACTCGGGTAATCGAGTCGCGTGCCCACCACCACTACAAATAATTCATAAGACCCGTCTAGTAATGGCCTTTTAGCTGCCGTCCAACTTCAAATGTAGTTACCGTGATGCGGTCACAAACTATTGCCATTTAAGTAACCACTAAAACTATCAATTTAGATTTCTCTCGCGCAGTGCGGCGACCGTAGTTAGGCCGTTACAAGCTGTGATTTTTGACCGCATTACACGATGTGTTGACGGTGTAATTATTATTTATTAGGTTTGCGCGTGTTGAATGCAAGTAAATAGGCTTGACGCTCGAATTTTCCTAATAAAATAGTTATTTGACGTTGGTGTGTTAAAGAAAATAACAAAAGTTATGCATTTTTAATACAATTTTATATTAAATAACAATTAAGACGCTGTAATTGTTACTTTAAGAGCATTGGATTTTGTGAATAAAAATATTATGTTAAGCAACCAATTGGCGTACATTCCACATTTACTTATTTGCCTTATTTAGAACGTATTACGTAGGCTAGATAATAATAAATTAATTGAAATATTATTTAGGTACATTATTATAAAATTAACGGAAATGCCATGCGCAGTTAAAAAATCTTTACCGTAACATAAGTTTGTAACACAATTAGTACTTGCAGAAAGTCTTGTTCATTACAATCATTGCTAAGCTGCGACATTGTTGCGTCGAGTCTGTTTGGCGCGTGTTTAACTTCGTTAAGTATAATACGCGCTCGCAACATACTCGTTTAAGACTAATCTAAGTTGAGGCAAGACGAGTTTACATGTGAATAAATTATTATCTCCAATCCGGGAGTTGGGAGGCGTCGACGCTGCTTAAGGCGCGGGTCCCGAAACTTTGTCCCGTTCAAGTTGCATACCGATGAGTGAGAGGGCAATAATGCGCTAGAGTTGATTTATTCGCAATTAACATGAATGGCAGACAAGACTGGTTGTCAATATTCATCTATAGTTTCATGTATTTTCATTGAGGTAGTTTTCAACAAAAACCAGACCCAAATGCAACTGTTAAATTTTATTATCTTTCTATTAATGAAGCATAATTTGGGCAAATACGCGTATATGATCGTTCTAGTAGAACTCGTAGAATGATGTAAAATTTGTTTGTGGTAAAAATATAATGTGAATATAGCGCACACGACTGTTCATGACATATTTAGTGCAAAACTGTAACTCTAAATAACGGCCTACATTTGGGTAGAAATAATAGTTATTAGGTTTTATATATCCAGTAAACATATTAGTTTCAATACCGTTTATTTTGCGAATTACAAATTAGCTTTACGCATATATACCTTGCCGACAGGACGACTTCCAGCTTAATATGTGTCATCATGTACTTATCTACTGGAAACACCTTAAACTCAACACGAAATTCGTATACATACTAACTTTACCTAATTTACGCTTCTATAAAATTCAGTTATGAGCCGATAGAAACAACATTGAGTCCGTAAAGATTTTACTGCTCGTATTTCTTTCGTACACTTTGATTTAGAATTAGCGTGTTGCTGTTTAGCGGATTTATATGCGCAAGCTTTGATATATGTGCTCTTTCGTTTTTCAGCAAGCATCTAAATTAACTGCATTGTACGTACGTCTGATATTATTAGAAACATACAGTATTTGCAGTACATATTTATGCTACACCACATTTAATATGAAAATGGTGGCGAAAACCAGGTGGCGAACATCTGTTTCTGTAAATATATTTTCCGTTGAATATCGAAAAGAGTGGGTGTGAATTTTGAATCATATTTGTACGAAGTCGGAAGTCTATCAAATTCTGATAGAATATTTTGTTTTCTTACCTTGTGATGCACAGAACCTATTTGTATTTGTTTGTAGATTTAAAGTTTTACAAAACACTTTAATGGGTTAGTCTGTATAAGAAGAAACAGATGAAGATCTGTTGATTCACGACACTTAAAAGTTAAGTCATGCTATAAATGTATAAGGTAGGTTTACTTATTTTTCCCTCCACATTACTTACAAAACCAAATTGCCGGTGCCAATTTCGAGTACCTCGGTACAGTAAGTAACTACGTAATGAATTCCCGAAGCCGGTACCTTCAGGCTTTTCAATAAAACAGCCTGTTACAGTCGTAATTTGCCTGGTTAATGCCGCCAAGTACGATATTCTTACTTATAGCGGGGAATTGGGCCATCTTATCCGTTGTTTTAGATCTTTGTGTTAATCGCAAAACGAGTCTACTTTGCGTGAATGTAGTTCTTTATTTGCGTGACTATAAATTAAGGATTGCTTACTAAATAAGTAAACAGTCCCTAATTTAGGGTTAGTAGAGTAGGGTAGGATTGTAGAGGAAGATTGTATGTTGTTCCTGGTACGTAGGATCTATTGAAACATGTCTCCATAATGCCCTAGACTTTTTGCAACAAATTCACAGACAACGTATGTTTATTTTTCCTAAAGATAGGACAATATTGTCTTTACCCCTGACGTCAGTTGAGAAGTTTACAATATACTCAGGCCTATAATGGCCTGAGGTTTGGTAAATCTGTTTATTACAATAACATGTCTGTTTATCATACTTAATGAGCACCAGAATTAGCATCTTACGAATCAATGTTACGTTAACATTTGTAAAGAAAATTACATATGTGTTGCAGCCTTGTTCATCAATATAAAATTAGTAATGTAGAAGAAAAAATAGACTGTTAGCTATATACCTTTAAATATTATTAAATATGAATGATTGAGAACGATCAATGTCTGGCACTGAGACTGCACATTAGAATAAATTATCAAAGCTGGCTACTAAGAGATATCATAGGCTGATACTTTTATTATTTGGACGACAGGACTAATTTAATAAACTATCGTATCCTGATTCTTTAGATTCTTTTTTATAAACAGTTCGTTGTTCCTGTGGACACACTCTACCGCAATAAGGGTGATGAATATTTCATTTAATAAAAATCAATCAATAGTTGTACGGAACGTTTTGACAGGTGTCTTAAAATATCCCTAAACAACTTTGCTACAGCCCTTAATTCCAATAGTCTTATCTATTGCTTGAACCACTATTAATCATCATAGTTTGACCTTATCGTGCGTACATACTACGGGTAGTATGCTCGATGCGTACAAATTGATATTAACAGTCCGTTAAAGTTATCGTATAAATGAATTTGAATATTTCGAATTAAATTAAGTTGAACAGATATTACTTTTGTTTTTATTAGGTCAACACGTACGTAACTGTTATTTTATGTTTAAACATAAAACTATGATTAAAAATAAATTACAGTAACATAAAGTATATGTGTATAATAGGTAGATACATAAAAATCGTAGAACAGTAATGGTTATATTGTACAATTATTGCATACTTTGTCTATTCAAGTAAATTTTTATTTGGTGTGCAATAAAGAGAATCTATTCTATCTATCTAATAAAAAGACGGGGAGTATCTATTAAGAAGAGGTGACACCCAGATATTAAAATCGGAGCATTCCTTGTCCATACATCTGCCAACGCGTTGCCAGTGATATGGCATCTATCACATTCTCTTCAGTCATAAAACGTATCATCAAATCATAACTGGATCATAATCTAAAGCGGAGTTAAACGGAAACTTGGGTCGGTGTCTGCGGCAGAGCGTTATGATCCTCAATAACGGGTTCGGTTACGGCCCCCTAATTTCACAGCAGCCAATTCGGCTGTCTTATCTATTGTTTCAGCCCTTGTATTAATCGCAGGGCGCTTGCCCTAACCGGGACGATACTTGATGCACAATATGTGCGGATACTGTGATCGAGATTTAGAGTAGAAAATATTTAATATAGACTTCTAATAAGCACTCATGAATCGTCAGGTATTACACAATTTGTGTTATTAATCGATGATCGAAGACGATTTCAGTAGATCTCTCAGATGGTTCCCGAATCAAATATTCATATACGGATTTATTCAGTAATGATTGTGACATTAAGTATCTTCGATTGTAGCAATGTTCAGAAATTGACGTGTTCGATTTGTTGTGCGGAATTAATTTAGAAAACGAACTTTTATGAATTGTTTCGGTACCTGTGGTCAACCCAACAATAATACGATATATGTATTATTATTTAACATTTACTTTAGATATTTAATGTTTTAACATTTTGTATTATGACGTTGTAATGTAATCGACAAAAATCATTAAGTGCATGAAAAGTTGTGCGCATAGACATTATGTATTTTAAAATCAACTAATGTGGTTTTCAGATACAGTTTCATATTTAATCTTTTAGAAATGAGTGCAATCCAGATTGTGTTAAATTTTAAACGCGATATACCTAATTTTAGGTTCACCTAACTGTCTGGGTTCTCTAGAAGTAGGTCAGACTCATGTTTCATGAGAATAGATTTTGGGCAAGAATAGCCCGTGAAATGAAACCGGTAAATAATAAAAAGAGCCAAAAGTAGGTAAGCTAAGTTATATCTTTGGTGTTTTCATCTTAACTAATATTATAAAGCTGAAGAGTTTGTTTGTTTGTTTGAACGCGCTAATCTCAGGAACTACTGGTCCGAATTAAAAAATTCTTTTTGTGTTGAATAGACCATTTATCGAGGAAGGCTTTAGGCTATATAACATCACGCTGCAACTATTAGGAGCGAAGAAATAATGGAAAATGTAAAAAAAAAACGGGGAAAAGATAACTATTCCACGCGGACGAAGTCGCGAGCACAGCTAGTAAAAGATATAACCAAGTTATCTATAATTTTTCGTTCAGCTATAAGCTTTACGTCTTAGGTAGGTAAATAGATAGATACTTTATTGCACACCATGCATTGAAAAGTAAGTATAATTGACATCAATTGTACAATTAGGCCTTATCGCTTCAAACGGTCTCTTCCAGGTAACCTAAGAAGTATAGGTTAACTCAACAGAAAGGGTGAGGGGTACTAAGATTAATATGTATGAATTTTATTTGACAATTAATTATATTCTTTTACTTGTTAGACTGTTGATATTTTTCAAACATCCGAGTAAAGTTTTCATTTCCTGTACACTTAACTCGATGGCTTAATGATTGTTCAAATATGACGGTAATTGTCGGAAGTACAATTGTACCGCTGGCAATATTTGCTCACTCGCGCGTTATTTATGGAATCTGTTTTCTGTGTTTGATAGTTGAACTGTTTGACATTTATCGTACATTCCAATATCAAATACTGGGCTGCAATAATAATTATGTGCGAAATTGATATGTCTATTAAACATACAGTAGCAAGTAACCGTCAGCAGTTGATCATGCACGATAATTGGTTGATGTATTGTAACGCTAATTGTTATCATTAAGTATGTTATCAGTGTATCTGTACGTTGACGGATAAAGAATATAAATTGCTGCTCCACCTTTTCCTTAGGGTGTCGTAAGCGAGTGAGAAGAAATGGGGCGGTGATGAAATTGTTTTTGAGATTCTCAACTGGGTTTAACCGCCTGGTTGACAAGTAATTATCTGTTTACTTGTCTTTTGCCACAGCGACTTGGGTTTCACTTTCACTTTGCATTAGGCTAGGTGAAGGGAAATCCTTTCGTTTAATTTATTGTGGAAGTATGTAACTTACGACTTAAAAGTCCAGATGTCCAGTACAAAAAAAGACAAAAAAAAATCGAGAACCGCAAATTATCGATCTCCGCATTAGAATCTAAGCCAAGGTTTTTACATAACGATCTATTAGAGCTGCAGAAAATAAACCGGATACGTCCAGCGATTTGTCGCGCAGTCGATTCGCTTTGATGCTAATGGGCGAAACAACAAAGTTAGCATAGCGCATGTATCATAGTGGTGCCGGCGGCTCGGTGCAATAATTTGGAGTTTATTTGCGACGAGACCATTAGCGTGTTAATTATTCAGAGGCGGGCAGGCGGCCGTGTGTGCGCGGCTGATACAGCGACCTTTATATTCCCAACACCCCCAATTAATTCACCTACTGTAAGTCTTACGTTTGCAGCGTTCTTGTGAAACGTTTAATTAATAAATAAATAGGAAACAATGTTACACACATTGATCTGATCTCTAAATAAGCAGCTTAGTATGTAAAGCATTTTATTAAAATGTAAGAATATTTGTAGATAAAGAAAGATACAACAAAAAGCTAAGCCTAAACTTAACTAACATTTACAAATCTTCTAAAACAGGCCCCTGTGGCAACAAACCCTCTAAATATTTTCCATATTTGTAACAAACGTGATTGATTTATAAAATTCAAAAAGCTATCTGGGACCCAAACATTATGACGGGAGAAATTAAACCAGAATCCACATTTTTTCATTCTACGCTAGCCGCTACGACTGCTACGGATACGGCTACGAATCTTTCAAGACGCGTTCAGTCTACGCAATCTTATATACAACGTAGCTGTTAGGAAATTTATATGCAAAATGAAAATATTTCTGTACTATTAAGCCTTAACAGGAAAGTGTTCTTTATACCTACGACAGCTGTATTTTAAAGAGCAAAACGGCTTCTCTTCTCTTATTTATTGTTATTTTACGAATTCATAATTCTCGGCTCGCAACATAAAATACGACTATTTTTATCTTACTTTTCGCTTTTTGCATTGCGTAGCCGACTACGTTGCGAATATGGGCCAAGTATGAATAATAGTTCATATTCTTGTAACAGCCTGAAAGTCACGCACACAGATAAAGGTCTCTGCCCACTACACCGTATCATACCATGGCCGTGCTATGAACGTGTCAAGCACGGAAGGTAATACGATACGGCTTGCTTTGCCCACTGAAACGAGTCGACGGCGTTTAATGCCCGTATGATGCCCGTATGATGCCCGTATGATGCCGGTATGGTGTCCGTATGCAACCCGTATGATGCCCGTATGATGCCGGTATGGTGTCCGTATTTTTTTTTTTTTTTATTGCTTATTGGTGGCAGACGAGCAAGCGGCCTGTCTGATGTTAAACAGTAACCGCTGCCCATGGACATCTGCAATGCCGGGGGCACAGCAATGCCGCTACCTACCGTGAGGAGAGAGCTCTCTTTAAACCTCGTTTGAAAAAGGACATGTCGTAGCGATCAGGAAACACCGCGGCTGGGAGGTCGTTCCAGAGTTTACAAGTTCGTGGCAGAAATGAACGCTGAAAACGAACGGTTCTGGAGATAATTGTTTCCAGGTGGTACGGATGGACCCTGCCGCGGCGTCGAGTAGTGCGATGGAAGAATGGTGTCATCGGCATGACATCAAACAACTCCTCGGAGCACTCCCCATGAAAAAGTCGGTAAAAGACGCAGAGGGAGCTAAAGTCTCTCCGCTGATCCAACCCTTCCAATTTGTCGGTGAGATCGGGATCATCAACAATTCGCACAGCACGTCGTTGGAGGGCATCAAATGGGTCAAGCTGGTATTTTGGGGCGCCTGCCCAGAGATGAGAGCAGTACTCCACATGAGGCCGGACTTGGGCCTTGTACAGCACAAGCCGCTGACTCGGTGCGAAGAACTGCCTCGTTCTGTTCAAGATACCCATTTTTTTGCTTGCTAGTTTAGCCTTGTCCTCCAAATGACGCCCAAACTGGACTTTGCTGGAAATTTCCATGCCTAAGATCCCGATACTCTCGGACACAGAAAGAGGTACTCCTTGAAATTGGGGGGCCACGACAAATGGGTCCTTTTTTGCGGTGAACGCGCACACTTGTGTCTTTGTCGGGTTAAAACGAACAAGGTTCCCTTCACCCCACTCTGAGACCTGTTTAAGAGTGTTCTCGACTTCAGACACAAGTAGTGCCCGTCTCTCTACAACGGCGTTACGAGGGACATTCTGAAGACTGGTATATCGCGCATCCCCTGTGCTGTCGTCCGCGTAGCAATGTAAATTTGCTATAGCCAGCATATCGTTTATATGCAGGACGAACAGCGTAGGGGACAGCACCGAGCCTTGTGGAACGCCAGCGTTAATGGTTCTGGATTCGGAACTGGAACCGTCGATAACAACTTGTATGTTCCGGTTATCCAAAAAACTGGCGATCCATTTGTGAAGTCCCTCGGGAATGCCGTACGCCGGAAGCTTTGAAAGTAAGGCTCTGTGCCAGACCCTATCAAAAGCCTTGGCGATGTCGAGGCTGACTGCAAGAGCCTCGCCTCCACCATCCAAAGCTTCTGCCCAGCGGTGAGTCAGGTACGCTAGGAGATCACCAGCTGAACGACCGTGACGAAAACCGTACTGATGGTCACTTATAAGCTGGTGCTCTTCTAGGTAATTCAGCAATCGTGTGTTTATAACACGCTCCATTACCTTGGAAAGTAATGACGTCACCGCTATAGGCCTATAGTTTGATGGGTCAGAGCGGTCACCCTTTTTAGGGATTGGGTGGACGTGAGCAACCTTCCACGAGGATGGCACAATATTAGATGTGTAAGAGAGACGGTACAAACGCGTTAGTACAGGGGTAAGTTCCGGAGCGCATATTTTAAGCACGACTGCTGGGATGCCATCCGGCCCACTCGACTTGTGGACGCACAAATGTCTAAGTTCACGCCTAACCATACGTTGAGTGATGTGAATCTCAGGCAGTGAACTTGAGCAATGGGGAATCGTAGGTGGAGAGGCTCCTCCATCGTCCAAGGTCGAGTTTGAGGCAAAAAGCTGCACGAGTAAATCTGCCTTCTCTTTTGCGCTGTGGGCCAGACTACCATCAGATTTCAGCAGGGGAGGGAGGTTGGACCGGCAAAAGTTGCCCTGAGCAGCCTTGGCAAGCGACCAGAAGGCCCGGCTCCCAGAGGGATAGCCACCTAGGCGCTCCCCAATTCTGGCGATATGCTCCGCTTTAGCCTTCCTGATGGCCCTCTTGTTGGACCTCGCAAGCGCGTTATACTTGAGCTTCTCCTCTCTTGCGTTTGGGTCCCGACGGTTCCTGGCGTCATTCCAGGCCAAATATGCAGATTTCTTGAGGTGGGCAGTCTTCCTGCAGGACCCGTTGAACCATGGGCGACTGCGACCACCAACGGGTATAGTAGCATTAGGAATGAATAGTTCCATTCCTACAAGTATTGTATCGGTAACCAAATCTGCACATATGTCAGGACTATTAGAGGGGAAGC
Source organism: Conogethes punctiferalis (assembly GCA_031163375.1). NCBI lineage: Eukaryota > Metazoa > Arthropoda > Insecta > Lepidoptera > Crambidae > Conogethes > Conogethes punctiferalis. The sequence goes on along the minus strand of CM062091.1, from coordinate 5,818,499 downwards.
AAAGTTGCTTCCAAGGATAAGATGAGTAAAACTCGCGAAGCCCGTTCCAGTCTGCTGATTTGTAGCGCCAGACTCTGCGCGAGCCTGTCGCTGGAGAACGATCAGGTCGCAAAAGGACCAACCCGTATGTTGCCCACCCGTAATTTGTGTGACTATTCATAGGAAGCCGTTTCATTATCGCGTTTATAACGGTCCTTATACGCGGTTATAACCCGTATTATCACCGTTTTGCTGCCGGCAGGCATCGGTTTGGCACCGTCGCGTGCCGTGCGCGGAGCGTACCGCCACCGGCAAAATATTCTCGCCGACAATTCTGAACTGTCCGTGCATGGCACGCGACGGTGTTGGTCGGTGACGGAACGGTCTAATGGGCATCGTCTCATAGTTTTCAATACAAAGAATACTTTTTTGTCTGACACGTTCATAGCACGGTCATGGTATGATACGGTATAGTGGGCAGACTCCTTAAGTATAAAGCGGAATAATCATAAGCATAGCCTAAATCGTATACTGATGTCATCATATTCTTGCTACTAAGCAGCTTAGAGGTGGTCCTTAATGTCTGATGGGTAGAAATCTCTGCGTTTGATGAATTTTTTTCCCCGTCAAGGTGCAGTATTGGTATGAAGGCATTCATTAAGTGGGAATTTCTTGGTAGAAATATGTAAAGTACAGATTGAGGGTTAAGGTTAAATAAGAGTTTGTTTAGTCTGAAATAACCATTTAAATGTTAAGATTTTTGAACTCAAAAGTGCATTCACAAATTTGTTATCGTACTTTAGTAACGTACCTACTCTGGAGGCTATTTAGGAATTCAAAAATGTTTTTACAGTCTTATATCAAAGAGGCAGTGAATTTGATTTATAAAGCTTTATATAGTAAAATTTTATTTAAGTGAATATAATAGATTTCTAGTTAGTTCACGTGTAGTTACAGATTCAGCGGTTTCGGATTATATTATAATATATTTTTGATTAAACTTAAAAATGTCTTCTCTTTACCTGAAATGTGCTATAATTCAAACTATACTCGTAGTATAATGTAGATTGCTCTCTTTTACGAGGCTGCGGTACTGTCAGTTGTTTTGTTCCGTTTCAAGCTTGGATCCATTACATGCCATTTTAGAGCACGGATTGAGATTGCTCCTTGCGCTTGCAGGTAACAATGAAACTGTGTCTGTTATTATCCATTTTATTGCTTGTATTTTAATATGCCACACTTTCAGTTTGTAGCCAATGATCTAGTATGCGTTGTAGTAGTATTTGTGCGCAATACTAATATTACGCTCTTGCGTAAATATGATTAAACAATTAAATTTGAATTATGAGAATTTCATTCATATTGCTCAGTGTACTAGATCAAATAATTAATAGGTATGTACCTGTCGTTAGTGTAATCAATTACTGATCGATATTGTATTGGATGAAACCATATCGTCCTAGTTTTGGTAGGTTCGAGCCTCTCGGCGGGAACAAACATGAGTTGATGATTGTAATATATGATTGTATCATTATCAACAGCTCATATTATCTTCACTGAGGGGCTAGCCAACGCTAAACAACGCTGTCGGGAATTGAACCCGAAACTTTCGGATACTAGCAAATTAATCCAAAGCCCTATTTAACATGGCGTCATCATTGCAATGTGGCGAGCATTGGGAGAGGCCTATGTCCAGCAGTAGACTGATGTGGGTTGGTGATGATGATCATTGCAATTATAATGTTGATATACTCGTAGTAGTCGAGTCGCTTACAATGTAGATACATATTTTATCGAAGTCTGATTTCACTTATTATTTATTCAATACTGAGCGATGCTCTCGGTTTGGCAGTCAATGACTACGGGCGCCATAGTTTATGTAATCGTTGTGGTTGGGCCGTATTACGCGATGATACAGGAACATTGTGTGGCTAATAGACAATGCGCCGAGATTGCATCTTAGTGCAAACACGTCTATGTGTACCTAATACACCAATTGTTCTCGTAGGTAAGTGCAAAGCAATTATACCTATGGAATTAAATAGTTTGAAATATGTTGGAGTTATGTTTACGTTTCCTTTAAAGTTACGACGTTTAACTAAAACTAGTATGAAATGATTAAAGGAGTAACTTACCAATAGCATCTATTAAGAGAATTGGATATTTTAGAAAATGTTTCCTTCAATTGAACCCCGTCAAAAGATAAAAGCTATGTAAGTCTATTATCCCGAGCTTGAATCCTATTAATGAGTGATCTCATCTCGTTATCCATTTTATCTAGACCTCTTTCGAAGAAATTACCTACACTGTGCATCAAAATCTTTGGGAATCATGCACATTGCACAGTGAAAATAATTTCGGTTATCCCTTTTAGTTTCATGTTTAAGTTCAAATGGTGAGAAAATATCAGAAAAGAACGTCGATCACGACCCATCAGAGGAGCATGCGTTCGCATCAAAAACTTTTCGATCAGCACTATTGACCAGGAGCCGGGCCTCAAACTTTTTAACCTTTTCTGTGTATGTGAAAACTAATGTGGAAATATACAGGGCGTATACTTTTGTTGGCATTTAGTAGATTATCGCGAGTATAATTTAATGTATCATAGTTAGAACGCGAGGTTTACATCATGAAATTATTTACTTGTAATGTGAAAGGCGTTTGTTTGAACACATTTCTTTATCACAAGACTTCTTGTGAAAAAGTAATGTTGTTGTTAAATGTGTCCGTGGACGAAGTACCTAATACTTAAATAATACAATGACCTAGTCACAGTTTTAAAAATAAAGGTTATAAAATTAAATGATAAGAACAAAAATGTGTGCTATTATTTCAAATGACGACCCTGTGAAACACCTCTGCCAATGCGCACCAGTAGGATAATAAATGAACTTGTTAGAAACTTGGAACGACCAAATAAACCGCTGTATTTTTGACTTCATTTAAAACGTGGAAAAGTTATGTTGTTAACTGGCTACACTCAAACGGTTGGTTGTTTTGTATGTCGAGTGTGGAATATTTTAATTAAACAGCCTGATTAAGTGCGGGGTCCTTCGCTTGTGTGACCAAACGCCATTGTTGTTTAGATTACTGGTTACGACTCGGTTGTGAAAGATTGATGTGATAAGTTTTTGTAATTATTAGCCATTCAATTAAAATTTTATTAAAGTGTTGTAACCTGTACACTGTTTTAAGTAATTGAATTTCAGCGACGCTTTTTGTGGCTGAGTTTTGTATTTTATTTCAACGTAAATGTTTTCATTCCGTTTATATTGTGTGCAATGAGGTATATTTACTACTTATATTTTAAGACATGTTAGAAGCATATTAGTAGAATATAGATATGTAGAAGTTAAGTCCTAAATTTAAGTTATTTTGTTGATAACGACTTGTGCTACTAGTATGCAAAGCCCTGACTTAAGCACGAAATTATGACTTGTGAAAATATTGCAAATATAGATCATGAACCTACATCGACTCATTTTTCTTTATCTTGTAAAAAGTCTCCTACCGTTTGGGTTTTGACTAACAAAATTTGAGCTATCCATCAAACATTTCGGAAACCTATTTCGTCTCCCGGTCTAAAATCCGTCCGGGTAATGGTCCAAGTTGGGCTAAGCCCGGGAAGCCACGGGACGTGTGAGGAATGCCCTCCCCGCCTTATTACATACGTGATTCTTATTTATATTATATCTGGCTGACCACGTCGGATTAACGTATGCCCACAGGAACTCACTCCCGTTGCCCAGATGCCGTCTTACAGACGCAACTTCGTCCACTTTCAATTAAGTGATAAGTTTGATACTTAATAAATAAATGGCTGGCGAACGTAAGTAGCAGAAGTACAATATATTGGATCTATATGTGAACGTAATCATGATTAACACTTCATTCAAGTGGTAAAAGGAAGTGTGGGTATTGGGCCTATAGTATTGTCATTTGTCACTTCATGCAATAATGAAAAGTGTGAATAGAATTGATATTAATCACAAAGTATAAATCGTTGATAAATGAGCAATAGAAAATACTCCACCAAAAACCAATCAACGGTATTTTGATTGATAAATTTGTTCTTAAGTTACAAAGTGGTAAATCTTTTTATGATTCGCCGTCCGTCCAAACGGGTGGACATTCAAATCTGACACATTTCCCTTTCGCCAGTCGCACACAGCGAATCAATATAAAACATCCGGCAACAATTTATCAAGAGTGCGAGAGGCTTTATAAAGTATTTCGGGCAGTGTCCTGCGGGCATGTCGGGTTGTAAGGGGATCCGGCAGTCCTCCGAGACCGGACGGAGCGTTTCCGCCCTACGGCTGTGACAACTGCTGGTGCGATATTTTTACGCTCCTTACCGATATCACTGTTTTGTCACTCGATTTTGAATCGTATGCGTAAGTGTTCATGGCAGCTGGCCGGTTCAGAGCAGTCGGACTCTCGTCTAATAAACTTTTAGAGTTTTTGTACTATTAAGTGATATTAGTAAATGTACTATGATCGTAAATTGGGAGATTTGCTCTTAGCTCCTTATCAGACTAACAAATAACTTTTGGTAGAAACCTTGAATATTCGCCAATGAAGAACTCCTTTACTGTACATACCTGGAACAAAGAAAGTTCAAATTGATTTCACTTGAAACTTAAAACATAAATAACTTATCAAATTTATTACTGTGTTAATTAATCTGGATTTTATTAACAAATAATTTTGTTGTGCAATATATCAAAATAAGAACAATTACGTGGCCCTATTAATTTTCATGTTCATACTTCATAATACTACCCCCGTTTGTACCAATTAGGTAGCTGTAGAGTGTAGACATAGATATAAATGTTGAGCGGAAAGCAAAAAACGAACATAAATACAATTTAAACGTTATCTTTTGAATTATAACCGCCGCAATTACTCAAAATTAACGGTGAAATTAATACTTTGACCTCGCAATCTAATTGAGGATTTATTTACTTGCACACCTTTCATTAAGCGCGGATTTGATTCTGAAATAAACATTTACACGTGCATGAACTTGTTTCATATCAGAATGTTTTCTACAAAATTTCCTTAGCTGCAAAAACACAAATATTACCGGAAAACACGTAACAAACTTTTGTAGTACAATGTGGTTGCAATTTTTATCTCTTCCAGATAAGCTTCTGGTACGTATTGTTAATTATATTAGCTAGTGTAACAAAAAGGAAATGTATGCATATAGCATGCGTGGACTAAACAGTTATACATATAATCTGCATTCGTAGAACAATGAACATCATGAAAAAAGCACGATTCGACGTATAGGTCCTTAATCCGAACATGACTACGGATCTTGTAATACAACTTTCACATTTAGAAATCTGTTTATCAACAGTCGTGAAAACCTCAAAGTATCATTTTCCCTTCAGAATATCGGACGTTAATAAGGACACGGTATGAATGCGTAAACTTGCCGTGCCATTACCATCGGTTCACACGAACCGAAATATTCACGGCGTGTATTACAATTTACATAAACTCCGCCGTCATTCGAGATGTATTAAGGAAATGTTATTTTATGCTTTGATATGCGGCTAGAATGCAGCCAAGTTTGTGCGCGGAATAAAAACGGATACGCGAGGCGACATTCAGCATTTACGCGGTACCTATTCTAAGGTAAAAAAAACGGTATTATGACTCTAAAAATATATTTTTTAATGGGACTTTTCTTTCCTTATTCTATAGCTTTGTATCGAGCAAAAGTTAGATAATTGGGAAATTGTTATTGGTATTTTGATAGTTAGCCATAAGATAATACTATAACCTGCCCAGGAGTATGAAGAATAATTGTACCAAGTTTCGTTAAAATTCGTTCCGTAGTTTTTGTTTCTATAACGAACATACAGACAGACAGACCGACAGACAGACAGACAAAAATTTTACTGATTGCATTTTTGGCATCAGTATCGATCACTAATCATCCCCTGATAGGTATTTTGAAAATTTATTTAATGTACAGAATGGACCTCTCTACAGATTTATTATAAGTATAGATATAGATAAACAGGGGTCATGGTCATGTAAATCAATGCGCAATTGAAGATCGAAATTTTAAATGATTTAAATAACTCCTCGATTTTCCGACAACTTCATTATAGACAAACTTTGTCAAATATCTGAATAGTAATAGGCTTTGGAAACGTTTTCGAGACCCCTCCAGGAGGGTTCGGCAAAACGACTGCCAAGTTTTGTAAATAAATGGATGGCGTTGATTAGATTAAGCATGGCTGTAACAAATTGGGTATTTGTAGAATAAATGATAAATCGTAGTAGGTAATGTATTTTTCATCTTTACTGTATTTAGTGGAGAAATAAAATGCCGGCCTTAAATAATTTAACTCCATTTTAAAGTGAGACTTTACATCCGGTTTTTCTATAAGTATAGAAAACATGTTGAGCACTTACAAGCTGAAAAAGAGACAAGACAAATAGTGTTAGGGAATAAGTACATAATTATTATAAACTTTGATAACAACTTAGAGTAACTGTGTGTTTAGTTTATCGATATAAAGTTTCAAGAACACTTTTAAATTATATTTAAGGCCACATAGTTAAGTTGATAAAGTTCATGAACTTTAATGTTGTTTTTACATATCGATGTAACCGAGCACCGTCGAAGCCATTGGAATTACTATGAATTTCCTCGAAACACTCACTTGTGAATATTTTATTCCTTTATAAGGCTCCGTCAAAGGTCACGCTAGTCATATGGAATTTCATTTTTTATTGGAATTTAGAATGATTTTTAGATAGGAACAAAAGAATTTGGCTCCGTGTTGAAAAGCTAGACATTTTTCAGTCTTCCGTACCTAGATATACTTAGACATAGTAATTAATATTGGCGATGATATCAAAACCTAGATACTGATAGAACTGATCAAATATATTACTTCTAAGTCAGGGGGCGTAGTTACCAGTCCAATATAAGAAAGGCTTGCAAATTGCAAGATGAGGACTAAGGCAATTTGTTTTTGTTTATGAATGTATAAATAAATATATAGATAGGTATATTTTTGAAAGTCTTCTTTGGCTTTAATAATAAGTAAGATTGATCCATTTAACAGTTTAAGAATAATGCGCAAGTCAGGCGGTTTTCCCCACCGTAAGTTTTGTTAAATAGGATTGAATTACAGTCCCGGGATGTGTCGTCCAAGTGACATCAAACAAACGCTGGCTTTTGATACCCGTAATTCGATAGTTGCTTTGACATGATAACGACCCGCTCATATCGACTGAATATATTACGTTTGAAACGCGAATATTGAAACGCACAGAATTTTTGCGTGCATTGAAACTTTTTGAATTGAAAGTCTCCTTTGATTTTACAAGGCTTCTGTTAAAGATTTGGATTCTACTATTTGCAAATAGGCATACTCTACTAATTATATTGTTATCTGCAATTTGTGAAATTGTCAAAAGTAACGACACATAAATTCATTTTACCGCTTTTAACGAAGACGGTTGCATTTAATGCCGTTTTAAATGGGACAATATTAGGGGGAAACTCGAGTATTATAATATCTCTGAGTATCGATTACAAATTGAAATTATGTGCACAATGTGATAACGGGATGCTATTGTCTTGGGAAATAGCGGGTGGCTAACAATGGGAGAGTTTGTAACGTGATTTTATCCGTGACCCAAAAAGTCTTTTTCATTTTTGAAGCGTAAGATGGTTTACTAAAGTATATATTCAGTTATATTTTTTAACCCTTGTCAATTTAGGCGCATTATAAGGTGGTCTGACCTTGTGACCCGAATCCAATTACAAAAAATTGCACATTGTTCCATTTTTGAAGATAAATGATTATGTCAAAATGTTTTAGAAAATACATTTGAGAACAATAAAATAGGTAAATATTTCGAATAATGCTTATTAGCTACTTGATGTATAACGAGGTTATAAGTTTTTAATATGAGTTTCACAGAATTTAAGCATCTCTCGAAACACCCAGACCAGAGTTAATTTAAAAAGTACATTGTTAAATAAGTATTAAATAGAAGAGTAGATCCCGGAGCTTACGTGAAAATTGTGATTATAATAAGCTTCTATTGTACAGATAGATTGTTAAACCGCTTATTATATCGATTACTGATAGCGCTATTATCGACAACGGATTAAATTACGCCACAATGCGATAGCGGGCTGGCATAGTCTTGTAAAATTTTCGACTGTTGCACAATGTGCAGTTTGTCGAGCGACTGATTCGGGCGTCCGGTACACAGTGGGCATTAATCCTATCCTGCCTATGCGGCATTAAGTCCGCCTTTTGTACACTCTTTTTATTGTGCAATAAAGTTTGAATAAATAAATAAATAATCGGGTTCATTTATGTAAAATAACAATAATTGAATATCAGAAGACATCACATATCCAATACCAAAGAAAGTAGGATAATCATTTAACCATTTCTTAAGGAAATCATAACAGCGAAAGTGCCACAGATATAATAGGTAATACAACATTTACACATGATTTTATATTCTGCCATAATTAATTAATATAAATAGGTCGCTTTAATAGGTAGATTATATTTAACGCTATTTATTTAGCACTAAGTAAAGCAGACATTTCTTTGATTTCATGGTAATTTATAATGACATTTTTACTTATGGGACCAATTATTATCAAACTCGCACATACTTATGGGACCAATTTTCATGACTTTTTTTTTGTATCTGTTATTTTCTGAACCCTGGTAAAATTGCCTTATACATACAACCTAGCAAATTTCAAATCCTGTAGGTATTGGCGTACTTAAACAAATAGCAATTTTACGATTAAACACTCTTTTCGCCCAAGCAAAGAAAACTTAATGACAGTTATGATGAGCTATGAAATGTTAATTATGTCCCGTAAACGTTTCAAAACGCGGCTACCCTCGGATGTCGCGCGCTCCATAATCCACTTGTTCGTCATTAAGCTTGCATTAAAGCAGTTTATTACGTTAATCAAAAACAGATGGAGGCTGATTGTTATGCGTGTAACATGTTCGCAAGGTATGCAGGATAATGGACGCGATAAACCAGGAAGCGTTCATTGTTAGGCCGTATTAACTGGATTTGTACGGCTGAATAGGCTGTGGCTTGGAGACGTGGGTTAAAAGTACTATGTTTAGGATATAGGAATGTGCGCAATAATCGTATTATACATACACATAAGGTTTTGTGTTTAGGGGACTTATTTTAGACGATCTGAAGGTGAATATCTATAAAAGAAAATCTGCAAATTATCTCACGCAAACACATTTTGTGTATACGCACAAACGCATAGTGACAAAATCAGGCAATTTTTCTTTGGCAGAAATATGAAAAGAGATCATTTAGGAGTCAAAAAGATTGAAAGATATTGAGTGGATATTGGCTAATCACGGGCTATCTATGGTTATATGTCGTTATAAGATCGCTAGCGCCCAATGAAATGATTCATTCTGAACCCTCGTTGTTATGGTTGAACCACACAAGGCTGCTAGTTTTTAAAATGGACAAAAAATTGTACATAAGAAATTGGAAGAAGTAGGTTGTAGGCACGTAGTCCGAACGTATTTATTCATATGAATACAAAACTTGTATTTACTGGTAGTACTTAGTTATTGGGAATATTAAATACCCACGTCTTTTTGGTTAAATCGAATGCTTATGGATGAACGTGAATATTTTTGAAAGGAATCTTAAAAAAATATAAGATCAAATCTACTTTTGCTAACAGAAATCTTTTTAGTCGAGTTGGCGCGATAACTAATTTAAAACGTTAACGTTGCATTTTTGCGCGACGAAATTCGACCGCGCGACGGAAACGTGATTTAAAGAGTCGAGACGAAATCTAATTTAAAAAGCGGGTGAATCCTTAATCCTTAACCAAATATCGCGAGGGGAAACTGGCGCATTAGCCGCGTCACTCATCAGCAGAATGAATCATTACTTGAAGAGTGCGCTAGTGGCTCGTGTCAAAGAGCTTGTAGCTCAAAGGTCCTCGTGACACCCCTCCCTGCCCCCCCTCCCGCGCCCGCAAGGAAGGGAATTCAAGGACCACTCTAAAACCTCGGCCACCCGCTCGTTCGCTCGCATTCAAGGGTCGAATCTGGATTATAGGGCGCCAAAGTCTGCACCTTCATCAGATATGTATAATATTATTTGCAGCTCAGCAATTCGGCCGCGGAAAATTGTAGACCTCTGTAATTTCGGTTCATTCAGTCCGACCCGAATAACGCGACGGTATTTCTGAAAGGGAACTCGCCTATCATTAGAATAATAGTAGACACTCATTTTTTATTGATATCCCCTTGCACGAAGCTTCTGTTCTGTTCGTTACAAGATTTTTGCGAATGAATTTTTCTGTAAACAGGGAAATTGCACCGTGGGGGTGTGAGAAAATTAGGTTGTTTCTTCCTTAAAACAAACGATTTATCGCAAAGACATGAAGTTCACGTGAGCGGTTCCCTGTCGGCCCGTGCGAGCATATTCGAGGGTACCTTAAGGCGGAGTAGTCGCGTAAGTTATTATAAGAGAGGTGCGCCATGGGAAATGAATGTCGAGCAGGTCGTCGGGTCTGTTGTCATTCATATTAGCTGCGACGGCTTAAATTTGTAATCACACTGCGCCAATTCATGGCCGCACCGTGACGCGTCGACGCGAGGAAACGGTAACAACTAGTTAAAACATAAAATAGAAAAGCCTAATACTAGTTTAGTAGATTGGATTTGACTAAGTGGTAAAAGATTTTTTTTTTTCAAAAAGATTACCTTATCCTTCTGATGCAGTACGTAAGCAAAATTTTTAAGTAAAATGATAACTTATCTACGTAATTGTTTAGTTAGGCTTGAATTGTTTCAGTTTACTTCTTTTACTACGGAAGTTTTCTAAATCATTGCGCAATTTCTTAATAATAACCTAAGGAAAAAAACGAATAACGCGATATAGATATCTCTTTCTATAGATTGTAATGTATTTTGTTAAATACACCTCTCAAGTTAGGAAATAAGCAACAGGTAAACGTTTGAAGCAGCCAATAATTTTAATTTAATATTAACGTATGTAGACTATAGTGGTAGTACTCTATTTTCCTAGCATTATCTAACTTTTACTGCTTAAAAGAAAACATATTCGTATTAACTCTTGTATTGTCATGGAAACGATGACTCACATGTTATTGTTCTATAAAATTTGATATATCTATTGGCTGGATTTGATGAGAAACGTTATATCGCGGGAAATCAGCACATAAACGACCGGTATTTATGGTTTCAATATTGCGTAACATTACCTTTATAAAATACATCTTTGACATAGGCGAAAAACGCGAGTCGAGTAGAGTAGTATACATAAATCACTAGTATACCTACGTATAAATGCGTGTTACATTTTAAAATAAACAAAAATATACTATTGTTAACGGTGATTATATTTCCTAAGTGTTGCAGTGTAAAATGCACGCGAAGGTAAATATGTGAAATTGCAATACCTATTAATAATTTAATTATCACTAATTTGTAGAGTCTAGCCCGAAACCAAACAATGGTTGTTTGATTACATTCATTACTATAGGGTAGGTTATCTAACTTATGTTATATGATTGCTTATGATAGAACATACGATCAATATCGACTGTACACAATCACATTCGAAAAATTAACAAACTGTGTGAGAAAATTTTATATCGTCCAATTTACTTGCAAACATATAGCAGTTTCACGCGGCGACTTCACAATATCTATTTAGTTACAGCGCGAGCAGTTGGCGAAACTTTGAAAGTCAGCGGGTCGTATAAATCTACCGGCAGCAGCGGTCAGCCTCCCTCACAATACATTGTACACTTTAAAATCACAGAGCGTAAAAGCGGCGGGAATACACGCCGCCTTAATAACACTCACGAGTAGCGAAGTCCGTCGTAACACAAAATGATTACACACATAAAGAACCTTATCTCTTTACACTCTGCACCGGCGTAAACCGGTTACAGTCGGGAGTAACCGTTCCACAACCGCTCGAACGTTTACGTGAGTTTTACGCACCAATCTCGCCTGACGCTCCCGCTAGAAATTGAAAACGGAATTATGATGAAATAAAAATGGCGGCGGAATGTCGTCACCGCGATGGCTGTTTGCGCTGACGGCACAGGTTGACAACCACTGACCTGTCAGTAGGGGTCGCTGCTATACTCTACACTTGTGATTGTCTATATTTGTATGTAGCGCGTAATCTATACAATATTAAGCATACCTTACTTGATCAATTTCAAAATTGAAACTTACCTACACCCACTTTTATTGACTGTACTTTAATTGGGTCATGTTAAATAAAGCGATTTTTAAGCAATGTCAAAACAAGGTTGCTTGCATAGAGTTTATAAATAAACATACACGTAACTTATTAACGTATGATGTCAGAAATATTGCGAAACTATGGGCTGACATATTGCTGACACTTACCATTATTTGACCCCAAAGACCCAAGATTTCATGATATATAAATAAATTGTCGAATTGTGGCGACATAAATGAGATAAGAATCGCTGTGGCTACGTGCTACGAATGCTACGAAACGATTTTACTACGAACTGTCGTTTTCATATTAAAACCACAATTATTATTTCAATACGACATTGAGTAAAAGTGAGATAATTAATTGGTTTATTTTGATACTCACACGCGTAGTTTGTTAAATCACATACCAATACAACTGCTACGAAAACTCATTAATTACAGTTATTATCATATTTTAAAGACTGACTTTAATATCAATTATAATACAATGTTCGGTCGGTGGAATACATGGGAGCGACCTGTCATCTTTTCGATCCAAGCCACGATCATCTGCCCGTTGTGAATCATGATGAATAACCAACGAGGCTCTGGCAATCGACTAGTGGCGGTACAACCATCACGATTGAAGGCGTACAAACCTGCTCCGCGTGATGATTATGGGAATAAATAACCACCAGGTGTTTGCCCAAAGTGGCGAATACCTGGAGTACTGCTAGACATAGGCCCGGACATAGGCATAAGACATAGGCGATTTGCCTTAGTCGTTTGGTGGGCAGGTTGGTGACCGGAGTAGGTTTTATTTGTATCCAGTTAAAACTACACGTTGTTCATACAAAATTATTTTCAATGTATATTTCTATCTATGTACATGATTAGCAAATTGAATTGCAGAAGATCAGTTCTACAAAAGATTGCACTCGCTACTTATAAACATAATCGGGAAGACAAAATGAGAAAATTCCAAATAGTGGCTAATTTTCTTTTGATTCATCACTCCCCGTTCACTCGTTGATTAAAGTCTTCAGTTACCATGTTTTTCATTTACGCGCTTTTCTTTTTAATGATACTTTTTTACACTATTATTTTGTTTTGTTCTTCGACGTTATTTCTATTCTAGTTCGTAGGTCTGTATTTTTAGTGCTGTATGCTTTTGCCTCACCATATTCCTTTACTAACGAATACGGAGAGAATTTTAAGCCTTTTACTAAAAAAAAATGTTTTTCCACGAAGTAAGTTCACCGTATATAGTCAAAAATCAAACAAAGAATAATTAAACCACATAATATAATGGGAACCACAAATATACTAACTTAAACTTAATAATTGTGTTTAGATACTTGGAATCTAATTTGAATTTATTACTTATAGTTCCGAAAAGATTTACATAATTGAAAGCTGAATTCAACCCATGTAAAGTCTAGTGTTAAATGAATCCAAAATCCAAACAGTTGGAAATTGATTTAAAGGTTATACCATAAACATCTCGATTCCATTCAAAACAAGTCCCCGTTCACTTAAAATCGTAACGAAACGCGAGGAAAATAAGAATGGCCAACAGAAATTGTACATTCATAGAAAATGCACAAGAGCGGTAGTGTAGAATGTACTGAGAGGCGCATACAATATTCTGGTGTGATTTTGGGTCGAGTGGGTCTGGACGAGTGCGCATAATAAGGTGTTGGAGACTACACTCAGACATGACAGTGGGTGCAACATATTCGATATACTTGTCGTTTGTTTTAGATTGCTTAAGGTCTATCAGTCCTTTCAATATTCTAGCTTCATAATCTGTATGCATCATACTTTCTTAGTTAAAGAGCTACACACAGATACACATAAACATAACATAATGGTAATTAACATACTAATATGTACATATTAATAGGTGTATCAGTATTCTAACTCTGTATGCGCTTCAGACATGATTGTTATGGCATGTTTATATGTGTCAGATTTATTTGGCTCTATTTAAGCATGTTTCAGTATGTGTGTGTATGTGTATAAAGAGACATTATCATACATCACGTATACATACGTCTCAGATTTTGTAAGCTGAAGAAAATTTTGACAAAATATATTTTCCTTAGACTTTATATTGATTGAATTATAAGTTAGCTAAATAATATTAATAACAGTATTTATACACTGACAGCGTACACAAAGCTAATTCTTTTCAATTATATTAAAATGCAAAATATGTTTACAAAAAGCAGATGATGTTAATTACCAAATCATAAATGAAATCATGTGTTAACTCTATTGGCAGTCAATGCATCAATTAATTTATTTAGTGGCCGAAATTGAGTTCATAAATTTTTGCGATATCATTTTATGCGATTGGTTACAAAATTGTTAATTATTAACGAGGGAGCCGTGGAGCTACAAATATGGCAATCAATATCCAAAGCTAAATACTAACTAGTTTATATTTGCAAAAGAAAGTATTATTTTTTTGTTAGAGATAAAAAAGAACCAAATAATCGAATAGAAAATGCCAAAATGTATTCAGTAAGTAATAATACTGTAAGTGCCGTCTCGCTTCTCATCAGTCTGTTTAAATTTACCACATGATTGAAAGATTTAGCCACAGTACGCGAGGTCACTTTAATTCGTGTAAGTACTTATGTCTTAATATTAATAATAATATAATGAAAATAGCCAAATATACCGAGTTAAAAGACGAGATTACACGAATCTGGCGATTGCATAAAGTAACCATAGTGCCCATAGTCCTTTCAACAACAGGTGTTATCCCAATTCAATTAATACCATCTATAAGAAGCTAAAATTTACCAGATTACACGTATGTTTAATTACAAAAAGCATGCGTTCTGAATACTTGCAGGATAGTGAGAAAATTCCTGCAAAATACATAGATATTATATTCACTTGGTTTTAAACCCGTGAATATGATCAAGCTGCCGATGGTTAGACATCGAGATCTGAAAACAGATATCCAAAATAATATATTATATTGATATTTATAATATTCGTTATGAAGTATAAGGAACGCAATAGCGTTATAAATCCATATTTACATATAACGCGCCGGGGGAATGCGATATAAATAAAAATTATCTTTATACAAATTTGAAGGGTTGTAAGTCTAAAGGGTCTAAGTGCCGAAAAATCAAAATTCGATATTTTCACAAATATTGGATCTAGGTGCCAAGCCTAATAATATTCAAACGGATCCAAGAGCCGATACCTCATATTTTTTTACCCACACACAAACAAAGATGCGACAAGGTCTAAGTACCAACGGTCATTTCGTTCAAAACGATCCGTGTCTGTGTGCGAGCGGGGTGAGGTTGCGGGTGTTTTGGTATTATTGTTTATATGGGACATGTGGTGCAGTTAGTTGTCTTTATTACACGCAAGAAGATGTCCTGGATGCATCGTCATCAAGTGATCAAAATGTTCGCAGAAAACGTGGTAAACAGAATTTTAAAGTCGAACAAAAGAAATGTCGATTACATGGAAGTGAACTTGCTTCGTACTCGTACGAAACATGAAGAAATGTTACTATTGCAAAAAAAAAAACACTATTATTAATTGATAAGATTAACCACAAATATTTAGTCAGTTGAATTGAAAAAGAAAGAAAGTAGATCTATTTGAAGTAGTGAATAGGGACATAAATGATTTTGAGCACTATGAAGTTAAAAATACGAGTATCTAATATTTGGGTCCACGAAATATTAGATACTCGTATTTTTCGCTCTCGCATTGATGAAATTAATAAATGAAATAAATAAAAAGATAAGTTGCCTCGTGTAGATTTAATAAAATTTTACAATAACTATACCTCTATATCACAATACCTTGGAATAGCGTTAACATTTTTATGAAGGGAAGTCCCAAAATTAGTTTATAAACTACACATTGCCGGCGTTATAAGCTGGAAATAATATTTCAAAAGAAAAATTTTAAGATTTAAAGGATATGCTACCATATTATACCGACCGAAAACAAAGCATTCTATGAACAAATGCTTAATTAAACCGATGCGTAGGAGCTTTTTTTATATCTTTTATAAAGGCACATAGTCCATTTTCAATGTTGCTTCATAAGTAACTTAGGACATTCTAATTAAATGAATGTTTAGATTGTATTATTTCTTTGGATTAGTTGTTTTTTAAGATTTTTATGACTTCTTATAGTTATAAGATACGTGTTTAACTGATTTACCTCAAAATAAATACATATTTCATTATATAGTTTGTTTTATAAAGTTTTTTTGTTATACCTCTAAATATTAAAATTGGCACTTAGACCCTTTAGATTTACAACCCTTCATTTGTTGTCTTACAACTAATTATTAATACACATTTCCTGTGAAATTGCTATTCTACTAAGAATTTACGAGCATTAATCAATGCCTTAACATATGCTTGCAGAATGATATTATAAAATTATTTGTAGCCAATGTGTTCCGTATTTTAAAGAGGATACGAGGGAAAGTAGCTTGCATCCGATCTTGGCTCAAGCAAATATTAATGCTTCGAGAAAGATCCAGAATACGGGTCGGAGACTTCTTAAGCAAAGTTCTTATTTTTGTTCGTTATTATTGCCAAATAGCAAACGGTACTTTTAAACAAAGTTTATAACTGTCTATAGTATGAAAAACTAAACAGGAGTAGCGTGGGTGAGGTACATATTATTATTTGATAAATTAGTACTGCTATAATAAAACTTCACGCAGCAGTAATATTTTTTAAGTCTCGAATCTGATTGAACACTGACTGAATACGAGTGTTTCGTAGATGCGTAGGTAGATTACGAATATCGTAGCGTGTCTCTCGTAGTCACTACCAGCTACGATAAACCTCGTAGAATGCACGTCATCTTAGTAATACGATAATATTGTACCAAAAGTGAGCAATTGGTCTAGTCAAATAAGATATTTTTTTATTTTATCAACTAGCCTTCCACCGAGAAGGATTGGCAACATATGGATATTGATGCGGTAGCTTGCAACCGGCGGTTGTGAAAGTCTTTGAGGTAGGCTTATGATGATGATGATGATGATATGGACACATGCACACTCATTGTCTCACTCCACGGTACGGCAAGGCCTTTAGTGTAGACCTCGTGATAAATAAACTCTGTTGTTCAGAACGTACATTGGCAGAAAAAGATTGAAATACGAACACATTTTGTCGATTTCCGGCAGAGCATGTACATTTCCTGCTGTCTGCCCAACAGCTCAGGAGCGTAGTCGTTTTGATTTAAAAAATCGATAATTCCGTAACAAGTTCATTTATATAATACTAGCTGCAGCCCGCGGCTTTGATCGCGTGAATATATCGGTGAAAGATAATATACTTATAAATTATGTGTTCATTGAAATCTCTTTAGTAGTTTTTCGTGAAAGAGTAACAAACATCCATATATTCAAACAATCTTTCGCATTTATGATATTAGTAGGAAATATTACGTTATCGGGTAACTATCCCTAGTGTTTTTATTTGCCACCTACCTAGATAAGACTAGACCTAGGGTATTAGTAGCATTAGGCCAAAAAGAGGCACTATCCTGTGCTACTAAACTAAGTCTCATTCGTCATATTATCATAAAGAGTATTCTTAAACTGCCAGCCGACAGTAAAGCTAGGTTTAAACCGTATTACTGCGGAATATCACAAAACCACCAGGTATTATAGTTTTGATTGTTATGACAACAGTTGGGAGGCGGAGTTTGCGTCAAAAAGCTCGCTTTTCCGCATAACCCCGGCTAAGTAGAACAATTAAAGCGGTCAGCCGTTTTAAATAAACATTTTTATGTCAGACGATTCCCGTTGTTGGTAAACTGAATTTGCATTTGTCTGGGGTAGGGTTGCAGCTGCGTTTTCTATTGGATTACTTATTTGATTCAAGTATTTGAACTTGGAAGAGGCGACTAAAGTTTACCATTCTTTCATGTATGATCACCGAGCATCTAAGAACTAAGGCTTTTCGCACACAAGTCGTAAGCGTAGCCGTATCGTAAGCGCATCGCTATGACATTAAGCAATAATACATCTCCTAGGGCTCGCTGCAGCACCGCTTCCTGTGCGAACATGCATTAGATCTCGTCCTACGTACACGACATATACGATACAATACCGTGTGCGAAAGGCTGAGAGATCTTTCTTTCACGAGATTAGTACCTTCAAAAGTATAGTATAGTATTAAGAGAGGTAGGGCATAGCGAATCTTCGCTCGTATTGAGCTGCCCGTCCGGGGAAGGACCTCCACCCTATAGAATACCGCAGCCAAATGACCTCCTGGTCGTGTTTCTGCTGGTGAGTAGGGTCTCCGGAGCTCGTGGGGGGGGTAGGGTTGGGCCGGCATGGCAGTGGCAACTGACAGGTAACTAACCAATTACTTGCCAGTTGTCACAGCGGCTTGGGCTTCTCCTTGGCTTTCCATCAGGCGTAGGAATGCCATTATGTCGAGCTACTATAAATAAAAAAAAAAAAAGTATTCTGTTTAGGAAAGATGACGACTTCTCTATTTCAAGAAATGCAATGATAGAATTTTTTATTTCGGTTTTAGTATATCTGCTACATGGTATTCGTTAGATGGAATTAAGCTATAGATGTGTGTGCAATATATTTAAATTAAGCGGTACATTTTTCCATATGCCAGCCCTAGACAGCTCGCTCCATTGCATCTGATTCCGCTCTCGTTGCAGTCCGGCAATTAACAAGGAATCAGTCGTCTGGATTTATTGAAATAAAGGAAACTCGTTAATGGCGCATTGCCGATCGCTACCTACACTGGCGCC
Organism: Conogethes punctiferalis; assembly: GCA_031163375.1. Lineage (NCBI taxonomy): Eukaryota > Metazoa > Arthropoda > Insecta > Lepidoptera > Crambidae > Conogethes > Conogethes punctiferalis. The sequence goes on along the minus strand of CM062091.1, from coordinate 5,799,456 downwards.
GTGTGCAGCCGTTGTTTCGATAACTAACAAATGCATCTTTCTTGCGTGCCTAATTGATTTATCAACGGTTAGTGTTAAATTGGGTAGAATCAATTGGCGAATTGAAATACAGTTAGTTTGTTTAGTCGGACAATAAAAAGTTATTTTTGTATCCTACATAAAAATGTAAATTGTAAAAACAATTAAACGTAGGTTACGTAGGTAAAGTTTCCTACACACATGCCGAGCGGCTATGCCGAGCGGCTACGCCGAGCGGCTATGCCGAGCGGCTATGCCGAATACCGAGGAGACCATTGTGCGGCAAAATGTGGAACCTTTAGATTTGCAATAAACTATTTGAATTAAGTAGCAAACAGTTGGAGAGGCCTATGTCCAGCAGTGGACTGCGAATGGCTGATGATTGATTGAAGTGAAATATGTCTATGATTAATATACTTTTTCATAAAAATTCGACTATTCTAAAGGTATATTATTAGAAAAGTATATATTTGCATTAATTACACCTACCTACACAAAGTAGGTATTTCTGCTGACCAGATAAAGTACCAAATAAAGCTATTAGAATGGGATATTGGTGATTTTTTATAATAAATAAGACAAACCAAACCCAGGACGCTTGATTCATAGGCTTGAAGATAGAGTAACAATATAACAAGCCACCGGGCTAGACTAAAGTATGATGATCATCATCATGATTACCAGCCTGCGGTAGTCTTCTAGGTAGGTTTCTTCTAAGACCCGACAATCTACTCGATCAGCAGCTATAGTCATCCAGTTGATGCCAGCCAAAATTATGCAATTTTAACCTAAATATCAAAATAACATCGTAATTTGATCATGAAACGAGCGCGAAATGATCATATTTTATTGGCCACCTACTCTTACATGGGGGTGTAAGGGAGCGGCCTATCATCTTTTCGCTGGGATGTAAGGGAGCGGCCTATCATCTTTTCGCTCCAAGCCAACCTCACCTGCCCGTGGTGCATCCTGCCGAATAACAAACGAGGTGCTGGCAACCGACTGGTGGCGGTATAACCATCACAATTGAAGGCGTAGCTAAATACTAAAGACCGGTGACGGGCAGCAGCGTCACCGGAGCAAGAAGCTACGCCCTGCGATCGCCAACCCGCCTGCCCAGCGTGGCGATTATGGGTATATCCTCCAGATGTTTGCTCTAAGTGGCGAACAACTGGAGAGGCCTATGTCCAGCAGTGAACTGTAATATGATGATGATGATGATGATACTCTTACATCTTAGATTAGAATAATAATAAATCCTTCAGTTGCCCAAAGTAGCTACATGTGGCCTCGGTAACAAATTATCGTCTCTGATCCTTACTGAATCTTCTAAATCAATCGGCTGGCTTTATTGAAATAAAAGAAATGAATGCTAATGGAGCGTTTAAAATGGATGCTTCTTTGTTATTTAAATGAGTGATCAATGCATTTGAATGTTAAATTATTCAGAAACAGTGAAGTGATGGAATGAAGTTTACTTCATTAAATGAAAATCTATACTTATAATAAATCTGTAGAGAGGTCAATTCTGTACATGAAATATATTTTCAAAATAACTATCAGGGGGTGATTAGTGATCGATACTGATGCCAAAAATGCAATCAGTAAAATTTTTGTCTGTCTGTCTGTCTGTCTGTCTGTCTGTCTGTCTGTCTGTCTGTCTGTATGTTCCTTATAGAAACAAAAACTACTGGACGGATTTTAACGAAACTTGGTACAATTATTCTTCATACTCCTGGGCAGGTTATAGGGTACTTTTCATCACGCTACTATCAATAGGAGCAGAGTAGTGAAGGGAAATGTTGGGAAAACGGGAGAAGTTACTCCATTTTTTAAGCTTCCGTCGCGTGTGCAGCCTTAATGGTTAAAGTTACATAGAAATTATGTATGACAGAAATATTTTACATAAAATTGACTAAAAAATATCCCGCAACAGCATATGTCTATCTTTTATGGTTGACTCACAATAACACGTGTAACTCCTGATAGCTTAGCAGTTCGGAGCATTCTGATTATATTTGTTTACTCTTACGTTTATAATACTCTCATTCATCCCTAATTTAAAAAAGTTATCATTATTACCTATTCAATAAAAAAAGAATCATAGAAATCGGTATAGAAACACCAAACTTATACATGAAATAAGCCATCGCGCCGTCGCACGTGAGTACTGAATCATGCTATAAGGATTATTTTTGTGTAACGGTTGCCGCGCTCGACACGGGTCGCGGCGGCGGTAGGGTATAAAAAAGCGGGAGGTCCGAGAGCTAGCTTCATTCAATATTTGGCTGTTGATGCGTTCAGAGCGATCGACCTTATTGACAGACAATAATTGATATTGAGAAACCATGCCAGCGCGACTTTTAGTTTTTAAATAGTTTATTTGAATTTCTTTTGTTGTTATATTGTAAAATATTCGTTCAAATTAAAAATTATTAAGCGTAGGTACTTTTATTAATTAAAGTACTTATAAGTATTTATTTTTAAGTGTAGTAGGTATAGTAAAGTATTTATTTTTAAGTGTAGTAGGTATAGTAAAGTATTTATTTTTAAGTGAAGAAGATAGTTTTGCACAGGCGTTTCAGCTTCAAAAATATATTTACAAAAAAAGTATCAGGGGGTGATTAGTGATCGATACTGATGCCAAAAATGCAATCAGTAAAATTTTTATCTGACTGTCTGTCTGTCCGTCTGTCTGTATGTTCGTTATAGAAACAAAAATTACCTACTCAACGGGTTTTAACGAAACTTGGTACAATTATTCATCATACTCCTGTGCAGGTTAAATGATACGTTTCATCACGCTACAATCAATAGGAGCAGAGCAGTGAAGGGAAGTGTTGGGAAAACGGGAGAATTTTTTATCTGAATGTTTGATTGAGCATCACGCAAAAAGTACTGCATGGAATTGAATGTGGTTTTCACCAATGTATTGCTAGAGGTCTAACTTAAGATTTGGGCATCATTTTATGGAAGTCCGTTAGTTTTGAAACCCGATATCCACGCGTGCGACGCCGCTGGCACAGCTAGTAACAAATAAAAGTCAACTTGCTAATTATAGTAAGTTCAAAATTGTTTAACAGCTGACATTACAATGCACTTAATTGTTAGTATTGAAGAAAAGAATGTAAATATGTATTTACTTAGATGAAAGCACAATTACTTAGATGAAATGCTCAATAAGTAGAAATACAATAAACATACCGATTCCTTTAAATGTGTTCGTAATAAAAGATTGTCTCCTTTTGCTCAAATCGATTGGAAAGCGTTTTGTTGATAATAAATACGTTTATGATCGATTGCTTTAATTGAAAAGTAACTAAATTGGATTGAGTAACTAATTTCCCAATACTAAGAATGTTAGTATTTGATGGTTGGCCTCGAACGAAGCCTTATTCGTATAATGAGTAATTTGATAGGTTTCATCTGCTTTCGTGATGAACGTCTCTCGATAAATAAATATTTAACAATATCGTTTAAGTACATAATACAGCCTAAACATTTGAATTATGGAATTAAGAAAATCGACCAAGTGCGAGTCGAAGTGTTTTGTACCAATATTGCGTTTTTCATATGGGAGACCCCCTTAAAAATAATTTTAATTTTATTATTAAAGTGAAATATGACTGAGTACCTACTTTGTAATTATTTCAAGCGCCTACCTGTACTCATGATGATATTGAGCTAAAAAGCCTGTTGACAGACAGACGGACGGACGTACGGACGGTCGGATGGACAGCGAAGTCTGAGTAGTAGGTTTTCGTTTTTGGATACGGAACCCTAGAAAATTAATTATTGAAATATACTAAAACAAGATTATCCCTGTACTTAGCCATAACATACGAACTGATATTTATTTATTTTAGTGAGTAGAAAGCAGACCAATGTCTGTGTAAACCACCAGTCCCGTACGAATGAAAGCAGTAAAATTCTATCTAAAATCTCTAAAAGGCTGTGGGCGATTCATTCATTGTGGTGGTTTTAAGTTGCAACAGCTAGTGCAATCAAGAGCAAAATTAGAAGATGTGTTTTGCTGCAGTAAATATTACAAATGAACACATGTGAACATCGTATTTTGCTATTAAAATTATGGAAATTGGAGTTCATATTAGATGAATTCTTTGTACATACTATGTATGTCAAATGTACTAGTACTAGCTTTAAACTAACGAATGAAGTTAAAATTGCATCTGTATAGGTACATGTACGTATATTAGTCCACTTAGTACTAAATAATAAATAAGCCAGACAATTGGATTTACATCACCGACCTGGTTTTAAATTAGGGTTTTCCCATGTACTATGAGTACTAGATGATTGCGAGCGTCTCCAGAACACCCAGAGCTGAGACAATTTAGAAAAGTTCATTTCACACGGGCTGAAATCGCGTCATTGAGACTGTCTAAATATACTGCAATTAACAATTGATATACATATAATATCAAACCTCTCAAAAAAGAAGTGGTATTAATACCTTTCCAGACACAATGTGCTTTGCACACCTGAGTAAATTAGAAAAATGCGTTGAAACTGCAATCAAACACGTCCGTTTATCCGTCGGACACCTGCGAACAGCCCCCGTCAACATTCGCTTTTTTGCCTCAAAACAAAACTAGCTGACGAACCGGACTGCTCCTATTTGATCTGACCTCTACCATGAGCCTATGCACTATTATTTACCTACATAATGCACGTTTAATTATGACTTGTCAGAAATGGGATTCTCTAAGCTATGCAAAAACATACTCGTATTATGAAAAAACATATGAATCTCACGTCATATGCTTCTTTTATCTAAACAGACTCATTGAAATCGAACTTCTGTTAAGGCAGACCTTTTAAGACTTTCTTCGTCTTTATTAAAAAGGTGAACATGGAGATATTGATAAGCGTAAAAATGTAAGGAGAATATTTAAAAAATTAACATGCAAAACAACTATATTTAGTTGTGAAGGCAACCGAAAAGCGTACGTGTTAAACGTGAAATGAATTGAAATATTATATAGGTACAATCTATACGTAACAAAAAAATAGATCTTTAACTTTTTTGTCCATAGTAAAGAGATACGTTACTCGTTATGAAATACCTATAGGGCGGTGTTGGCAAATAATTTAAATTAACTATTATTTTCAATACCTAAAAGATATGCAGCAGGACAATTTATGTGCCTATTTCTTCACTCTATAACGCTTTAACACCGGCATCGTCTTTTCAACAAAATGTGCACAAAGTGACTACTGTCATGATTTTTAATATTTATCTAATTATAGTCCATAGATTTAGTATGTTTTTGTAATAATTCAGTGGCAACACTGGTAATTTCTAGAACGCGCCTATCTGGCGGCAAAATAGGCGGGAAAAAAGGAGGGGGGAAAGCGATGATGGGCGGACGGACGGACAACTGGCCATTCGATTTCGGGCACCGGAGCAGCAACGATAGTTAGGAAAATCTATGTTCGACGAAGAAGTGATTAATAAGTAACCTAAGAAGTCTAGTTGTTATACTTTTATACCAGTACAATACCTTACGCAAAGTTCGACGGCGTTTTATTCTACGACACAATCCTGTTCGTCAAAACTCAGAAGTGCGAAGAAACCTGCAGCCTTAAAGGTACGGAGTAGAAATACTCTTAAAATTATTATAATTAATATTAATATATACGAGATATTAATATAGACAAGATAAGGCCGTCACTGTAATTTTTCTTTAAATCCTGCTTTTATTTTTCTCCTCTTCTTTTCCATAATAATGCCGTCACGAACATTTGGTTGGGGCTACTCTCTAACAATGTAACTTGGCGGTAGTATAAAGTCTAAAATAACATGGCGAAAGGGCTACGCTAGCACTGACAACGGCTGGAGTAATACTTGATCAAGGCTACTCTTTGATAGTGTTATTCTTGTCTGTCTGCTTGTAATAATTTGCCGCGCATTCTATTTGGTCAAGGCAACTCCTTGATATTAGTTCGCGACAGATTCCCTGGCAAGCGGCGGTGCTAGAATATTTCTTTTTGTCGGCTTAAGCATTTTCTAGAGCGGACTGCAACTTGAGTAATGTTCGAACAGGGCGACTCTTTGTTAACGTTACTCTTGTAAGCCTAGTGGGTTTGTCGTACGATCCATTTGGTCAAGGCTACTCTTTGACAATGTTGGTCGACGACAAATCATTGGATTGCGCTCTGTATTTGAAAAGGATAAACATTTGTTGAATCTTTGCCGTTCATTTGGAAAAAAGAGTTGAATGAGGAGAGGAGAAAGTTACAAATTTCTTGGCCTTTAGCCATTTTGAATCTAAATTAATTTGATATACGTACAATCCGTGTTGTTTGTGTTCAATTGATTGGTTTCATATAAAATTGGATTTGTTTGACATAATGGCATGATATACATTTGACTTAAGCCAATAAGCAAGGTGTAGGGAGCGAGTTATGTGTGCTCACAGTTATTTGTGAGTTATGTATGCTCACAGAATTAGTGCGCACTAGTTATTGGTTGGCTAAGTATGCTCTCCAGTTATCTGTGTGCACAGTTATCTGTAAGCTTTGGAATAGGAAAAATAAAAGGAGCCAATTACTCTATTTTTACATTTATTCATTCAATATTCATTGCACAGTGAAAGGTGGGCTTTTAAATACATTTATTGCACTATGTTCGAAGATAGCTTACCTAGTTATCAAACAATCGTATATTTTTAACACTTGCATTTTCATCCACAAAACCATGTAAAATCCTATTAAAATCCGCATCGATCTCAATTTGACTGAGCGGAAACAAGTTGGGCGCATCTGCACTCGACGCGCAAGCGTCATAGTTTTGCAAGTGGCCAACAGGTCACGTACGAAGGGCACGTCATTTTAGCAAAATACCCTCGAATTAAAAAAAAAAAAAAAAAATTTGGTCAGAGTGTAGTCTAGCTCAATATGTGGCATTAAGTCGTTAAACGTGTGTTGTGCTTGTTGTATTGATAAAACGAATGTATGTTTTTATTTCTTTTTATATTTGTGTTCTGGTGTAAAATATGTGAAAATAATGCAACATAGACTCTGAGAGGGTATAGTATAGTAGCACTGTTTTGAAGGTAACACATTACATATTGTGTTCATGGAATTAGATAAGTATGTGCAGAGAGGAGTGTTACAGATTTGATTTTGTTTTAGTATTGGAACATTTACCGCCCCGGCTTCTTTCGCTCACACCTTCATACACCTGCATACTTGCACATTCGCACACTCGTACACTTGCACACTCGCACACATATTTGAAATAATTAAAATGTTTAAAATATTTCTGAAATTAAATTGAATTAAAGATTGAAATTTATTTAGCTTTGAGTCGGTTAGAGCCTGATGACCTGAAACACGGGTATTCAATAGCCTAGGGTAGGCATCGGTCTCTTCACATAATGTAACGAGTTTTATAACAGCCTGTAAAATGTACCCTGTGATGAGAAAAGAATTGGTTATGTATTGTAAGGTTTCCAAAATAAATAGTATTATGACCAATTATATAAGTAGAAGGTAGTGTCTTGAAAATTATGATAAATAATAAATAATAAAAACCTTTATTGTTCAAAATAAAAACTTAAGTTATAGTACAGTTTGTCACTTAAGTACCTAATAATAAGTAATGGCAGATAGAAAGTTAGTTTCAAATCTTACATTAGACGAAAAGAGAAAAGTTTGTAACTCGGATTGAGAAGTGTCTAAGTATAATAAACTCATTACGAAAAGCATTGTTGGTGTTTGGCTGTACTTTTACAGTATGTCTTAGTAAGGCAAGACGCCTATAAGGTTATGTATATCTCTAAGTAAGTTAAGACGCCTATTAGGTTATGTATGTCTCTAAGACAAGACTCCTAAAAAGGTTATGTATGCCTCTAAGTAAGACAAGACGCCTCTAAGGGAGGTTATGTCAGTCTCTTAGTAAGGCAAGACGCCTATAAGGAGGGTCATGTATGTCTCTAAGATGTACGTCTCTTAGTAAGGCAAGACGCCTATAAGGAAGGTCATGTATGTCTCTAAGATATACGTCTCTTAGTAAGGCAAGACAGCCATGAGGAAGGTCATGTATGTCTCTAAGTAAGACAAGACGCCTCTAAGGGAGGTTATGTACGTCCCTTAGAAGGCAAGACGCCTATAAGCAAGGTCATGTATGTCTCTAAGTAGGACGAGACGCCTCTAAGGAGTCGGAGATAGATATTTTTTATTGCACCAAATACAAACATTTATAGACAAGGTATTACAGACAACTAGTGGTACAATTTAGGTGGTCTTATCGCTAGTAAGCGATCTCTTCCAGACAACCTCAGAAGGGGTGAGGTGAGCAATCGACTGATGAAACAGATTATAGTCAAAATATAAATACATAATAATAAATAAATGAATACATAATTAGAAAGTATAATAATTTTCCACGTTAATTCCAAAATTATTTACACCCACACACCACACACAGAGACATACACGTACACACACACACACACATACACACACACATTTGGATTATTCCCAAAACCAGGCTATATTTTCATTTCATTCTTTTTGTAAAATGTAATAGTTAATTATATATATATATATATATATATATATATATATATATATATATATATATATATATATAAAGACATGTAAATTAGTTATATGCACAAAAGGTATTTAGATAGGACCTATAAGCTAGGGAAGAGTGGCTCCCTCTGACACAGGTGCCTTGGCACTTACTAGAGGAAGTCAACAACAAATTTGTCAAAACAGCCTTTTAACTGAATAAAGATTATTTTATTTTTAAAAATACATAAGTAAAATACAGATATAATAAATACATAGGTTAGAACATAAACATATAAAATATAATATACATTACTATACACACGTATGTATGTACGTTATGTATGTTTCATTAAATTTGAGGCTACGGATGCGAATATAGAAGCAATTGTTTACTAATGTTATGCCAATAGATACATAGATAGTGATAGGAACTCTTTATTGCACAAAAACACAGATGTTGCAGAAAAACATTAACACACATTAACACATTACAAACAAAAACACAGTACAAAGATTCGGATTTCTAATGAATTTTATACCAATTATAATTTAGCGATGTCTTTAAATTATTACTCGAGTCCTACCTACCGCGGTGAGCCGTACGGTGACTTCTGGTCCCAGACTGGGCCGAAGCTTGTATTTTTATTTGGTTTCAATTAATACATACATTGAATGGAAATCTAAACTACTTACGTACTTGTCAGTCCTCCAACAGGGAGGTAAAGGATGTTGTACGTTATTAATTTGACCTTTATTGCACAAAGTAGGTACACAATGTTTTCTGAAATGGATTATGTCGGCGGGGTAAATTTTCTTTTGCAGAAATAGTGGCAACTGACGACATGATGACGACTCCGCCTGGTGAAGTATTGCCAAGCCAAAAGGCCGCAGATGTATTAAAAAAAAAAAGGGGTTTTAAGGCAGAAGCAGCAGAGGGGACAATTGGTGGAAGTCGGTAGAATCGAGCAGCTCGTCGTGTCCATTTGGTGTTGTCGTCAGGGAAGTATTGGTGTTTTGTAGTATCATTTTATTTATTATTAGCTGGCCCGGCAGACTTCGTACCACCCATTATTTACCTTTTGAACCTACCCTGGACAAACATTTTAAAACCAAAATCAGCTCAATCGGCCCAGACGTCCTCTAGTTTTAATCAGACTAACGAACATCAATTCAATTTTATTTATATAGATTAGACATTAGACGGGACTTAAACCTATAAACCTATGTAAATGAAGCAATTTTACAGATTAATTTGACGGTAACAAAATTATTATTTTATTTTTCTTTTTATTTTTCTTGTAAGACATTCATTCACTACAGGGATACATGCAAAAAGAGTTTTACGGAGAATTTAAACTGGGCTATGCCGGTATCTTGAGAATTCTTGTTAAAATTAGTGAGTAACGTTAAAATGAATACCTACTATTAGATTTCTAAATTTAGAACCTGCGTATCTATATTTATTTTAAATGTAAGGATTTATGGCAGTCGGCATTTCTTGTGTAAAGATATCATGGTACAGTTTAATATGTAATGTGATGTTAGTTAATACGTCGATTTCTTTATTTTATATAATTAGGATCTCCAATGAATTCATTTAAATGTGTATGTCGGCTGCGTCACATAGACCATCGGCGTGTTGCCAAGGGTCACATATAGATGGGTA